>OX442372.1:4522223-4692177 GCA_949357725.1 Hyperoplus immaculatus
TGTCTATTCTGTGTGGCTATTAGGCCTACTATAGAAAAAGAAAATACTTTTGATAATGTATGCACATGTTTAAAAGCCTTTTCTTTCCTTTATAGATACTATGTCACATGAGTACATTTGTTTAAGGCTTTCTACAACATCTTAGGCTTCTTTGTTGATTGTTCTTTAATGAAATATCACATTGAAATCCAGAAAATGAGACATCCTCAAACACAAGGTTTTCAGTTAGCATTAGATCTTTATATCTCATGTCACTTTGAAATCTTACAAGGAGCTTACATTTAACTTGGGATTTCTCAAATGACACAAGCAAAGATTATATACAGTACTATAAACTGTCAGCTATAGAGGAGACCAAATGTACACATGTTGTAGTTATTTCCGTAGCATATGTTTTCCTGTAAGGTATAGATTTTTTTTGTGTGTGCCAGAGGTAGGCGCCCATATCCATATATCATTCCATACTTAACTCTGCAGTTATAAAAATATCAGATATTATATATAGATATATATTTCTTTCTATCCCTGTGTTGACAAGTGCATCTTGATGCAACTCCTCAACATTAGCACAGTAGAAAATTCTGGAACTCTTAAAGCTGGGGTATGTGATTTCTGATTGGTCAAAATTAACATGAGCTGTACACTTTGACCAATCAGAGCGAGGCTCCGATTCTCTGTTCTTATTGGCTGTTGGGACTGTCCATTCACTTTGGCATGACTTTGTTGGTGCGTGTCAGGGGAGGGACCAAAGAGAAAAAGTGGAGCAGTTGAGGTATTTGGATTCGAATCTCTATCCCAACTGCCATTTTCTCCCCAAATCCTCCACCCCAGCTTTAAGTAAACATGTATAGTAAAACATGGCTATTAGCAACTTTTAAAATTTTTTCCCCCTCTTAAAGGTTTCTTTAAATACTCGACACTATTTCAAAGTGCAAAAACTGATCCGAAACTTGAAAACAACAAACAAGGTGCAAATCATAGGCTACTACAAATGTCTGGTGGAAGCGTAAAAAGGACATGGCACTGCTAGCGTGGTGTTGAAGTGAGAACAGAAATATCCAGAGCGAAGTTGACATAAGGATGGCATTGATTTTCTGTAGCTTGGCTGGTCCTGTACGCTTTAGTTTGGCTGCGGGCTAACGTCATGATGCGATACCCTGCGATGGTTCTCTACGGTTACTCCTCCACTAAAAGGCCTACTTCACCGGTTTGAATATGAAGGTGTATTGAATTCTGAGTTCCTATGTAGTATAAATGTGCGAAAAAAATTTAAATCGGTTCATCCTAGCCTGAGAAAAGGTAGAAAGAGTGTTTTTTTTAACCCTATATTTCTCTTTCTCGTGACATCACAGAAAGAGAAATATAGGGTTAAAAAAAAACTTACTTTGTAAATACACTCAACAAAAATATAAACGCAACACTTTTGTTTTTGCTCCCATTTTTCATGAGATGGACTTAAAGATCTAAAATTCATTCCAGATACACAATTGTACCATTTCTCTCAAACATTGTTCACAAATCTGTCTAAATGTGTGACAGTGAGCACTTCTGCTTTGCTGAGATAATCCATCCCACCTCACAGGTGTGCCACATCAAGATGCTGATCTGACATCATGATTAGTGCACAGGTGTGCCTTAGACTGTCCACAATAAAAGGCCACCCTGAAATGTGCAGTTTTGTCTCACAGCAAAATGCCACAGATGCCACAAGCATTGAGGGAGCTTGCAATTGGCATGCTGACAGCAGGAATGTCAACCAGATCTGTTGCACGTGCATTGAATGTTCATTTCTCCACCATAAACCGTCTCCAGCAACTTCACACAGCCATTGAAGAGGAGTGGAACAACATTCCAAAGGCCACAATTGACAATCTGATAAACTCTATGCGAAGAAGATGTGTTGCACTGCATGAGGCAAATGGTGGTCACACCAGATACTGACTGGTTCTGAGTCCCCAGACCCCCAAAAAAGCAAAAAAATGCACATTTCAGAGTGGCCTTTTATTGTGGACAGTCTAAGGCACACCTGTGCACTAATCATGATGTCAGATCAGCATCTTGATGTGGCACACCTGTGAGGTGGGATGGATTATCTCAGCAAAGCAGAAGTGCTCACTATCACACATTTAGACAGATTTGTGAACAATGTTTGAGAGAAATGGTACAATTGTGTATCTGGAATGAATTTTAGATCTTTAAGTCCATCTCATGAAAAATGGGAGCAAAAACAAAAGTGTTGCGTTTATATTTTTGTTGAGTGTATTACTGTGATGTCTTTTACTGTGACATCACAGTAATATTTACAAAGTACGTTTTTTTTAACCCTATATTTCTCTTTCTGTGATGTCACGAGAAAGAGAAGTATAGGGTTAAAAAAACACTCTTTCTGCCTTTTCTCAGGCTAGGATGAACCGATTTTAATTTTATTTGCACATTTATACTACATAGGATCTCAGAATTCAATACACCTTCATATTCAAACCGGTGAAGTAGGCCTTTAAGCTTTAAAGTAATTAATGTTAAGGATAAATCACAAGCTAATGAAACAAATAATACTTCACGTGATATCAGCATCCAGCGACAAACACTGGTTCCCCCTTTGTAATTGTCCTTGGCTCCACTCAATATCGTTATTCTTACTTTAAGAGCCATATCTACCTTCATTCTTGTCCTAGGCCTACACAATTTGCTGCGCAGCCTGACCTCTCCCTCCATCACTCTGCTGCGCCACTCCTCAGTAGGAGGGGCAGAGTGATGGAAGGAAAGGTCAGGCTGCGCTGCTGGTCACATTTTTTGGGCTCATAACTCCCCCTTTTTACCTCTCAGAAAGGCCCAGTTGGGGAATTTATTTAGTTTTATTATATTCCCACAACCTAGGTATCCACGCTCTAGTGACGCCAGCAGGATTTGAACCACACATGTAGTGGCGATGTTTGAACATGCATCGCCTCTACCGCCCAAATCTGCCCTTCGCCACCGAATACCCTTCGTACTGGAACCCTTTCTCTGCGCCCGCTTATCTCTGTGCTTTGACAGTGGGAAAAAATGCCCGGATAAGGACTTGAACACACAACCTCTGGGTCTCTAGGGCTCCTGCCATCAGACTGGCTGAGCTAGTTCTCAATCGACCCTAGATCTCTTTCTCCGTGTGCTTTCATCTCTGTGCTTAGGATATTGCAGTTGAAGCAAGTGGAATGTTCTGTTTTGCCGACCGATCACGGCGAAAGTTTAATTTAACAGTTTAACAGCTGTCGAACGGGGCTTAATACGTCACCTTGTGCATCACTCTGATTGGTTGTAGTGCTATCCAACTGCGTGCAGTGGCATTTGAAATGCACGAGTAGGAGTCGCCCCTTGAGTTGGAAATGACTATTGATCGGGGCCAGACCCTCTATCGTTCAAGATATCAGGGTCTGGATTTCCTGGCTAGGTGAATAGGGTATATCTAAAAAAAATATGTATAGTGGCATTGTACTTTGCCACTAGTAAAGTTGGCAATGTTAAGATAAAAACATGCACACATAACATTAAAATTAAGTAACCTTAATGAGAGCCAGTGCAGACCTGTTTAAATACCCATCCTTTAAATAATAGCTATGAAGAGCTAGTTCTGCATTCTCAGTACATTTTGATTATGTAGTTAAAGGCCTACTTCACCAGTTGGAATATGAAGGTGTATTGAACTCGGAGATCCTATGAAGTATAAATGTGCAAGAAAAATTGAAATCGGATCATCCTAGCCTGAGAAAAGGCAGAAAGAGTGTTTTATGGTCTCACTGTCTAACCCTACATTTCTCTTTCTGTGATGTCACAGAAAGAGAAATGTAGGGTTAGAAAGTTTATACTTGAGAGATCAATTGAGGGCTGACCCTCATTTGCAACAATGTCGAGCCAAATAAATTCCTTTGTTGCTGTAAGTTGTTCCAGGAGTCAGGGGCACTGATGCTAAAAGCAGAAAGAAAAACAATTATATTTTATTAGAATATATATTATAAAGACAAAACATCATTCTGACCATGGTTTATCTGGCTATTTACACTATATTAATTTGTATTTTTTACATCAGTACATGTTATTCCAAGTTTAAGATTACAGGTTATTTTGCAGATTTTGATTTTACAATCCAAGTGATCAGTTTTTGTAACGTAACATGTTAGTTCTTATTTAAGTAATTTAAGTCTTAATTTTTGGCACAATGTTCAAAAAAAGTCATAAAAGTACAAAATCATGGCCTGAATTTAAAGTATTAACATATTTTTTTGCCAATATAGCTAGCATAACCAGTTGTTTTGTTTTTTGCACAGAGAGTTAAAATAACACATGAACTTAGAACGTAACTCACATTTTTCCAAACAGGTTTATTCAATGAAATGCAGCGTTTTCAGAAAAATTTGCTCACACCAGGAGAAAAAAAACCCAGATAATAACCTGTAAAAGTTAATACGAATCTTACTGCATTTTATAATGGCACTGGCATTCTCCACGTTAGTTTAAACCCCAGTGTTTGCATCCTCTCCACTGTGAGCTGGTTGCAGTGCATTTCATGTTTTCTTGAATAAAAAGCTAAACAAAATAAAAAAGCAACAGTGCATGGACAAACTGTTATGGCTGAATCCTATTAAGATATCTTTACATACATGTAATGTGTTTGCACAATATAAATCAGTGGAAAAAACCTGTCGCTCAATAAGCTTCACACATCCTTTGTGTAACGTCGTTGATATACATGGGAATGTCATTATCACACTATTATAGTCAAACTAGAAAAATGCACAGTTTATAGAAAATAAATAGCCCTGTGTTACTGCTAAAAAATAAGATTTGAAAATATCTTCCTGTGTAAGACAAAAAAGAGGCTGTTACTCAAGTGCTATTGGTTACAGGTAACAACAGTGTAGGGGGGGTTAAAACATATATCATATAATAACTCTTGGAAATATGTTGATAACGGCACCATTCTTCCCTTTCTAAACTGGAGAATACTGTATATAAAAAGTAAATGTGGTGTTTCATCATTATTATTATAATACTGCTTTTCAGGGACGTGAGTGGTACATTTTTGGTCTTTTAATATTTTTCAAAGATCAGTTCTACATAAGATCACAGTGGTAAATCCCTTTCTGAGATAACGGTATGGTGTGTCTGTTTTGTTCTACACTGCTGTGTGACAAATATGTTGCCAGAGATCTTCATTATTCATTTACCTTCTGCCACAAACATCAGTCGAGTTCACAGGATTTATACATGGCAATTTCAGAGCAACATGTAATTTCTAGAATTTGTGCCTCTCATGCAAGATCTACAGCGGCATTTTAGGGCCAATGTAGCTTTAAAAAAATAAGAATGATGGAGCTGAAGCAAGGGCTTCAAAGTTAAAGTTTAAAGTCAAAGGTTTTTCGTTTGAATATTACCCCCTCCCCACAGATATTTATAATTATATTTTTCTCTTCTTAAATCTAAAAAGATTAATGTCCTTGCTCCTTTGTTTTATATATATATATACATATATATATTCCATATATATATATAAGCATTGAACACAATATTTTTTCATCCGGGTGCTATGAAGAGTCTTCATACACTATTGAGTGATGTTCAACCTCTTTTAAGAGTTGCCGGGTATTCATTTTACAGAAAAATAGACGCTTACTGTGCTTCTGCAACTCAAATAATATGATTTAACATGAAAGGCACAAACTGTGAGAATCCAGAACTATTTCTTTGATGTAAACAGACCCATAGAAATAGTTGATCTGTTGATTATCAAGAGAAACCAAGACATTGGGACTGAAAGGAAACAATTGAGGCAGATTATTCATCACAAGGACAAATCAAAACTAGGCTTTCCAAGCACCAAGCATCCTAATTTTAATATTTATAAATCAACATCATATCAAATATTAAGCTGCATAAATGAACCATTTATGCAGCTTTTAAGACAACTGGTGCCTTTAAAAACATGTAAAACTTCCATTATGGCTGTGTTACTGTAAGTCACCTGAGCTTGATTTAGGTTGGACATGTGGGATAATCCTGTTTAGCACCATATATGAGGGGCTTAAGAACACAAAGTAATTATTCATAAGAAAAAAAAACATATTTACAAAGCACCTGAAAAGCACTAGAAAAGTGTGTGAATAAGTGGACAAAAGCACGACTGACTGCTTTGGGATTATCACTTTGTCCAGTGCTGTGTGAGTATGGTGTGTGTGTGTGTGTGTGTGTGTGTTTATCTCCTAGCTTGGCCTATGTAGCTGTTCTCGACGCACAGCACCACGTATGAGCTGGAGCAGCTGCTGGAGCTTTGCTGGAGCAGGCTGCCGCTCTGTAGCGATGAAGCCATGCCGGTGAGGGCCACGTCTCCCTCGCGCCACGTCTCACAGAAGCTGTCCACGTGCCGCTGCCCCGCGCCAGTCGAACCGTGCCACAACATCTTCTGTGGCCTAGGAAATAAAAAAAACATTACATTTAGAATGAACACATGAGGTTTAGGTGTTCTTATCCTCCTTTTATATCTTCATTCTGAGTGTGGTTTATCTGGCCTCACCATGTGCTGTCGTTGAGAATGTCTTTGCCGTCAAAGGAGTAGATGGGCACGTTGTCCTTCACTCTGCCATCGTTGAAGATGGTGTCCCAGTTGTCAAACAGAACCTCGTCCTGACAAAGACAAGATAAGTCAACTTTATTTATATAGCCATAGTCATTGTGCACATCAAATTACAACAACGGCGATGAAAAGGAAATGTGCAAAGCCACATCGTTCTACTAACAAATAATTTCACTAACTATAAATGACCAAATAGAAAAAAATAATAGAAAGAAGCAGCAGACCACGGGTGTTTCTGTCCCTGTAATCCCCCTCTGTTGGCTATACCTTCAGGTTGACTATGGGCAAACGGTCCCGGTCAGCCTTTCGGACGATGCTGTGCAGGTCTTGGAGTTTGGCGGACAGGAAGGCCCGGAACGTCCCCTTCATCCCGATGGCCTGAGCCTGAGTGAAGCACAGGTAGTCTGCACCGCGGATCCCACGCATGGAGCCTGTCTGGGGGCTGTTTAGAGCGATCAGGTGGAGCTGAGGGAAAACAAGCACGGCAGTCATGTCTAAGGAAAGACACTATAATTTTTTTTAAATCACTGGCCAATTTTGAGATTTTTGTCTATTTTTCTTCCATAACATTTCTTCTTTCATACAAGTATAAATAAAAAGTGAAATATGTACATTAAGGTGTTTATTTGACTAAACCTTGTCTTCATGTGTCTGTATTTTTTTATCTTATACAACCACCTTTAATGGCAATTATCTCAACATTAGTTTTTTTTTAAAACTTTTTTTTCATCTCAACTTGCAACTCTCTCTCACCCCTGGACCTGAAGCATGGTGGTGGACTGGACTGTGGTGCACGGGAGGAGGAGGTGGTCTTCTCTGAGGAGTGACTGCATAGCGGGGGTCTGGGTACGCAGGGTGCTCCTGGGCGTTATGACCGGTGTGCCTACCGTCTGGTTGGTTCAAACGGTCCGAGTAGCTAGGAAAGCGTGGGTCTGTGGGTTGCGGGTAACGTGGGTCGGGCTGGTACCGCGGGTCGGGCTGGTACCGGGGATCGGGTTGGGTTGGGTATCTGGGATCGGGGTTTGAAGGGTATCGAGGATCGGGTTGGGTTGGATATCTGGGATCGGGGTTTGAAGGGTATCGAGGGTCCGGGTGTGTCGGCTGTGTGTCGTGCCCGCTGTCTGGCTGCACATGGACCGGCCTATGGGAGTCGTGCGAGGAGGTGTCTGTGTGGGTGTGGTGGTCCGGGGAGTAGGGGACGACTGGCGGAGGCTGCACGGCTGCAACCTCATTACCCTTAAAAAATAAGAAGCAAGGTTTGCAATTAAAAACAAGGTACTTTAAAAGTGGATACATTCACGAAGATTTCGGCAAAATGGACCTTCTTCATGAAATAAAGAGTGACAGATACATAGTGTCCCACTGACAGTAAATTTCATGAATGTATGAAATACTCTTAAAATAAAAAAAACACACTTACATCCTCACTGGGTAGAGCGATGAAGTTCCCGAGCTGTAAAAACAAAAACAAAAACAAAAAGGAGACTGCATGGTAATCTCAAATCAAATCAAATAAGATATTATTTATAAAGCCCAATATCACCAATATCAATAGCCATTCCCCTTATTTGGCTTATCAGTCCATACACAATATGTTGACTGACTCATCGTCATTCAGCTAAAGGTGAATATCTTACGTGGACTTGGCGCACTCCATCTCGGACCCGTAGGTAGAGATCTGTTTGGTCTATGATGTAAACCAGGGAGCCTTCGGGTTGTCTTCTAGCCGTGGCTGTCATGGTGTCATAAGACCTCAACACAGTCACCTGCAAACACACAAAAACAGCTAACTCAGTCCATTCATTTTCTGTACTTATGACATCTATTGCAGTATGTCCGTCCTGGGAGAGGGATCCCTTACTCTGTCGACTCTCCCTGAGATTTCTTCAATTTTTTTTATTCCCGGTAAAGGGTTTTTACTGGGAGTTTTTTCTCAGCCGAGCTAAGGGTGTAAGGGCAGGGTGTCATATTGTATCATATATCATATTGTATGAAATGTAAAGCCCACTGAGACAAATGTATTTGTGATTTTGGGCTATACAAATAAAACTGATTTGATTTGATTTGATTCATTCAAAGCAAACTAAAAGACACACCTCTTTGCGTCCACCTTTCACATCACTAAGTTTTTCCTAATTTCTGTCACTATGATTACCCAAAATGTAATAAGTCACTGTGAGTATATTCCATATTCTCATGTGTGTTGTAATTTGCTTATGTTGTACAACCCTTTCAGACTTTTTTGGGGGACAACATTTTTCGATTACTTGATTGATATGAGACATTGACTGTAGTCTGGTAGGAATCAGTCTAAATAGAGTTATTGATTATTTTTTTAAATGCAGATATAATGACAGTGGTGACAGTGACAGTGGTATAAACAAGTGTAACTCACCCCTGAGGAGTGTCCAGGTAGTCCAGGTGTGCCAGGTGGTCCGGGTGGGCCAGGAATATTGATAGCTGTCAATCAAAGGGTGGGGTTATGTGAGCTCAAATCTTTATTTTTTATTAACCTTTATTTATACAGGTAATCTCATTGAGACAAAGGGTCTTATTCTCAAGATAAAATCAGATCCTGATCCTGAAAATCGAGGTGCTTTCATCATTAGAACTCACTCTGTGTGCCGCGGTGAGTTCCAGAGATGGATG
Organism: Hyperoplus immaculatus; assembly: GCA_949357725.1. Taxonomy (NCBI): domain Eukaryota; kingdom Metazoa; phylum Chordata; class Actinopteri; order Uranoscopiformes; family Ammodytidae; genus Hyperoplus; species Hyperoplus immaculatus. The sequence continues at coordinate 4,531,480 of OX442372.1, forward strand.
GTCCTGGAGGTCCGGGCGGCCCTGGCTGTCCGGGCTGTCCGTCATGGCCTCTCCCTGGGTGACCCGGTGGCCCCGGTGGGCCTGCTGGGCCAATGATGGAGTCTCCTTTAGGGCCCTGTTGGAACCAGCAGAGAAAGTTATTTTAGATTGTGTTTGTACGTATGTGAGCGTAAAAGTGCCTTGGTGAAAGCTTTGTGATCTTACAGGAGGTCCAGGATGTCCCGAGCCTCCGCTGCCTCCATAGTGTGGGTCATAGTATCCTCCGGCTGGCTCTCCCTTATCTCCTTTAAAGCCCGGATTTCCTCGTTCCCCTTTCAACTCATTCTGCACACAGAAAAACATCCAAGACGCATAAACAATATCAACTGAATAAAATTAATATAATATCTAGCGGAAAGAATGCAAAGTGAATGCTTACCCTCAGAGTGTAAATGTCCAAGTTGGAACCGGAACCTGGACCAGAAACAAAAATAATTATCTTTGATTTCCTTCACAAACATTAAACATTTACTCGTTTACAAACCCTTCTGTAATGATCTATCAGAAAAGTGATAAGAATGATAATGGAAAGTTTAGTGTTGTACCTGTGCCTGGTAGTCCACGATCACCTTTCTCTCCTTTAACAGCTGCAAAACAAGGATAAGCAACAACGCTTAAAGTTCTCACCAGCAGTTTTCCCTTTAAAAGGACAACCTCTTTAGTCATAGTGATAGTCACTTTCTCAGTTAGAGTTAAATTAGAAGATTGATACCACTCTTTTATATGTGTGCACACTCCAAACTATTGCTTTAAACTTGTCATACACTATTTACATGTGAAGTGAATTTACCTGGGTAATACCTGGAGTTTTCATCATAACCCTGAAAGAAAATCAAAGATGATCAATCACATCCCTAAGTTGCAACATTTAATTGACCCTCTTAAACTTTTTTTTTTCAAATGCAGTTTTTTTGCAGCAGTTTTGCATCAAGTTACTTGTTATGTAAGAAGAACAGTTTATTTTGTGTTTTAAAGGCATAAATAAATATGAATCATGCCACTACGGTAAATTTCTCATCTCTGGACTCACTCTGGATCCATCGCTGAAAGAGGGAGGTCCAGGAGGTCCAGGGGGGCCCGGTGGACCTGGAGGCCCCTGGGACACAACATAGATTTATTACTGTTTCTTTAGAAGCAAAAGGAGACTGTGAATGATTAAATAAACTTAAATAAAATCTCAGAGAAACTCACAGAGTGACTGTATCCAGCTCCACCACCGCTTGAATCTCCCTTCTCTCCTCTGGCGCCGTTCAACCCAGGTCGACCCTAAAATAAAACATTCAAATCATATTTAACATTAGATATTAGGAAGTAAAGCACCCGGTGTGTATAATAGAATATAATATTTGAATATAAAAATGTCTGGCCCCTTTGGGAGCTCCTAAATTGTAGTAAAAAACATTTCGAATTTACCTGGTGTGAAAATGTAATTTAAATCCACAAATCTACTCACTGGTCTCCCTGGAATCCCAATGTCTCCCTTCTGTCCTGAAGGGCCGTATGGACCCTGGAAAAGAAAACGATTACAAGTACTTTTATTATCATAATGATGTGATTCTGTCAGCCAAAACTTTAAAAAGAATGGTTAAAAAACAGAGTACGCACTGGAGGTCCCACTGGTCCAGGAGGTCCACTGTCGCCCTGTGAATGACATCACTTACTAAGTTATTTACAGTCAAGATGCTTAAATTCCTGGATCATTTAGAAGAAGGGCATTCCAAAAAACATGTTAGCTGTTTAATTTATGAATATTTGACCTGTTTTCCTGCCAGGCCACCGAGGTACTGAGGTCTCCCATCAGGCCCCATGATGATTCCAGGCTCTCCCTTTTGTCCCTGGACAAAACATCTCACAAGTTTAAAACCAACGTCGGAAAATACATTTGCATCTTAATTTATTGGCGTAGTGCACCCACGGCCTTCCATGTGGCTGTTGAAAAGGCTGGCTGAAGATGGCGAAAAAATGGGAAGATTTTAAATTATCTCATGATGCTCATTTAAAAGGTAGTATGAGGAACTTTTTAATATTTCTGAAACAGTCAGTTTCCATCAGTGCAAAGAATGCTATTTTGATATAGTTTTTCTTAATGCCTTTGTCATGGGTAGGCTCACACAGGAACAACAACTGGCGTAGTACAACACTACCACTTTTGTCCAAAGGGGGTGCAAGAATAACCACAAAATGAAAGTTCCTCAGAGCACCTTTAAAAAATAATAATAATTGTGGAATGAATTATTATCTTACTTGAGGTGCATATCCTGGAGGACCTGTGTCACCTTTATCTCCTTTTGGTCCCATTGGCCCCTTAATGAAAACACATAACAAACTTTTCTTCCTTACATATTCTTAGTTTTGATTGGTCCAAAACTGAAATGTTGTGAGTAAGGACAGGGATACGTACCGGGAATCCTGCTCGACCTGGAATTCCGCCCTGAAGGAGACAGTTCCAAAACACATTAATATAGACAAACAGGCTAATATTAAGTGAAGAGGTAATTAGTTTTGTGAGGTTTTATGGATTTTATGGTGAGGTCAGTTTTAGGGGGGAAGACTCACCTGCTCTCCTTCGTTCCAATAAACTTCATTATACTACAGCGAGACAGCGTTAGGTCAGTGAGTGAGAGGGGGAATGAGCAGGCAGTGATGTTAGTGAATATGAGTAATGATTCAATGGCAGGCTGGTACATTCATTAATCCATGTGTTGGTTAGCGACGTTTGCCGCCTGTGACTCACGTCTGATGTCTGGTAGGTGACTTGTCCCGGTGTTCCTGGTGGCCCTGGAGGTCCAGGTTGACCGCCATCTCGCCCCGGCAGACCCTGCAACGTGAATGGACACAAAATAACACGTAATAAAAACAGCAAAGAACACATTATGACGTACAGTATATAGTGAGGTGATGATAATAGGCTTGACTAGAAAAAAATATTTACTTGAACTCAGCTGCCGGGCTTTTAACAAAATCAAAAAGACATGATGATATCACACCTGTTTTAGCTTCTTTGTTATAGACATAATGTTATTATATCTTTAATATGACTCACCGCGTCGCCTTTTAGTCCTCTGTCTCCCTTTGTACCCTAAAAACAATTAACACAAGCAGTTATACATGCCATGAAAACAAGCTGAATATGTGTGATTCTGTCTGAACTAAAGTAAGTAGTCTGTAGCATTAAATGGCTCCTACCGACTGCCCGGGGTACCCGTCCAGTCCTGGGATCCCAGGAGGTCCCCGTGGTCCCTCTGACCCTTTGCCTCCGTGGTCGCCTGGCAAACCTGACTTACCCTGGACATCATGAAACAACATTACTGATACTCATACTCAGGAGTGGAGCACAGATTACTGCAGCTGTACTTGTATGTGTCAAATGTTTTGTGTGCAAAAATATTAACATTGAGGTAACTAAAGCTGTCAGATAAGTGTGGCATTAAAACAAAATATTGTCTGATGTAAAGTAAAATTAGCACATACTGGAGAGTGTTATACTTACAGGTAGACCGGCTATTCCAGGTGGACCCTGCAAGACAGAAAACAGGGAAACATGAGGCAGAGGATCCACTGTAAAGAGAAGGTCAGGGATCTCATGTGTGTGTGATGGGGTACCTGTGGTCCAGGTGGGCCTGCCACACCAAGCAAGCCATTGTTTGTCTCATACTCATCCCGGTTACCCTGCAAGGAGAGAGGAGAGGAATTATATATCTAAATATAGAGCGAATTAGCTGCGTGCGTTTCCATTAAGTGTTTGGAGCGGCTAAACTCTGCTAGTTTGATCTCAGGGTGGTGCCATAGGCAACGTACAGTAAGATGGTTCTAATCAAAAGTAGAATAAGTAGACAAAGCGGAAACTAAACAAACATGGAGAGAGTCTGCAGGGATTGGTTTCAATTGGGCAAGTTGTTATTGTCTAATAAGAATATTCTATAAGAATATACTCCACGTCTTTGTGAAAGCCTCTACACACCAAACAAACAGATCTGTGCATCCACCTGCATACATTTGACCTCTATACTCACATAACCGCCGCGGTACGATGGCCCCGGTGGCCCAGGGGGTCCCGGAGGTCCCACTGGTCCCATGGGACCTGGAAGCCCCGCCAGTCCCCCTTGTCCCGGGATACCTGTCCGCCCTAGGTCGCCCTGAGCACCCTGAGGTGAGAAGGGGGAGAGACCACTAATTCGGGGGGTGTTTTAAACAATGGAGGTCAGTGGAGAAAGAAAGACGCTCCTGTTAATGCAACTGCAGTGAGATGATGCATGGGTGGTGACTTACAAGAGATGTGAGCAGAGCAAGAAAAAATGGAGGTTAATGATCTTTTAAAGCCTCTGGAAACTCGGTCGAAAATAGTAAAAATTCATATATGATATCAAAGTTGGGTGTCTTAATAAACACTTACAAAAATCTGATTGAAAATAAATGTTCATAAATATTTTCAAACTTAGTTAACAAAAATGCTTTTACTGTTTAAAGTAGACCGTTTGACAGGACTGTGTGGGCGAGGCCATATCAAACGGTCTCCATAGCAACAGCCCGACTCAAAAATCCAAAACCAAATTTCTATAAAGTTTATCAAACTTAAATGACAATATATTTTAATTAGGATTGATGAATAAGCCTAAACTCTTTTCAGATGCTTGCTATAGGATTTTATGGGTTTACAGGGGCTTAAACAATAGAAAAGGAGGAAGAAACACACGTGTTTAAAGCTTCAAGGATGTGGTTTAGAAACTGGAATTATTCACATCTTTGGTTTAAAAACAGTGCAGGGAAAGCTGATGAAAACCAAAGCAGAGACCCTGCCCTCCCTCCACCAATACCTGCCACCCATTACACACCGTAGAAGCCGGAGCAAAGTAAGAGAAGAAGCCGTCGAAAAAGTTGTATTCTTGCGAGTCTTGCTAGAGGAAGGCGAAAAACACAGACGAGAGAGTATGTCTGGATGCACCCGCCACGTATTTTGCCATTTGAAAGATTAACTTCAATTAAAGACCTTCATGTTTTTTTAAATAAATAAGGAAGGATAAAACACCTTTTCTCCCGCTGCTCCTGGTAAACCGAGCTCGCCATTCTCGCCCTAAAGGTAAGAGATGTTCAAGAAAAAAGAAAAAAAACTTACCCAAAATATCTCCACAATTATTGAATGGATCGCCATGACGTTTTGTATTGACACATAGTAGTGCCATTGTGTCATAAAACTTTATAGGAAGATGCCTTGTTGTGAATCTACTACCCTGCACCTTACGTGTTTTTTGCTTTGTTGTGGAAAATTCAACAAAATGATTTGTTAAACAACATATTTTTTCTGTGAGAAATATTCATCAATCTGTGCCTGCTCACCTTATCTCCTCTGGTTCCTCCATTACCTGGTCGACCAGGAGGACCAGGAGGGCCCTGAAACAGCAGACGGGATGTGCACAATGAATCAGTGATCAATCAAGATACTGTAACTTTAACCCACAAAGGAAAACTCAAAAGATATGAATTAATAATATTCTACATATTTAAGTATTGTAATGTATCAACGTGTCAGAGGATTTATATCTTCAAACACAATGTAATGGGTTAAAAATTACCTAAAATAGTGCAGTGTTTCAAGAAGGAGTATTTTGGCTTCATCTAATGGTGAGATTCTAGATTTTAACGCTCCCTTGCTAACCCCTCTGTTTGGGAGAATTTACAGAAGCTATGCTGGCCTTCAAGGACAAGAAGCAAGTTACTAAAGATGGCATCATCCACCACTGCCTCAAGTTCTTGAGGTGAAGATGAATATAGTTGTTTATTCTTCGTCTTCCAATTTCACCAGGATGCCCACTATATAAAAATGCATAAGGCTGTTAAATTTGTCTGTTCAGTGCTACTGTAAAAACATGACAGTGCAACATGGCAGAGCAACCTGCCCTTATGTTGATATAAAAGGCTAATTTCTAAGGGCATTAAAAATATATATATTTTTATTTTCAAGAGATAAAACACTAAAGTCTGAAAACAAAGTATGTTCTGAAATATGCCAATTCATTCTAAAAACTGCACCTTTACGTTTCTAAATTGATTGTCAAACTAAGCAGAGATACTCACAGGTAGGCCGGGGACTCCATCTTGTCCTGGTGGTCCCGGAGGTCCGAAGGCTACTGGGCCGTTGCCTCCAATTGCCACTGAAGTCCCAGGAGGGCCGGGAGGGCCAGGGGGACCCGGAAGACCACGAGCAGCCTGGAGAACAAATCCCAAAGTGATAATGTAAAAACTCAAAAACACTGTTCAATTACTATCCAAAACAATCATATTTTAAGATTGATTTAAGTTAAATTTTTGTAAATACAAAATTGACAAAAGGAAAATAGCAGGAAAAACTGTGAATTTGTAACATTGCTAAAACTGAAAAAGTTTAAAGGTCACATTCAAGTTCTGTTTTCATGGCGTAGTGTCCAAAAACCCTTTATATTTCTCAGATTGTCATTGCTGAAACTCCTCTTTTCAGCCTCTGTCTGAAAAACTAAGACAGAGGCTTGTCTCTTTAAGCCACACCTTCTAAAAAGCCCAGCCTGCTCTGATTGGCCCTGAATCTAACTGCCAGTTTAAATCTAACATCCAGTTAGATTTATTTTGAATGTGGGCCGTGTGGCATATCACAGGGGAGGTAGTGCTTAGTTAGGTTGGTAATACGGGGGGCGTGGCTTATCCCAATATGACATCATAAGGGGAGAAAATCAGACTAGGGTTTTTGAATAAAGGTTTTCAGAATAGTGACAGTGGAGAAAAGAGAGAGAGTTGTTTTTTCTCATACATTGGACACACTGGGGATCCTTATTAATGTTGAAAAACCTTGGAAAAGTGCCTTTTGCAAACAGTTAAATTATCATAATTATCATCGACGTACGTGGAATTTGTCCGGGTATCCTGATCCCTCCATGTCCACAAACGTCTGTAAAATTTTTGAAATGATTAAAATAAAGTTATTAAGAGGTTTGTCATGAAGCCCAGAGATGTTTGGATGGTGGTCGTACCCCGGTGCCAGATCCAGCAGGTCCTGGAGGTCCGGGCAGGCCTCTGGGTCCTGGTTGACTCTCTCCAATTTCCCCCTGGGAATATTCAGAAGTCACATGTTATCACAATAAATAAATCATTATAATGTAACATAATAATATCCATAATATTCCACTTTGTACTAGAACCTTTTGGCCTTTGGCACCGGAAGTTCCTGCAATTCCTGGTAAACCTTGTGGCCCAAGGGAACCCTGAAAGAACAAAATTATATTGGTTAACATTATTAATGTTTTTAAGCTATGTATCCTCGGAATTCTTCCTTTAAGCTGCAAACTAAGCAAGAATGATAAGAAAATGTCTATTCCTTTTTTTTTAAAGATTTTTTTGGGCATTTTTCATGTTTTATTGACAGTGTGTAGAGACAGAAGTGAAATGGGGCAGAGAGGGGAAGACATGCTGTCTATTTCTTATTACAAGAAAGACATGCCATAGCCAAATCCTGGAGTGGTTTTCTTTATTCTTCTTTCTTTTTCAGAATGATTTAAAAAAGAAACATCCCAATCTATTTGGTAAAACACTTACAGTTTTTCCATCCTCTCCTGGATCGCCCTGAAACATAATAAACCATCATTGAGAGACGTTTGTCAAAGAACCCGTTTTATTTATACTTTTTTTTAAAAATCAGGATTTATTTGTCTCCGTACTCACAGGCTCTCCATCAGTTCCTGCCGCTCCCGGGGCCCCTCCAGCCCCCGGTGGTCCAGGCGGTCCGGCGGGTCCAGAGACCTGCTGCACCACAGAGCCGTCCCCCAGGTGGACCACCTCCGCTGCAGGTCCTGGAAGTCCAGGAGGCCCGGGAGGACCCACAGCCCCGCGGTCACCTTTATTACCAGCGTATCCAGCACCAGAACTCCCCTATTTATTTATGAATAAATACATTCAATGTACAGGTCTTTAAAATTATATTTCTTAAACTTTATTGCCACCGAGGGGAAATTCTTCTTCACATCACAAGTATATTTATGGGCCGCACGCCGACAGACAATAGACAGATTGACAACAAACACAACAAAATAACATGCAGACAGAATACATATATACACTGAGTGGGGATGGGGTGTTTGATCTTGGCCTTTTGTTTAGTGCTGCTATGACTGCAGGCACCAGGCTTTTGCCATAGCGAGCCCTCCTGCACAACAGGGACCTGTACAAGCGTCCAGAGGGCATAATAGTGAAGTGGCAGTTGAGTGGGTGTGTGTTGTCCTGTGCTTTAGTGGATGTGATGCGTGAGATGGCCTTGATGTTGAGCTCTGACAGTGTGGGTGTGGGGAGACCAATTCATTTGATAGCTATGTTTGTTGTACGTGTGAGTTTGACCCGGTTTTTGACAGTGAGCATGTTAAAGAAGCAGGTGGAACAGTAGAGCAGGATGGGCTGGACAATACTTTGATATAACAGCAGGAGGATTGGGGGCAACACAGAGTCCTTTGAGTTTATGGATGGCATACAGTCTTTGATGGCTCTTTTTTTCAATGTCCGTTGTGTGCTAGTCGAAAGTGAGCATATTTTCAAGAGCAAAATGTATCACAAATCTATATCATGAACCGATCCTTCTGTAATAAACTTCAAAGTAGAGCATAGAATGATTATGGAAAGATAGGTTGAAAAAAAATAATAATGTTGAGATAATGGCCAATAAAGATTGTTGTATAGGGTAAGGGTAAGATGCAAACAGACACATTTTAGTCAAATAAACACCTCAATGTACATTTTGGACCCTTGGTGTATACTAGTATGAAAGCAAAGGAAGCAAAATAGACAAAATAATCCAAATTGACCAGTGCTTGAAAAAAATTATGTTTTGCCAGCCGTGTCTCACGCAAAGGAAATGTAATAAATTATCTCAAGCTTTTAGTTTATAAAATGAAGCAAACTCAAAGAATAAACTCACCTTTGCTCCTTTTTCTCCCTGAAATCAAAGAAAAATACCAATATTTAGTGTGAGTATTTAATGTGGCCGATTGTCACGGATACAGTAAGTTACGTTCTACCTTCTCTGCTCGACCCTGAGAGGAGAAACCAGATCCAGAACTGAAGCCCGATTCCCCCTTAGGCCCCTGGAGGCCCACCGAGCCTTTCTCTCCTCTGTCGCCTTTTTCACCTTTACCACCGCTGGCACCTGAAGCATGAGTCATGTTTAAAAGACAAAAAAAAGTTACGGACAATTTTATTTTAGAGCACCTTTACTATATAATGCAAAGAATGAGAGGATGCATTCTCAAAACATATTGCATGCACTTAAAGAATTTACAATTTTGGAATCAGCTTTAATGCAAAAACATGTGCTACCATGTCCCTTCAAGAAAAGCATTAAGTAAAGAAAAATTAAACAAAATTAAAGTCCAAGCTTTTACATTTAGTTGGTGCAATAAAAATAAAGATTATTTATTATACAAATACAAATAAAGATTATTATTACATAACTGTAACTTTAAAAAAAATTATAGTAAGTAAAGTAAAGTAATTTGTGTTGTACAGTTTACAGTACACTGCAATGTTGAACTTGCATCTTATTTATGCTTTGGGATATTCCTAACTATTAAGAAACTAACTCTTAAGCATTGCTTTTTTTTTACACAAAACACATATGTATAACAAATAATAAAACTTCAAAAAGCATCGAAAAAGAGCAACACCAAAAGCAAAGCCAGATACACAGTTTTTTTCTTTTTTTTTAAAGATATTTTTTGGGCATTTTTAGGTATTTCTATCACCACCTAGTGGACACATTTTATCTGAAAAGAATGTTACACAATGCATTTTATTAATCATCAGATCTTATTGCAGAACATTAAAACGACTGACAGCGATTATGAACTCGAGAACTGATCAAAGTTAAACAAAGATTCACTCAAAGTAACCATTATTCATTCTGCTCTACACAAGAATGTGAATAATTAACCAATTACATGTAGTGATTATAAGCCAACTATTGACCAACAATGAGACTAGATCACCAAATAAAAAGTAAATTAAAAAAAGTGATTGAAGTCTCCATGCTTGCTTCAACTTTAAATCACACACTCAACATAGAAGCATCCTTGTGAAATATATTCTATTTACCTAAAGCAATATCTCCATGGTTTGTTAATGGATTCTTGTACTAACAGTTCGGTTTTTATGTTCAGTAAAAGGCCTAATATGCGAATAGTTATTTATTTCGTCAAAGCATTTCTTTATTTATAGTGTGTGGTACTAATTTGTAATGTTTCCATCTCATGTCAGACATAAACTTTTTTCAGAATGTGCTAAATTTAAGCCCTCTAAAGACACAGGACCTCACAACAAACAAACCATTCATAATGTTGAAAGATGGTGTATTCTCAATATTTACATTCAAATGACAACCAACTTCTACACTGTGAAACTCATGTAGACTTATTTAGATCAACCACAGCTTGTAAAAGGGACCAAACAGCCTCCACCAACATGCTCAAAGACCCAGCGCTCATCCTATAGCGCCATAGGATGGCAACTTGTCCATTAGGACCAATCCCAATCTGCAGTTTTCTTCACCAGGCAACCCACCTCTGGATCCAGACCAGCTGTGGTCCACCGACGGCTGTGGGTACCTGTCCTCTAAAGTCAACACAGATGCAACACAAACAGATAACTTTACCGGTGTAGTGCCAAAAAGTGATTGTCTGCCAAATTGTGATTTCAGTCCATGGGTGCACCTAGTTGTACAGTATGTGTACATCTGCTTTTATCAGGACCAAACAGTCATAATATGCAAATATGCATAACTATAAGTCCATGGTAAAGCATTTACACATATTTAGTTAAATAATGCCAAATTTGCTATTCATTCAAAAATGTCTGACAAAACATAAAATAATTGTTTTAATGTAAGTAATGAACTGGCAAAGTGAAAGTTTCATGATAATTATCTAGAAGTTAAAAATGTACCCTGTTCACCTGCAGTGACACCAAAAATTACAATAGGGTTTGCATTTTATAGCATGATCAGGTATGACATTTACGTGATTAAGGCATCTAATATACTTGTTGATATTTGGAAAACTACTGTAATTGTTATTGAAGATTTATGGAAAAAATTATATTTGACCGACATGTTTTTTTTTTCATTCCAGTCCTGTTCCTAGTCCTACTGAGAGGTTATTTCAGCCTCAAAATGACTTGATATCATTTTTGAGTATTATGTGGGACCGATCAGAGCCCACCCAGTCCCTTGTACCTTCTGAAATACCTTTTTATTTGACTGAAATCACTTTTTGTCAGACAATCTCTTTTTGGCATCACACCTGTGGTGAGTGTTGACCTGCCAAGCCCAGTGGAATGTGTTGCCTGACTTTGTGTCGCATTTTCACAGCAACACCATTTTCTTATTTCTTGATTTGTTTGTTATGACAGCTTAAAACCAAAAATGCTCCACTTCTTCTACTTTCCACCAGACGGAGCTAATGAGTTTCAAATAAAACCAACGGGCCTAAACCCTGCAGCAAAACTCCCCACGCTTTCAGGTCTGGACAAGCGGTCCTATGCACATATTTCCAGATACAATCACTTTGATTATACAGGACATATCTTTGGCAATGGCTGCTGTATGATTACATACTTCCATTACACTTTATTGTTTACTGTGTATAGCATCTGTCATGTCAGCTGTGAGCGATTGACTCCACTGAGCTCTTTACCTGTTCCTTTAGCTCTGGATCCTTGTGAGGTTATCATAGGTGGCTCGGGCACCGGACGCAGGGAAGCAGGCGTAGTCTGGGAATAAAATAGAGAATACAGTGCGCTCTTATTTTGAAACAAAGCCAATAATGAGTTGAAAACAATAATCATCATTCATATGATTGGCTGAGTGCTGATCATGGTAGATGTTTTGTGAAGCCTCTCAGTATGCACTGGGGAAAAAGATACATGGACATACAGTGTTTTTGCACTAAACAAGGTCCCATAGCCAGCTACGCTATGCATTATGGGATGATGAAAAGACAATCATCTTCCTGTAGTTTCTTTCTGCACTTTATCTGCATGGAAATTCCGACCAATTTTAGAGCAGTTCAGGAACTACTTTATTACTCCGGCCCTTCTAAACAGCAAAATGAATCACCCAAACCCCATTTATTTTGGTATCAAAGTAACTTCATCCGACCTCTACATTCATTCATGTACTTTCATTTCATATATCTGGAACTGACCTTCACTCTTTGTCCTGTCTGTCTCCTATCACCGTCGCCGCTGCCAAAGTCGCCAGAGGCCTAAGAGTGGGTAATAAAAGAGAAAGATGTAAAAAAACAAATGCATTTGGACTGTTTGCATTTAATATGAGGAAAAATACATAAATACTCACGGCGTCGGAGTCATCCTCATCCTCACACATACGCTCAGCAGTGCGAGGGTTTCCCACCACTTTCAGCTCTGCAATCTCCCCCTACACACACACACACACACACACACACACACACACACACACACACACACACACACACACACACACACACACACACACACACACACACACACACACACACACACACACACAGCGCATTTGGTTTTATTTCATCATGACTCATTGTTTGCATGATATTAGCTTCCTCTGAATTCTCCAAAGAGATGGAAAATTACTCATGCAGAGAAGAGTATTGTGGCAGCTGTCTTTACCACTCTGTCTTCAAAATCAGTTTTTTAAATCCTCTACCATGACCCATATTTGGGCTCTATCACACATTAACGCCTTAAGGAGCAGCTTGTGCCCTTTGAAAAGAGAAATTTGGAATGATTTTGGCAGGGTGAGAGATCCTACAGATGGAGTTTAGAATAGCAGATACCCATATTCATATCTTTTCCCCTTCAAATCAGCCATGTGACCGCCCAATGTGGTCCATCGGTTCATTGACTGGGTGGGAGTTAAAGGGTGTATTCACACATGCCGTGTTTAGTTCGGTTGAAACAAACTCAGATGCACTTCCATCTTTGGTGCGCATCTTTCAGGCAGGTGTGAATACAGCAATCGCACTCGGGGGCAGACCAAACAAGCGCTCCGAGACCCAGCTGAAGAGGTAGTCTCGGTGCGCTTCCAAACGCACTCTGCTGCAGTTTTTTTTTTTTTTTTTTTTTTTTTTTAACCTTTATTTAACCAGGCAAATTGCTTGAGGTCAAATGACCTCTTTTTCGAGCAAGTTCATTTGTGGTGTGAATCTGTCAGGACTCTATCCGACCCAAATGCAGGAAGCACTGTGCCTTTTCTTTTTTAATAAATTGCCGTCAGCTTCACATTATGGGAAAGTGCTGTTGTCGCCATTGTTAGGACGATAAGTTGTGGTTTGACCGGGAGCCCAGAACAATATATTACATTTGATCAAGAGGACGCGTAAAAATGCTGATGTGTTCAGCGATCAGATGAAGGAGAGGGGAGCGTCTCCCGCACAGTGCCAACAGGTTCATGCTGCGCAAGAAGTGTGTGTTTTATTTTGCTTCCCATGTACGGGACCGTGTCAGTTTGGAGCTGAACTGCGCCGAACTGACACCCAGCTGATACACAGCTTAATCACCTGAGCGTCGGCATGAGCCTATTCTTCTCGCGAGCCGCACGTCCAGCAGCAAAAATACAGTAAAAATTATGTTTCACATCGTAGACTACATGCCAAATAACGTGGCATTGTCATAGGGCTTCATATTAATATTATAACCATATGAAACAACAATAATTTGATTTTTTTCTTCTTTATTTATAGGCTAGATGTAGGCATTTTTATTATTTTTAACCCCATATTATATCAATGATATATTTCGCAGTTTTAACTTCGTGCTTCCTGTTTCTCTCCTCCCCAGAATGTCTGTCCAATGAATGAATGACCTCAGATCACGTGTGGGTTTTGCTTCGTAATGCTGGTTCACTCACAAAAGGGGCAATATGAAAGTGGACCACACCAAACAAAAACAATCTAAACTCTATTTGGTCTGGACCAAAGCAAGTGAACTAGCGGACTTTCCCTGTGTGAATACACCCAAAGTGTCGATAGTGAAAGGGGATCAAGTAATAGATGTTTAAGAATGAGGCCCAGTGAAGAGGGACCCTGACCCCAAACCAAGAGGTCATACGTTCCACACACACAAATCTCACTCTCACACCTGCTCTTTCCTAGGACACAGTGTATTATTCTGACTTCCCCGGGTCCCCTGGGCGACATTCGAGTAGAGGCCTCGTTGCAGTTTTTCATTTGCTTCTGTCAGAAATGTGACGAGCGAAAATTCTCCCTCTCACTCGAGCATTTCCTCTGCTGACACCCCCTGGAGTTTGGCACTGGAAAATTAACTCCTTTTCCAAATGCTAAAATATTAAGGACATGTTAAGCTACACAGCAGACACATGCTTTTACTCATTTAAGTGTCTATTAAGATAATCCTCAATTATAGAACTATTTTAGGAGCATATCATTTGGAGAATTAAAAGTAGGGTTGGGCAGAAATAGGTAATACAGTATCCTGGGGTAGTTAAAAATATCAACGGTATTCCTTTAATTACAGTCAGTAAAAAAAAATCTGCTGGTTAATGTGCATTTTTCTCCCCCGGTACACGGTATTAACCGACGGTAATACCGTGTTCCAGGGGAGAATTTGGGGAGGGTTTAAAGGTAGGCTATCAAACATTACTGAACTTAACCTCAACCTTATTGACCTTTGGCTATGCAGTTTCAAATGTTGTTTTTTTAAGTTTGTGGTCCAATAAAAGGTTCAACCCTGCTGTTTGTACTATATTCTATTTGTTATCCTAAACATTACCTGGAACCTGTCAGCATCAGCCCCTCCCGCCTGACCCACGAAGATGCCTGCGCCCGGATCCAGCTCCATGGGATCGGGCGAGCGCTCGAACTTCACCACCTGGGGCTCGGACTCGCAGCCCTGGTAGAAGGTGACCTGGTCCTCGAAGACGGCCAGGGAGAAGCGCGACCAGGTGTCCACCAGGGCCGGCACGTCGAAGCTGGCGGCCTCGTACGACGCCTCTGAATCGGGCTCGGTGTAGAAGAGCTGGACCTTCTGACGGCCGGACCTCAACGCGCCCAGCTTCACCCCGATGTACATGATCTTCTGGGGCCCGTCGGTGATGGAGAAGAGCACGGAGGCGGCGGCGGTGGTGGGCTTGATGTGGAAGACCAGGGAGAAGTGTCGGTAGAAAGGGTTGGGCACGTGAGCCAGAGCCGGCTGGCCCGACACGGCTGCCGGCGTGAAGACGTATGCCCCGCCTCCTCTGGGCCCATACACCCGGGTGATGGAGTCCGGCGGAGGGTCGCCGATCAGCTGCAGCAAAGAGACGCCACTCTCATCTGCAAGAGGAAGAAATAGAAAGATTTGGAGATTAGAAATTAGACAGGGAATTAGTATTTCGGGACATTTAGCTTTAGGGAGAATTGTTAAAATCCCTTTTTGTCAAAATCAGTTAATATCACCGCATGATAATATTATATACCGTTCTGTGTGTGCGCTTAAAAGAAATCCTGTGCCAGGCAATGTAAACTGGTAAATAACGGGTATGTAAACAAGGGGGGCTAACTGTATACAAGCTAGTACAGAGGCGTGTGCGTATTAAAACTGGATTTTCTTTGAGCACAATTGGTGAAAGTACAGTGATGGTAGGCAATGCTTTAAAGAAGGTAATGCTCCTTAGAAGCAATGGTAAAACCTCACTGCAACATGACAATATGCAAGGTTACAGTAACCTTTGACCTCCGACTGATTTGTGCAAAGTTTGAAGAAATTTTTTTAAAGCGTTTATGAGATATTGCGCTCACAAGAATGGCCAGGGCAGACAGACGGACAAAGGTACGAACATGGACGTACAGACATACGGGCTGATGGATATTGTATTTCTCCAGGAGCTATTACATGTCTGTTATTGGGGTTAAATGTAGCCGTTTTCAGGATGAAATACGTGTCGGGATGTGTTAGAACTTGTTAAAGTGAAAACATATTTTACTGCAGGAAGAGCAGGAAGTGTAGGCAAGTGCTTTAAATTAGTCAGCGACTCAACTGATCCATGACCAAAGCCTCTGGAACAACACACACGTAACCACAGTGACTCTGCAGGTCAAACCATACACTCACATTTGAACCTCAAATCTTAAAGGGGCAGTTCAGCAGACTTACATCAACTGTACTTATTGTGTCCATGCTGCAATGAACACATATTGTCATATCTAGCAATCTAGCAGTAACTTTTTGGTGATTATTCGATGAAACAGTTTGACTATAGAAAATATTAAAAAAAGGAATGCACTCTTTAAATCAAACTACAGACTGCCTGACTATGGTTTTCCTAATGTTGGATTCCAGTTTATATATATATGCTGGAGTGTCTGTGATTCTTTAGGATCAAATTAATGGGGGAAAAAAACTGCTGATAATTGAGTTCTCAGAGATTTGTGGATCCCTCCAAAGGGAGAACAGAAGCAGTTACGTTATTCTTACACCAGGGACAAAAGGTTTTCGGCTACTCAGCTCAGTGTTCTCCGGAGGGACGGCCTGTCATCAAGGATTCATGAGAGAAGATGATTAAACAAAGTACAATCTGTGTATTACTATTAAAGGGGTCTCCTGTGCGGATAGTTCATTTAGTTCAGGGTAAAAATTAAGTGAAGGAAACTGTAACCCTGACAAAGACCAGCTTGAGCTTAATTCAACTCAAATATGAAAATTAGACAATTTTGTTGCTGAAGTTGCCTGAAAAGGAGAATTTCAGCAATAAACAATTTAACTGGGAATCTGGTTGGACAATTATGCCGCAAATTTCTGTTATTTTAGTTTATAAAGAAATTATGTTTCGGTCTATAACATGTCAAAAGAAATATGAAAATAGACTTATCAGTAGGATAGAAAAGGTCACCTATTATAGAAAATGCACTTTTTCCTGTTTTTTCAACAGAAATATGGACTAGAGACTCCCAAAGGATGAGAAAACAACCCTGACTCTCTTTTTCTCCGCCTCCATCTTTTTGAAGTGAAAGCCGTGTAATAACTCCCTAAATGTTGATCAAAACTTTACTATTATCATATTTCACTATGGCACTACTATGACGTTACCCAGCTTTTTTTTAAAGCAACATAAATCCACACTGTTGAGCTGTTCACTGTTATGACATTTGCTCCAAAGTTTCAGGATTTCATGTCATCCTTTTTGTTTTTAACTGTGTCTGCAAACTCTCCCTTTGAAGTGTTTTGCACAAGCACCTTTTCTACCCGCTGAGAGGAAAAGTCCCATCATGTTCAATCACACGATTTTTAATGAAACAAGCAACTCATAACTTTAAAGCACTTGCCAACCTATCGTGTCAGGGAGTAACCCAGGCTGAACACATGTTTAATACACTGGTCTGGTTAAGTGGACTGGACCTGCTGAGCTTCCATCCTCCTTTTGGGGATTTTCATCCAGTTGGGAGCACAAGCAGTGCACCGAGGTGGCCAGTCTCACAGCTGCTGCAGCTGTTGCACAGATCAGCCGACTCAAATTACATATGATTTAAAAAAAAATTAAATGATGAATGACAACAAGGAAACTTCCCCCTCTGCAGAAGCGTGTGAATTTGTTTACAGAACATAATTTTCTCATGCTATAGATCCTGTTCAGGACACACACACACACACACACACACACACACACACACACACACACACACACACACACACACACACACACACACACACACACACACACACACACACACACACACACACACACACACACACACACACACACATCTGGAAGCTGTCCGGTCCGACCACAGCTCTCCCCACTGAACAGTAACAGCTAAGGCTCCCATGCACAAGAACAGTGTCTGCCAGTGTATTCTATAAATACCAGTCACTAGACAATTACACAAACTTTTCTCATTTCTTTATCACAGTTGAAATCTCATTCTCAGGCTCAGGCAAAATGCAAAGTGAGATGGTTAACTACAAAAAACACAACGTTTTCATGCAAATGTTTCTTGATAATTTCATCATTTTGTGCCTCTGAAAGTAAGTACATGAATAAGTTTGCTACAAAAGAATGATCCCTTAAATATGAAAACAAGGGGAAAGTGCCATATAACACATTTCTGGAGCCCTTAGGTGCAACCATGAACAATAACATCAAATGTCTAAAAATTAAACTTATCTCAAACCGCTTTATAGACATATAAAGTGATGGGAGGGTCAGTAAACTCTCCCATTAGAGAGAAAAGTCTGATGAAATATTGATCATTTAGTTTTGCAGAAATATGTCTTATGGCATGAGCTGTCAAACGCCTCGTTTAAGTCAGTGATCAGCTGTTTCTTGGACTTCTTGGCTCGACACGCCAACTGTGAGATCATGTTCACCCGGATGTCTGATCATCTGTGTCCTCCCTTTTCTTCAAGCTATGCTAACAAGAGCCATTGTGTGTGTGTGTAGGAACAACACATGGCGATGTTTCCCAGCCAGAGGGCATGGGGCACATAAAAACAATGACCTCATGGATTCTGTTACAATGGATTACTGAGATGTGCCATGTCTGTAATTTGTCCCAACGCCTGTTTGACTGTGTGAAGAAGAAAGCAAAAGGTAATGCCAGCAAAGACAGAGACAGATGGAGGAAGGAAATGCATGTCAGATGTCCATGGGAAAATGGACCATGAGGGACTGTATTGTGATGAAACGAACAGACAAACTTAGTCCCATAAGCCTTCAAGGACACTGTGTGCCAGTTAAAACAGGCTGAAATGTCGTTGTGGGACCGATGGACTCCCCAAGAAGATTAGGAGCGCAAGGATCGTCCCAATGGGAACGAGAACTAAAAGAGAAGTTACATAAATTATATTTCTAAATCTGCCTATCGAGTGTATCATTCTGTGTCAAATCAGCAGAAAATGCAGTGTTACAGTCAGAGTGTGTTTGAATCTTTCTTTCCTTTTTTCTACTATGGAATAAAGAACTAAATACATCTTCACCTCATCACTTGATATGGTGGGAAGACTTGAGGCAGAAGTGGATGATGCCATCCTCAGTAATTAGCTCCATGACCTTGAAGGCCACTGTAGCTTCTGTAAAGTCTCCCAAAGGTAGGGGTTAGCAAGGGAGCGTTGCAATCTAGAATCTAAATAAAAAATTCAAATGGGCACCCTGACAAACTTGATGCAACACTTTAAGATGCAAAAGTATCATTCAATAGGATATGACCCCAGGCAGATGGCAACAACCGTTCCTTTATGGGATTGAAATACTGACATTTTATATCTTAAATCGGCAGCTGCACATCTGCAGTAATATATTACATATTATAAAACAATGCAAGAAACATGCAAGTACAATTAAGTATTTAAAACAAGAACAAGCTAAGTAATGGAGTGTTTGCAGCATTGTTATTTTTAGGACATGCCATAACAGCCTTCATTCTTCATCTATAATGACACAAAAACAGTGTCTGACTTAACTCAACTATTATTTTTTTTGCATGCAAAAGCTTAAATTACATTACACCATTATCAAAGTATGCCTCACCACAGTGTGTTTACCTCCATGTTAAAGCTGCTGCCCTTATTTGGGAAATTGAGCACTGCTATAACAAGCTGGTTTACATGAGCAATGATACATTATAAAAGGAGGTATTTATACCATTCAGACGGTCACCTTCTCTACCTTTGAAACAAGTTAAGAACGTTTTTGTATGAGAGACATTTAATTCACTTTAAGTGACAGCGATTGCCAATCAGACCATTGGGTTTGACCATTAACACCCCCCCCCCCCCTCAAGCTGTAGGTCTTCCCTCTTGGAATAAAAACAACTAAACTTCACACACAGTGGCATTAGCTGACAGCTGTAACATACCCAATGCTCCCACAGTCACTCGGACCCCTAATCCACGTCTGAATAAGCTGAGAGCCAATTAAAGTTGACTGATGGAGGAAGGGGGGGTCAGCGAGTGAACCTTTGAGTTTAAATGACATCACCTGTTTTTGTTGCTTAGTCAAGATTTTAAAATCGTCTAGTTTCTTGGCTGCGGTCCAAATGTAATGTTGTTACTGTGTGAGGAGACTGATGTCCGCCAACCGTTTTCTTAAAGAGGCACTCAAGCAGTTAGAGTAAGTGTTGCACAAAAAAGAAATGACCAACAAATCTGAAGAAACAGAGGAGAAAAGCACCACTATCATGTCTGTACATCAAATATGAATATGTCCTGGGGAAATGCTTCTGTTGGAAGACGAAGAAGAAGTAGAATAAATAACTAAACACATCTTCACCTCATCACTTGATATTGTGGAAAGAGTTGAGGCAGTGGTGGATGATGCCAACTTCAGTAATTAGCTTCTCATCAATAAAGGCTACCGTAGCTTTTACAAATTCTCCGAACAAGGAATTAGTAAGGGAGCGTTGCAATCTCAAACTTTCACCACCACATGACGCCAAAATAAGCTAAGCTTTGCTCGTTGCTGTGGCTGCAACAACGAGCTAAACCGGAAAAAGCTCATTTCAGGCAGACGGGAAAGGATAGTGATTAATGACATTTAATTATAAATTGGCCCTAATATGCAGCATAAAACCATTAAACTGTTTGTGAAGAATTCCTTCTGGGGAGTTTCCTGCTCACATCAAAAGTCTCTCTCATACTCTCTGTCTCTGCTTATCTTCCACTGCTCATCCGGAGAGTTAATTACCTCCCATCAGGAGTTACTGGTTTGGGAGGGTGGGAGGGTGTACTGCTGGCGCGTGCCCTCTGACCTATGGCGGGGACTCCGAGCCGCCTTGTCTCATCCCAGTCACAAGGCTCTCTTGTTACCAGCCGTGACACCACTGCCCTTTATCCCCAAACGAGCACACAATCGCTACCACTCTCTCTTTTTTCCAACGGGCCATTTTCCCACCCACAGTCATGTTGTAAAAAAAAGAAACTGCCATCCTCCAGTCCCCACTACCACAGATGGCCCCACTGTTCCACGATTGTTACCCCATTTGCCTCTAAATCCACACAAGAACCCAGTGCCAGCTGATCACAGATGTTTGAAATATGATGACAGAAATGCGTGAACGGCATGCAAGAGTAGGATGTTTCGGGACCAATGGCGTTATTATTGCTGCAACAGACTCATGCTGCATATGTGAAGCAACCAGTTCAAGAGAATAGAACTGCACCCAATTACAAACATATGCAATGCAGGCAAGTTATACATCTACCCTAGTCTTATACGGTATACCTGTGCTGAGAAAGTACTGCTGTACTAATGTATTCAAAAAGGTACTATACTGCATTTGAGAAAAAAAAATGTTTTCATTAAAATGCCTTGCTTTTGGAGCAGAGCATGACAAATGTATCACCACCATTTCTCTAACCATTATAGAAAAATACACAATTCCTATTGGTGTCAGTATCTAAAGAAACATGTTGGTACTGTGACAACAAACTGATCTACCCTGCTGAAAAATACTTTTCCTTTTTTTCTGAATGTAAATGAATGAGTAACCTTTGCAGGTGTTTGGAAATTCACACCCAATAAATACAGTTTCACGACAAGAGCATTGACGTTTCATATCCTTTACTTAAAGTGCTACAGTACATTTTGATTAAAAAACTGAATTCTCCAACGTGGAGGGTCGTCTCAATCATTGAAAACACTTATCTCTGTGTCTGACAACTTTTCCAAACGTTATCTTTAAGTACGGCAGAGTTAGAAAGTTCATCCAAACACGAACTCTATTTCTGCAACATGAAAGAATAACAAATGTATCTGCAGACTAAACCCATGGCATGTACATTAAGTATTCCTGTGGGAAAACATATGATGAAGATGGTTTTCAATGTAGTTGAGTTCACTCTGTTCACTCCCCCTGAGAGTCGAGTCTATACAGAACCAATCTTCCCATGCTGCACGATTTATGAAGCCACTAAAAGGCTGGACATGGGCCTCTGAACCATTTCCTGTCTTAAGGGTTTATATTCGAGGTAAAGCTTTTTGACTGTGTACATTATATGCATCTCCTATGCTTTTATTATTATTAATGGTCTTGAAAACCCTTGACTCAATGTAGGAAGTCATATTAAGTGTGTTTAAAGTACCCAGAAGGGACTTCACTGCAAATAATATATTTTGTGATATATGAGTTTCCATTTTATATTGGATTAACAACCACTGCAATGAACATACCGCTGGCTGCTATTGAATTCTGGACAATGTAGTCCCCACTTTAAAACCATACCACTGGTTGTGCTGAATTGATTTCTTATGTTTTTTTGATAGCCAACCAATGACTCTGACAATGGTATAGGATGGAAAAGCTAAATAGATAGAGTACTTTTAAAGAAAGGCCATGCAGGTTAAATGTGCATGGTAGGATTAAAAAAAATGCATTTCAAACATTAAAAAACTACAATAGTGAGGGAAAAACTATCCAACATTTTAGTCTGCCATGTGTCTGACAATGGTACAGAAGGGAAATACTAATTAGGTGTACTTTGGCGTCATCTAGTGGTGAAAGTTCTAAAGTAAAAACATACCGGCTGAGGCTAAGGTAATAAAATAACTTTCTTTTCGAGCAATCATACAAGATTTAAAACATACTCTACCAAGTATTCTCTGCATGACCCTATTTCCCTCCACACACAGCCAGGGGCGGATTTAGTCATTTTGGGGCCTACCGCAAACACAGCCGTTCACCTGTGCACGCTGCACCTTTAAATTAAAGGTGGAGGATTTGGGGAGAAAATGGCAGTTGGGATAGAGATTCGAATACAAATACCTCAACCGCTCCACTCGTTCTCTTTGGTCCCTCCCCGACACGCTGTACACCAACAAAGTCGTGCCAAAGTGAATGGACAGTCCCAACAGCCAATAAGAACAGAGAATTGGAGCCTCGCTCTGATTGGTCAAAGTGTACAGCTCATGTTAACCAATCAGAAATCACATACCCCAGCTTTGAGTCCCTGCATGTTAAAGAAATTTGTATGGTATACGAGTATAAAAGTGTTATTCAGACATTAAGAGACTACAATATTGTTTGAAAAGTGTTCAGCTGTAATGTAAGTAATTGCTAAATATAATCAAAATTGCCTTACACATACAAAATTAATCATTGGAAAATGTGTTTGGACACGTGTGATACCAGAACAAACACCGACAAATACACACAGACCAACGCTCGACATCAACAGAAAGTGACGTGACAGCGGGTTCAAAATGTATCACCACACACAGGGTAGGATACATTCTAACCCATCGGGGTTACCTTTCTGGTTACTAACGGAAACACACGCCGTTTCAGGCAGGAGGTGACACTCCACCGGGAGACGCCCGTTTTCCAGGGACGCCCAGCAGCTGTCCTGCAGCACGTGGCAGAAGCTACGACAGGGCAGGGCACGGGGCAGGGGCACAGCGGGTGTAGGGCACCTAGGGGCCAGCAGGAGGCAGAGGAACCACTCTGCACCATGGTGACACCCCGCCCTCTTGAGCCACGCCCACTCCTCTAGGACCGTCCCCACCTCCTCCACAGAGGTGTGGTTCAGGAAGTTGGGCAGCGAGAACAATTTGGGCCGCTTGCCCGAGCAAATGGACCAATCTGAAGGCACGGGAAGACAAGATGCTTGAGAGGAAGCATTGATGCGACCACCAGGGGGGGCTAGCGTCTGATCAACAGTCAAATTGACTTTAGAAGCGTCGCCTATGATCCCAGTTAAATTGCTAGGCAGGGCTTTATCATCTTTCACTGATTCTACATTTAACCCTGAACTGGTCCCATCCCCTACCCCAATTCCAGAGCCCTCCTCAACCCGCTCCCCTCTGAACCTGCCTGGATTAGCCGTGGTGTTAGGTTTAGCCTTCTCCGCCATCTCTGCCAGGCCTCCGTTAGTAGTAGTAGTCCTGGTCGGATCTGGGGTCGCGTCCCACCCCTCGACAAACTTACGGATTCCCGTGGCGACCTCCAGGATTTCTTCCCCTACTCCGGATATGCCATCATCCTCTTCTTCTTTCTTTTTCTCTGTAGCGTTGGCACCTGACAGCCCAGATCCCGTGGTCTTGTCACTTGTCACCTCTGGGGCCTCTGTGATCGGTTCTGGATTCCAAAACCAGGCCTCCAAGCTCCCAGTGGAAAGAACCAGGACAAGCAAGCAGGTCTGGATCTTCAACATGCTGCTGGTTCCAGTCACGCTCCTTCAAACGACTAAGCCTGCAGCAGTGCTCCAAACAGTGCTCTCACTGTTTCCACCTGTTAGCAAGCCGCTCACCAGTTCAATCCAAACTGTCCAAGGGCCACTGAGCATCCACTCAATGAAAACCGGCACATAAAAACTGCTCCCACTCATAGACCCTCCCCACAGTGCATGGCTGCTGCATGTGAAAGCACTTACATAGGCAGGGGGAGACCCATGGTGTGGAGGCAGGCTTGTTGGTGATGATGGAAGTCATTGGTTACTCAAAAGTTGCCCCTAAACGCACTAAAAACTCCTCCCCTGTGTGATTTGAAGAGTGGGTCCCCTTCTGCAGCATGGAGAAAAAGCATGCAAGAGTTCTTGCTGCCACAAAGACATACCAATGCTGCACAGAAATAACCTCAGAAAAGGTATTTTTTTGAAAATACACAATCCATTAATAACAGGTTTGATTCACATTGTGCTCAGGGTCTGAAGTAGCTAAATGAGCGAGAATCCCAAGTTCAGAAGAACATTTGCTGCAAGAACTCACTGCATGCCCTCCAGCACCTCTAAAGCTCATTAAATTAAAGGAAAAAGTGTTAATCGGTGGTGTTAGTAGGCCTACATTTTAATTTTGGACAGCTGTTTCAACTCACTTCCAGTCTTAAATGTGGAGTCAGCAATTCTGGGGAATGCTTGTTGGCTACATACCTTTTTGTTAAAATCAGTGAATATCTCCTCATGGTCCGCTACCTGTCTGTACTGTGTGTGCACTGAAAAAAAATCTAGTGTTAATACACAGCCCAGGCACTGTAAACAGGCATGTTGCTAGCTACAATGGGCCTCTTTGTCTACATACTAGTTTACAGATCCTAGGCTGTATTAACACCAGATTTATTTTTACATTTTACATTGCACACACAGGTAGCGGAGCGTGAGGAAATATTCACTGATTTTGAAAAAAAAGTTATCTTGACAACAAGCCTTCTCCAGAATTGCTTACTCTAAAAGCTAATTAATTATCAAACTAAGTGGGAGTGGTGGTTTACAAAATGAGGGTCGGGACCCTAAAAAAAGGTTTCATGTTTAATCTAAGGGGTCGCCAGTTGAAAACATATTTCTTGTGAAATACTGAATATTTGAGACACTGAAACGTCCCAGAGACAGAGGTTATCAAGTGCACACGGCTTCAGGAAAAAATAACAAGGTTGAAAAGCAGCGGAATAATGGACTCAGCAGCTGAGAAGTTAAGATAACAGAGAGAATATCGGGCTAATGATGACAGGGACCTGGTGTTGATTCATTGCCTTGTTTCAAATGAGTGGAAGACAATAGTCATACAACCTTAACTTTCTAGACTTTGTGGTTTTACTATTTTGCAATGGTTTGGTGAAGAAGCAGCAGCAGTGTGAAGCATGAATGAAACACAGCAGCTGAGAAATTGAGGGCGTATCCAAGTGAATCGATGTCTTCTTAAGCTCCACTCCTCCCGGGGGAATATTGACTCCATTGCCTAATCTGAGAAAATCCTCGGAAAATGTATCTACCCCTTCCAGGTTCTCACAGATGGCCGATAGTAGGATGGGGAGGAGGAGGGTAACCACACGGCCCTGGATGTGTACCCCCATCATCCAGCTACTATACCCTCATCTGGTGCCAAGCCAGGACATCCAGCTGTTAAACATTCCAGCCCACAGACGTCCCACGCCCACGCCACAAGACATTTTAGAGATTTGGAAGCTGCCACATCTTGGATCATTTGTGCATTCATACAGCAACGCACCATATCGCTGTCAGCATGTGTGCTAAACACCTGGACGCAGGATAGGAGTAGGAGAAACAGATTGGATGCTTTGGGGAGTTTGTGAAAGCTAAAGACAAAATAGTGCATCAGCTTTCCTTATTTATTAAGATTGATGTTTAACACTTTGCTCATCTTGTCACTTATGGACAAATCACTTAAGACATATTTTCTTACTTTGCAGAGAGTGACAACATCGATACCACTCTGAAATCAAGGATGGAATTGGCTTAGTTTAACATAAAGACGGGAACGAGCTTTGAAATAGCTTAAGGTGCTGGAGGGCATGCAGTAAGTTCTTGCAGCAAATGCAACCACTTTTAGATGTCCCAATACAACTTTCAGGTGTATTGGGACACAATCTTGCACAAAAAACAGCTGAAATGAATTGTATAATACTAACTTAAAATGTGGACAGTATTTTGTGCAAAGGGGGGAAACCTTCTGACAGCACGAAAAAGGTTTTTCCATAAAGCATGAAAATGCAAACTGCACCAGAGTGCACTATAAACTCTCTTAAACATGACAAAACCATAGCTCGTAATCTTGTAGTAATTACCAAAAGTAATTAGATAGAATGTATTTTTGGGAAAACTAGACTTCCTGTCTATTGTTTTTCTTTGCCGATGGTGATTGTGCCAGGAGATTTCTGTTTTACTTTTCCACAATATAGGACAATAAAATGAATTTGGATATTATTGACGTGAAAAAGCACAACTCCCATTAACTAAACATTGATTTTGGACACAGGTAAGACATGTTTTCAATCATATTTTCCTCTTCCCATGTCTTGGTACATACATGTTGTATAGATCTGCATTAACGCCCTATGATCTCTCCCACATACATGTCCTCCCTCCCTCTGTGTTTCCTAACACTTTTCATCACTATCAGCTGACAGCTGCTAGGGCCCGACCTGCACCGGGGGCCACGGCGAGGGCAAGTAAACACACCACTGACAACATTAGCAGCACTGTGCTCCAGTGGGTTGGTGAATGTCATGTCTCACTAAAGGCACCTGGTTGTTCTCCATGTGGAAATATTGCATACTTTCACACATGCATATACACCCAGCTGTTTACGGTACATACAGTGCATTCCTGTGTTACAGCTGCACAAGTCAAGATTTGACACTCAAAGAAAGTATTTCCTCCTTAAAACAGGTTAGTTTGTGACATTTTATAACAACCTGCCTCTCCTACACTACTCATAGTATGAACATGCTGCTTTTATTTTGATAGGATGCCCTCAGGAAGCAACAGCATGCATTCTTTTTAGGAAAGTAACAAATAGTTTCTTGCCTCTGTGCTGCTATAATAAGCAATATACAGCCATGTGTCCAAATAATCTCATATGGATCTTCTGCCTGAATTTAAACCCCTGAATTTTCAGATGTTGCTTTTTCCTAATGCAATAATTCTGCTTGTTTACGCTCTGTGAGAACAAACAGCTTCATTATATTTATTTTTCAAATATTACAAAAGAAGAAAAAAAGAGCAAAAAAACTGATTGCGGGTTCATCATGTGTGTTGAATGGTTGAGGAACAGACATGATGTGAGCGTGTGAACTGTTGGGGAATCCCTCTGAGAGTGAGTACGGTTAAACAGAAACACAATACGTCAATTAAACCGAGAGGCTTAAAGGGGCACTGTGTAACATTCTAGGTAATTTATTAGCTAAAATCAATATCCTCATTCATAAATATGTCCTCATTGGTGTAAAATCACCTCTGCCAATAATCTGAATGATCCTCCTGAGCGCAGAATTATAAATATTAATATTACATTTTGTACATCGAGCAGGCAAGTCTTACGGAGGCATCCATGTTGGTTGGAATGTCATCAGGTGCATTGTTTAAAATGTAGAATTGTTCTTGTCCTTGAAGGCCACTGTAGCTTCTGTTATAATTCTTAAGGGTTGGGGTTACCCAGGGAGCGTTGCATTTTAGAACTTTCTCGATGATGTCATATTACACACTGCACCTTTAAACCGAGAGGCTGTCAAGCTGCTGGGCCTGAGAAAGCCCATTGAGGGACCCACCCTCCAACCCGCAACCTCAACCTCAGTAAAACTTTGGACACTCATAAATTGTAAAAATGAAATAAGCATTTTCACTTTGAGCTATATCTAACATATAGATTTTTGGTTTTTAAAAGGGATGCAAATGTATGCCAAATACGTTTGATATGAAAGGTTGATGTGTCCACAAAGTTTTGGCTATGTAGCGTATTGATTCATGTACTTCTATGAACCAGCAGATGGCAGCAGTGCAGAGGCTGCAGGGGATGGATCTATCTACTTAAATCGACTGTATTTATCACCAGTATCCTTTAGAAATGATATAGAACTCATTATTACATTTAATTCTAAATATGTAGATTATATATTAAACAATCCTAACAGAAAGGCTGAGTTTTTTGAATCACTGTTTGCAAACTCTGTTTACACTTTCATTATGGAGTCAAACAACTAATAATTATAAAACAATGAAGTATTTGCCCTCTAGTGAGTCTTTAATTTATTTGACCAGAAGCAGAAAGTGTTTGTTTTCCTGAAAATAGGGTTAATAGCATTATTTGTGCAGCTTGAAATACAACAACTGTATAGTGACAAAAAGCACAACAAATAGAATGTTTTTGGTGTCATTGTGGTAATGCTCTTGCACTTGTACTTTGCAAACTCAAAACTGTATTTCCCTGCAGTGCTGACTGTGGAAATGACACTTTTCAATGCAGCTTCAACACCAGAAAAATTCAGATTAAATGCTGCCACCTCTTGTTTAAAGTCTGTAGCACTACAGAGATAAACCAATGAGTCTCTCTGCAGTTAATATGCAGTGCGTGATATATGTGTATTTGGCAGCATTTACTGGTGAAAGTTCTAGATGTTTCCCCACCCTTTGGGAGAATTTACAGAAGCTACAGTAGCCTTCAAGGACAAGAAGCTAGTTACTAAAGATGGCATCCTCCACCACTGCCTCAAGTATTTCCACAATATCAAGTAATCAGGTGGAGATGTATTCAGTTATTTATTCTATAGAACTTCTTATTTGTCTTCCAACAGGTGCATTTCCCCAGGACACCCACCACTATATATAAAAATGTGTAAAGCCGTTAAGTTAGTCTATTCTGTGCTAGAAACAAGCCTCACCGCCCCGCTCCTATGTAGATATAAATGTCTCATTCTATTGTAATAAAAACAAAATAATTTATTTTAAGGGTTAAACACCAATTAAAACATACTTGTGAATATCATATTCCATTTCTACCAAGTCTGTTCAGAAAAAAGCCAATTTAATCTTTAATCTGTACTAGCATGTATGTTATAATAAATAAATATATACATATATTATCATGGTCAAGTTCGCTGATGACACAGCTATGGTGGGTCTGATCTCAAATAATGATGAGACTGCCTACCACTCTGAGATCAATCAACTAGTGGACTGGTGTGAGAAGAATAACCTCAAGCTGAACGTCGACAAGACCAAAGAGCTTATAGTGGACTTCAGCAGGGAACAGCAGACGAGCTTCCAACATCTCAGCATAAACGGAGCCCTGGTGGAGAGGGTTGACAGCTTCAAATACCTCGGTGTTCACATCACACAGGACCTGTCATGGTCCTGGCTATCACACCAACACCATTGTAAAGAAAGCCCGTCAGCGTCTCTACCATCTCAGAATACTTTAAACTCCCACTCAGTGTGCTCAGGAACTTCTACACCTGCACCATAGAGAGCATCCTGAGCGAGAGGATCACCACCTGGATGGGGAGCGCCACCAAGCAGGATCAGTTGGCTCTAAGGAGGGTGGTCCTCTCTGAGAGAACCATCAGGACCAGCCTCCCAATCTGCAGGACATTCACATCAAACGATGCAGTAAAAGAGCCAAAAAGATCACCAGTGATATCAGCCACCCAACAACAGTCTGTTTACCCTGCTGCCTTCAGGGAGACGCTACCGTCTGCTGAGGGCCGACACAGAGAGGATGAGGAGGAGTTTCTTTCCCCAAGCCATCAGACTGTTAAACCAGACTGACAATGTCACTTAGCCCATCACCCAATCACCACCCATTTATTAATATAATCTTGCACTTTATATAGTTGAATTATAGCCGGACTGGTACATAAGAATTTCACTACACATTGTGTATGTGACGAATAAATAAAACTAAATATACCTAATATACAGTAATACAAACCTAGAAAACGTCCTATCCTGACAGTACATCACTGATTCCTATCTCTGCCTGCTGCTTTCCAGTTATGGAATAACTAAAAGACGTGAAAAAAAGAAGCTAAAAATGCAGAAGAGCTGCAGAAATGAACACACATGACCCTCCTCCCCTCCCCACAATCCTTACACCCTGCGGTATGTCGACGTGGGTTTTTCTGGAACAGACAATAGTCGGGCATTTCCAGAACCAGACAGAGGGTGTGAAACGGTTTGAGACGAGACAGTCGAGTCGTTGTCTGGAGGAGAATCCTAAAACGTGATTTGTGAATGGGGACGTTTGTTTTAGAGAAAAAAAACAGGCAGTGCAGGGTTAGTATTGTGGCTTCTCTTCTTCAGAATAAATGAGGTTTTGTTCTCCTTTGATGATGTGATCGACAGCACAAAATTAAAGCCATAATGACGCTATTTCAAAGTAATTAAAGGTAATTTTATCCCCGTGTTGACAATAAAGGATCCTCCATCTTTTTCTCACCTGTCAAGAGGAACATTTTTGCAGCATGAGCCTGAAGAGATGTGACATTCAAGTCAATGGCAAAGAGGCCCTCGTAACTAAAGGCCTTTAAGGTTTTAAATTCCATATATTGTACTGGAGGGCACAGTGCAGCTCGTAACCCCGCTAATGCAGAAAGTGAGTCATGAAATGGAAAACCGCAGAATGTCTCACCCGAAAACCACGGAGACTCGTACAGAGCAGCTACTGTTTTATCGGACAGCTCAACTTTTACACACACGACGTAAAGCTGCTTTTTATTAAGCCACATTTACACTTATATGTTGTACAAATTAAATAAATTAATTCTGGCTTAATCCATCATCTAGATTTCAGTTTTTTAAAGATTTGCAAATGTCAACTCATTGGTTAGATATTGCACAATTTGCATATCTATACAAACATTTATGAAAAATTAATGCAAATAAACACTGTTTTAATGTAAGTAATCAAAGTTTCTCTATGATATTATTTAAGTTAAACATGTTACCCTATTCACCTGCAGTGTCTCGCCTTAATGATACAGAGAACCCATTCATGGTTCATTTTACTGCAACTTCATATCACACGGACAGAGGGACAAACAATCCAGAAAGATAGTGGATTTAAAAAAACAACGCGTGAAGGCTAAACATTGAAAAACCAACAACTAATGGTTGATCCTCTAAACATGTGGAATAAATTAATCCTAACAACAAACACCTGCCGCATGATTTTGATGTGACCTTGAACTTTTCAGATGCTTGACCTTACCACATTCCTCTTTGTCATTTTGGACATCTGTCAGCTCATTGGACAAGCCGCTTAATATTGTGTCATTGCAAAATAAGCGGGGCCTTTTTTGCACTTTGTCTGACAGCTTGTTTTGCTTCCCCTAATGGATCCATTAGAAAGGAATGTGTCGTTGAGGACGTTATCTATTTATTCCTTAAAAGGTTACTTTACTATAAAAGTATAAAGTTAGAAAAAAATATCATTTTCAAGGAAACTATCTGCTCTACATTTTGGAATTTTGACGGCAACTAAAACTCTTAAATTTAAGTTAAGTTTCGCAGGAAAGACTGCCAACAAAAGAGCCAACTAATCATCTTTTCTTGAGATTTAAGAGTTTTAGTTAAGGCCTCAAAAATTTTTCCTGAAACAGTGGGTCGGATAATTAATGCATTAATGACCGATATAAGTCGGAGAAGAAAGTTGAATAAAACTGAAAGATAGATATAGATGTATTAAAGATCATGGCTGTTTTGGTTTCACCATCCTGAACCTGTATGCATAGACCAACTTCATGCACAGGAGGAACCGGTCATGAATCCCTGCACAGTCAATCTGACCAACAGCAGCATGTCATTGTCCTGTCTTTGGCTGATTGTGAATAGGTGTTTAAGAGGCTTGGCAGCTGGACCCTCTCTGGACTCCCTCTGGACCATGAGGGCAACCAGAGCCTGCTAAACCGCCATAGTGGAGATGATTAAAAGCTCTTTCTCATCATGTCACTAACCCTAACCCTTTTTTTTTTTTTTTTTTTAACCTTTATTTATACAGGTATATCCCATTGAGTCTGAAGACTCTTTTGCAAGGGAGACCTGTTGCCATTTACACGTTACCATTCACACACATTCTTACACCGATAGCAGGCTAATTATCGACATCCACACGAGGCAAGGTGGGTGAAGTGTCTTGCCCAAGGACACAACAACTATGACACAGGTGGCAGGGCGGGGATCGAACCTCCAACCCTTTGATCATCAGCCGACCCGCTCTACCAACTGAGCCACAGTCGCCCCACAACAACACTCACAAGACTCATGTGGAAAAGATGACTACGTACTGTATGAGGGCAGCTCAGTTTAAAGCCTCTGGAAACCTGGTCCATACAATTCAATATATAATATCAAAGTTGGATGTCTCAGTAAGCTTTAACAAAAATCTGATTGAAAATAAATGTTTATAAATAGTATAAAACTTAGTGAAAAAAACAGCTTCATTGGACCGGTTGACAGTGTGGGTGTGTCTGTATCAAACGGTCTCAGTGGCAACAGTCGTTGTTTTAATAGAAAGTTCAGGCAGAGAACTACAGTGATTGGTTCAAAATACATATTGTGTAATAAGAACCAGAGCATAGCCCATCTCCGAATTTGTATAAAGTTGATTAAACTTAAATGAGAATATCTTTCATATGGATTGGTAACTATGAGTAACTCTTTTGAGATGCTTACTATAATGCAACTTACTTCCCAAATTACATAGTTAGAAGGATTTTGTGGATGTGGGCTTTAAAGCCTTGCTTCACTGTTGCCTGTAAACCTTTTTTTATGTTTGTGAGAAAATGAGTGAGTAAATTCAGTGATTTATGTGTGTTGTTTCTGAGGGTTGGGCACAGACAGTAAGAGGTATCACAGCCTGTGCTTGTGCTTTCAAGTGCAACAAGGACACTTAGGGCCTTTTATATGGAACTAGCTTAAGGCTACGACTTTGTCTCCTTCAGCCTGCACTAACTTGTTATAAGCTGCTAAACAAAGTCAAGTCACGTATTTTTTCTAATCAGCCACTTTACTTTGTTTCTTACATTGAAAGTGTTTCTATTAAAAGCGTGTTAGAGTAAGTATAAGAGAGGGTTGCTTTTCCCCTCATACTTTTGAGAGACAGACCGGGGACACATATTAATGTTGAAAAGAAATGTAAAAGTGCATTTCAATTGATTAAAGTTCTTGAAAATAGAGCTTTGTAATTGAGCTGTTTTTTTTTTGCAAAGCAGCAATTGCTTTTGATTAAATATAAGACAAGTACACCAAATATGAAGCCAACAGTGAGTTCCTTTTTAACACGCCCCATCATTGTCTGCTCATCACAAAAACGAGTCATTATAATCCAAAAAAATTATAATCTTTGGAGTATGTTTGGAGGCCGATCGTTATGGCGATCAAACTAGGAGGCTAAAATTAGCAGCCTTATCTTTACGTGGCCATTTGTTGGTAACAAGCTGATTAGATCTTAAAGAGCCGAAGAGCAGATGGGAGAAGCGAAAAAAAAAAAAACGCAGCCGCCATTATCACCATTTTCAGCACCTCAAAGCCACCAGGCTCTGCAGCTGGATAAACAAAGCATTCCCCAGTGACAGAGAGCAACCATAGTGACCACGGCACATCAAGATAGGATGCACAGAACCATGGAAGATGGAAAGGAAAACATCCTCTCTGAGCCCCCTTAGCTTGAGATCACCTACACTTCCGCTGGCAACAGGTAGAAAACACCCCCAGCTGCTGCTTTAAGGAGGCTTTTAACGTCCTCTATAGGGAAGGGCTTCTGTATTTACATGGTGTTGTTGTAAAGGCCTTTTGATGTCTCATGTGTTCACTGTCTGCAGGTCTAATCAGTCCGAAGGGGGTTTGGGCTGCCGAATATGAGACGAACACAGGATAAAAGCTGTAATTACAGATAAAAATGGGAGTTGACTTGCGGGGGAAAAATATGTCCTCGAGGCTATGTAGAGAATAAAGAGGAGTGCCATGAACTGAGGATACAGCTGTATATGGGCCAACATAGCACCTACACACATGCAAGGTTCAATTCACCCAGCAACCATTGGTGGAAGACCATTGGTTCACCAAGAAAACCCGAGAAAACTGGTTGTTTGAATCCTTCGTTTGTGTTATTTTTTTCATATTACTGTTTGGTTATTCACCCAAACAGAAATATGGTGGTTTTGACCCATTGTTTAAACCCAATTAGTTTGACCATAAAATTCTCACAAAGGTATTGACAATTGTACAAAATGAAAAATAGTGATCCATAACTAGTGGTGGAAGGTGTACTTTAGTTACGTGAAAGTACGAATAATGAAAATAAATCAATTAAAAGTAAAAGCATGAAGTCAAAACAAGTCATTGACTTAGGTTTGATTGGTGTCCCATTGGTTTTCTAAATACAGTGTATGTATAGTTTTGTCTACCTGGTAAAGTCTTTGAACTGGGTCCATTTCGAGTTTCCAACATTTATCTGGATACAATTTTGATAAAGGTTGCTGAAAATCAATGACAGTGAATAAAATTATTTTACAGAAGCCTGACTAAGTCTCATAGTTGTATTTAGATTTTCAAGTCAACTGTATTAGTAATTTACCTTTACTTAAGTAGTTTTACTAAACCTTCAACCAAAAAACTACAAGTATGTGTAAAATTGGTTCTCGTTGGCCATGGTCAATATCTTTCTTTGCTACTCTGTGCAATGACACAAATAGAAAGCCGCAATGCAGAGAAAAAAGAAATGTGGAGTCCAAAGAAAAGATGTTAGAACAACAACAGGGCTGGAGACAAACTAAACCACAACCTTCTTTGCTGTCCAGTGAAAAGCTCTTTGATGCTCTAGTCGTGTCCACTGTGCAGTGCAGTCCCCATTCATTTCACCCACCCATCCTATTCTAGACTTGCAATTTAAAGGCTTTAATCTCAGAAGAGTGATGAGCATGAGTAGAGGAGGCAATATTCTGCTTAGGTCAACTTAAAAACCTGACGTACAAGTTTCAAATAACGAAACAATCATAGATGCCTTAACATTTTACATGTAACAATAACAGAAAAATGATCATAAAACCCATATTAATGTTGAAAAAAAGTGAAAAAATAAATATATGTCTAAGGTCTAAATAAGATTAGCCGAATGAGACATGTTTTCCTGTTTAACCCAAACAGTGAGTATTCACCACGGCTCAACTCCAGCCAACAGGTTTACAACATAATTGTTTGTTGAGCGGAGAAGAAACCGCAGTTGGATGTTTTCATGAAATACTTTCCAAGACACCACAGTGGCTTAGAGTAATCATAGGCTTTGTTTATATGTAAATACATGTCTTGTTACTGTCTCCCCCCATTAAATTTAAAGTTGATGCAGCTCAATGTAAACGTTTAGTCTATAAAATGCCAATCACCATCATATATTCAATTTACAATCATGTAATTTATTTATGTTTTGCTTGATAATATAATATATATTGATGTATGTTGAAAAACTATGAAAGAGTGCATTTTGCATATAGGGACCTTTAAAAGGATTTATTTTGTGAACAGAATGCAAAAAAAAATCTTCTGTGAGAATTATTCAAAGAAGAAAATTCCTAATCATGCAACTTATCATATAAGCTGAAAGATAAAGTGCAATAGGAATATACAGTATTATATCATGAAAGCATCAAACCTCTGCCTGAAGCTATAATACAGATTTAAATACAAAAGGGAAATTTCCGTATCAAACATGATCATAATGTTTAAGATATGTTTGCAACTTATTTCTCTATACTTATGATGGCAGATATGGGCCTCATGTTCAAACAGGCTAAACCAGCTGTGTATGCAATTTGACCTTATGTTGTAATTTTCCCATTAAATCCCCTGTATTATATTCCCTTTACATTCTGAATGCACACACCACACAGCTATGTGAACAGCTACTAATTTTCTACCAAATAGTACATGCTTTTTTACCAGACCTACTCGTTGTCAGCTTTTTTAACATTTAGGATCATATATCAGGGAAACAGTGTTGTTTGGCCACCCAGAAGTCTGCTGCTTAGCACTTATAGAATGTGATTACTTGTTATTTAAACACCGTAAATCTGAGAGGCTTTATCTGTTAAATGTAGAGAGAGAAAACAAGGACGATGTAAGTCATTATGATTTGCACTGAGGAAAAGTCGCCCTGTGGTCCTCTGAAACTCTTGCACAGTAAATGACCAATTAATGATGCTCAATGTTTGACAGGAATATCCTTATTTAGAGGACTCGCTTCAACAAACCTTATGTTATCTCCTTGTAAATATAGATTTGTTGTTTGTTTGCAGAGCATTTAGCATTTTAAGCATTTGAGATTTTGTGGGTGCAAACTTCTTTAATATACTGTACAGTAAAGGGTGCAAACTAGCAACCTTTTATCATCTAACATGCGTTAAGAGAGTATTGGACTATGTTGATGGATTGATTGCAGAAAAGTTCCCTTCTGCAGAAAAAGTTTTTTTCCAGTAACTGTTTACACAATGTACAAGCCTGGATTCTTGTGTGAAGTTTGTCAAAATGGATCTGTATATACTTTGTCTCTACATGAATGTGTGGGCATGCGTGACTGTTTTTGCCTTGTCTTGTGTAGTGTGTGTGTTTATTATGTACTGTGTATGTGTGTGTGTGTATTATGTACTGTGTATGTGTGTGTGTATACTGTGTATGTGTGTGTGTGTGTGTGTGTGTGTGTGTGTGTGTGTGTGTGTGTGTGTGTGTGTGTGTGTGTGTGTGTGTGTGTGTGTGTGTGTGTGTGTGTGTGTGTGTGTGCGTGTGCCAGGAAGACAAAATAGCAAAGCCAGCTTAAAATTAGGCAGTGGAGATGAAGTGTGTCTGTTTCCCTGGGAGGCAAGAGACAAGCCCTGAAGAAAGGAAAATGTGAACAGACTGCAAAATCCCCACCCATACACACATACACACACACAAGCACTTCAATTAGGTTATTATCACTACATATTCGTATTGAGTCCAAGCAAGAAGAGCAGGTCAGCGCATGATGTGATAAATACAGACGTTGCATCCTTTAGTTTATCCAAAGCAAACACAGGCCACAGACAGTGAAGTACAATATGCCTCTGACACACTGCAGCAAAATTCAGAAATCCTAACAGACAAGCCCAGACATTCACATCTCTACCACAACCTCATTCCGACCTGGAGAAATAACCCACAAGCTCTCTGAGATCATGTGCCAACACAGATATACTATCTATGGCCAACACACAGGAAGCTCATTATTCAGACACATTCAGCAGAAAATTTAGTGGAGGATCATTCAAGAATAAAATGTATGGCAAAACACTGCAGGTGAATAGCGGGAACATTTTAACTTATAAATATTATAATGAAACTTTACCAGTTGATTACTGACATTAACATTTTTTTTTGTAATAAGAAATGTTCAGCAATGTTTAAATAAATAGGCAAAATTGGCAGTATCTAACTAATTATGCATACATTTGCATCTTTAATGTAGATGTTGGATAAAGCCAGAGTTAGTGATAAGAATGATTATGGAAAGTGTAGTTTATGTAAGTGCTATACAAGCTGAGATCTTTGGTTAGAGTATTGAAAAAACAAATGATGAGATAATGAGCGTTAACAATGGTTGTATAGGAGAAATATACAAACACAAACAGACAAGGTTTAGTAAAATAAACAACTACATTGGACCTTTCATTTATACTAGCATGTAAGAAGACCTGTTCACCCAAAAATAACCTACGCTTGAAAAAACAATGTTTTTGCCTGCAATGTCTCGCCAATTTTAGTGCTACAATATTCCTGTAGAAACTTCAGTTTTGTCACTTACATCACAACACAGTCAGAAATACTATAAAAAATGCAAAATTGAAAAAAAATGCGTCTATTACCTGTGCGCTGTGATTGTGCGTGTGTGACCACCAACAGCAGGAAGATGCAGCAGCTCTGCAGGTCCAGCAGCGACCACCTGTCGCGTCCACGCATCCTTCAAGTGATTTATTTACGATTCTGACAAAAGAAAAGACAGAAAGAAAAATATAAAATCCTTTCAGAGGTTGTGAGGGGCAGTGTTCATCTCCAGTGGACAGTTTTAACAGCTAGCAGGGTCAAATAAATCACTGTTGGGGAGGGGGGAACACTTCTCCTTCGACCTCTTGTCTACCTGTGGCAGCCTGCGCGCACCTTGATGCAAAAGCAGACTGTGCACAAGTTGCACAAGCGAAGTGTGTCACCCGGGAGATAGTTACACGCGTTCCTGAAGGGGTTTTTCAAAGTAAAAGCTCCACTGATGACAGTTTCTGTAGTTTAAAAAAGTCCAAGGAGTGACAAAACAGTCGGTATGGATTATTTCCACCAATACAATACACAAAATATATAAATTAATGTATTAAATGCTGTAAGACATTTGTGCACACATAACTCTAAAGGTTAAATCAATTAGATTTAAAAGGGACTCTTGCATTTGTTTTTAAAGCTATAGTGCGTAACTTCTGTTGCCCACATGAGGAATTCTGAGTTATTACAACTACAATGTCTGCAGTGATCGCGCTTGGCTTGTATATCTTCTGCTGACCGCTGTATGTCTATACTGAGAAATACAGTTTTGTGGAGCTGATAGGCTTAATCAACTTTGTGTCAACTTGTTTGGCAATGGCTTGAATGTAACAGGCATTAACCTATATAAAATAGTTACGCACTATAATTGCACGCTTTAATGTTTATTCATATTTAAAATTTCTATTGATT
Organism: Hyperoplus immaculatus; assembly: GCA_949357725.1. Taxonomy (NCBI): domain Eukaryota; kingdom Metazoa; phylum Chordata; class Actinopteri; order Uranoscopiformes; family Ammodytidae; genus Hyperoplus; species Hyperoplus immaculatus. Next base: position 4,570,462 of record OX442372.1, read on the forward strand.
GGTTACGGTAATTGCCCAAAACGTTTGACCCCCCAAAACATGTATTTATTTTGAAAGCAGCTGGCTTTCTTATATTTCATAAATCGTGCTCTAACTTCACAGATCTGCCTCCAACCAGTTGTTCCCCTAGGGCTCCAAAAAGCCTTAAAAATACTGTATGTGCATGTACTGGGATGACAGCTGTGTGGATATGTACAGTACATGCACATGTATAAAAGACCAGGATTTATTTTTGAGCATTTTTGTCTGTGTGTGCATGTTTGAGTGATTCTTCCATAAACACATTAAAAATCTGTCTTTATAGAAGCAATGCCTAGGCCAATTTTTCAGTTTTCCATGTGTGTGACTGTGTTCAGACATGTTGGGCCTACAGTGTGGCACCTGTCTGTGGTCTGGGGCTAAAAAAAATGCATTCCTTTGAGGAGAGAAAGGCTTCTCATGATGACAGATGCTCCATAACTACCCACTTACCCCCGTCCAACACGCGCACACACACACTCACACACACCCACACTTGCACACAAAAATGCCACAAATCCACTTCTCTTTCAAATCAAGCCAAAGTTTGAGTTGTATTCCCCCTTAAAAAATAAAGTGAAAAAAGCATGTGTTTGTTACATAGCTCAGTAGGCAGAAGGAAAGTGGATGTCAGAGGGTTTGTCAGAACATGCCCTCCCCCAGCACCTGGATCCATACGCCTGAATAGAAAAATCTCTCCCTGTGGTATAATGTGGATCCCCTTGCTTCTCATTTTGGTGTCAAATCCTGTGCGCACACGTAAAAAAGATAAGCCCCACGTTTCAGCCTGGGGCTATTTTCTCAAGGCATGTGTTGTGGGTTAAACAATATATATGCCCTGTCACACTCCAAATTTAAATTCCATCCATCTTCTCCTCCCGCTCTCAGCTGTCAAAGCTCAGGAAGGAGTCATCTTGAAGGTAGCACTTATGTGGTGACCTGTAAGCGAGTGCAAACACCTGTCATATTTGCCTCAACACACAATAGGGGATATTGTGGCTTCCCACCCACCAGCAAAGGAGAAGACTATTGGGTTGTTACCCCAGTAGGGCCCCTGGTTCGGAATGACTAGGAACATTTCCTGTTGAAAGATCAATGATAAATCATAAATCATCGAACAAGATGGTACATTTTGGGAGTTAAAGGCTGCACATGTGCCTCTTGTATTGTATAATATTTTTTTTTTATATGGACATGACAATTTCATTGGATGAACCAGATGCATTGTTTTAAGTGTATTAGCATACCAAAGTTAAAGGTGAAATCAGCGATTCTTTAGAATGCTTATTGTCAAAATCTATTGTTGTCCAAATCTGTGAATATGTCCTCACAATCCACTACCTGTCCTTACTGTGTGTGAGCTCAAAAAAATCCAATGTTAATACACAGCCTAGGCTCTGTAAAAAGGCATGTTGCTAGCGACAGTGGGCCCTTTAGTTTACATACCCTTTGTTTACATTCCAGTTAACAGAGCCAAGGCTGTGTATTAACACCAGATTTATTTTCATGCGAACACAGTTCATACAGGTAGCGGATCGCGAGGAGATATACCCTGATATAGACAAAAAGTGAATTTGACAACCAACATTCTCCAGAATCGCATTCTCGCATATTTGGCGTGTTGTGCATAAAATCAAAAGACTGCAATCACAATAATACACAGGCTTTTTATCTCGCTCGATCTTTTTAATGACCATCAGTTTAGGCGACAGAGACTCAAGTTCATAGAGTTCACCAGATTAACAGTGGGAGTAGCTCTGGGTATCAAGTGGTGATGAGACAAAGGGCAGTGGGGCTCCAGTACCATAGGTGTGGTGTCACTTTTATCATGATCTAAACTCAGCTGGTACAATATTTGAACGACCGCTCATTGTGAGTGTAACTAAATCCAATAGTCCTTTCAACAGGCAGCAGTGTTATGTCCTGAAGCAAGATGGCACTATTTTAAACACATTCAAATAATACATATACACAATTTCAATACAGGACTTGTAACAGAGCATTTGTACAATGTAGTATTAGCACTTTTACTGAAATAAGGCTTTGGAATACTTCCATCACTACTGCATAGATGTGACACAATAATTGAAGCAGGTCCGGAGTTTGTGTTCACATTACAAAAAAAAACAAAATAAAACAACACTTCCTTTAAGTTAAATCATTTTTTTAAACTAAATAAATAGAATATTTTAAATAAAATCCAACTATCAGGTTAAAAAACAAACTTTTTTCCGTTTCTCTCAAGTAAATGTATAAGAAAAATGGAATAACATTTTCTTTTTAATTCTAAACTATTTCCTATTAACTTCATTTATATAATAAACTTCTATAATCCATGTTCTTTCATATACTGTATTATAAAGTCTATCTTTTACACACAGATGTGTGAGTGTCTGAGGACCTCTGGTGGATAGATAAGAAAGCAGCAGAGAGCAAAGACAAACATTTAACAAAAAAATTGAAGAGAATGCATTTCATGAGATAATATAATAAATAAATGCCCTCCAATATATATTAAACATTTCCTCTCTTTGGCACGTTTTAAATGAGTCCTTTAGAAATATCGAAAAAAAACACGTCCTCTCATCTTGCAGCTCTGAATTACATCTACCTGGATCTCTTTTTCTAATTATTTCTAATGATACGGTAATACCTTAAAAACAATCCAGTGCAAAAAAAGCAACTTCTATCAAGCAAAGATGTTTTATATGTTGTTATAAAATAGATTAGCAAATAGGTATTTACGAAGACTGTGGATGTAAATGACCAGCAGTTACTCTGATTTGCATAAAGTGGATATAAAAAAGTCATCATTGTGTGAGTTATGGAAATGTATTGAGAGTTACTGCTGCTGGATTAATAGGCTACCCGTTGCCTGAGCCAGCATCAGGAAATATAAGCAATAAGGACTGTCCGTGGCAAAGCAGATGTCCTTTTGATATCGCCCTTATTGCCTGAATGTCACTTTAAAAAACTTTGAAGTTGAACTTGCAGTAGCAGTCATGTGGTTCAGTTCTCAGGTCAAGCATGATACACAGCGTCTAGCACCAGTCACCTGTTTGCTAAAGTGACACTACTTCAGCTTTGGTCCTCATCATTTGGAGGATCCGCTGCTGTTAAATCCACTGCTGGCTCCTGGTCTTGTTCATTTTGTGGATTGTCTAACTCCTGCTTGTGCACCTCTTGGCCACTTGTCACATGACAGAGAAGATATGTCACTTCCACAACACATCAGCACGTCACACACTGTCATTACCTAGTTCACCAAAGCCTCGTTTCGCATGAGTGGTGTGGTTCGGTTTGGCTCGGCACAATTAATTTTTGTTTTCACAGTCAAAAGTTAGGAAGGGTACCAAAATAAGCTAATCGTGCCGCACCTATTTTTGTCACCCTTTCGTTGGGGTACCAAGTGATTCAAAAAAGGTCCCTTAAGGGTGGAGTAACACACTCCATGTGAGATAAACTGCTGTGTGTAATCTCCTCAGCAAGCGTGAGAAGAAAAATACACCTCTTTGTATACCGTGCCATGCCGAACCGAACCGTGATGCTGAGTGGAAATAAGGCACTGGTATCAGCAGCATTAATTAGCATCTGCGATTTACGTTTGTGACTCACAAAGAGTTCATGCAAGATCACGTGTGTGTCACAACTGTGTCGTTTCTTGGGTTAAAACGACCCGTTGACACCCCTCTGGAAAAGTATCTAATAGACATACAAACAGGAAATGGAGAAAGCAAAATAATGACATAATCTTAATGATATAATATATTTGTATTCATGAATCAACAGAACTCCTCACAGATAAGGGGGAACTCTTACACATGGAGATAATCAATTTGTTCCTCTGGCATTAACTTGAATATGTGACCCATTTTGGACACAATTTATGGTGTTTTTAATCATCATAAAAGTAACCATTCCAATAAACATGTCAATAAACATTTATTTATGTTATATATGGTTTAGAGTGAAAGAGAGACGGCAGGATACATGGCAATGAGGTAATGTCTTTATATGTGACTATGTCAGATTAATAATGGTAATGTGGCGATGGTGAAGCAAAGTAAACTGATGATTTAGTACCGTTCGGGACACAGAGGTTTCTTATTATCATAGTTTTGCATGTGATAACACTTTACTCACCGGTTCCACTGCAGGACACTGCAGATGCTGAGTTCTGGGTTGTTTCCTTGGAAAGCATTGCTGTGTTCTCTGTCAAATAATAAATACATCATCATGACCACAACACACCTGGCTACCACACAGTTCAAACTCTAGTTTACCGCTCCAGAAACTCAAGTTCTGTACAACCTGCATTTGACTATTTCAGGTATTTGGGCCAATTTTAAAAGCCAAAGTTTAACCAAAGCTGTGCAGAAAGTAGCTCCATTGACGAGACCATGAAAATGATTTCCATTAGAGATGTTTTAATAGAGCACACTAGAGATGACAATGAGACAAACAGGCGTATTACAGTGAAAGTAGTACGTTTAATATAGAGGATTTTTTAAACATTATTTAAAAACAACAACTCATATTTGTACCGTGTAGTGCAGTACTTGAGTAACTGTACCTGGCTTCAGCTTCTTATTATCATAGTTTTGGATGTGATAACATTTTACTCACCGGTTCCATTGCAGGTCACTGGATATGCTGAGTCCACGGGTGTTTCCTGAAGCATTACTGTCAAATAATAGAAAAATGATCATGACTACAACACACCTGTCACATTGTGTAAACTCTAGTTCTGCTGCATCTACACTTGTGTAAAATGTTCTTCTGCAACATTTTCACCATGTTGTCCTGTATGAACAAATGTACAGAATGTGACTCAATGTTACTCATCATTAATCATCATGTTCACATCCTGGATTTTTAAAACTTGAGCAACAAGTGTTATGCATGCATGAAACACTGGATTACTTTGATGTTGATGGAAACTTATAAAACGTGATGATTCCGGTTTGAAATGGCCTCAGCAGAACTGTGGGAATGATCTCAGGCGGTGAGGAAGTTTCCAGGTATTAGTCTCTGCCGAAACACAGCTAAAAAGGCTTGTCCCGTCTTGTCCTTTGAGCTATATAACTTTCATTCTTCTGACTCAGGCTTCTCCTATTTAAAATACTTGTTTGACTTAAGCTTACTAAACCAACACCACCATTACTCTCCCTCAGGATAGAGGCCACAGTATGTTCCTATTATATTAGTGACAACACTGACATTTCTATTTTAAATTAATATTTTTTGGACATGTTATTGTTGCTGAGTTATCTTTCAAATAATAAATAAATAAAAATCATGACGGCAACACTCAGTGTAAACTCTAGCTTACTACTCCGAAAACTCCAGTATTGCAGGTATGTGAGGTCACTGCAAAGCTATGGGACTGGATATAGTATCTATGATCTAAACAATCTGAAAGTAGCCTAAAATATCATCATGAGAAAATCTTCTAATGAACAAGTTCACCAATTTAAAAAGGTAGAAAACAAGTATTTAAATAAATACTTATAACATGTTTGAAGCAAGCAAGTTTTGCACTGCATGGCAATGATTTACATTAGATGTTTTTATATAGAGCAGACTAGAGTGGAGACATTGGATGAAGTGTCTTACCTTGCGCTGCCTCTACATTATATCCACCACCATTCTTTCCTGTATTGAAGTTGAACAAATGTACACGGTAACTCAATACAATATAAAATAATAAAAATAATGACACTTCTATAATTGTAATGTAACAATAAAATATCTTTAATCTCCTTCAATTTAGTCGAAAGAAAGTCGAATGCACATTATCCTTAAAACCTAAAGACATGTGAAAATTGTCAGCTAGAGACACAGATTTGTTAGGTGTATGCATTAAGGATAACACCACAAATACATTTTCAATGTTAGATAAACACAATTTGGGGTGATTCTTACCCTTTCTGCATTTGCAAACGATGCAAAGGGAGACGCAAACCAACATCAAGAGTCCTGCTACTGTAATGAGGAGGATAAACCGATAGCTCCGAAGACCTTCAACAACAGGAATGAACAATTCAAAAAAGACAAAGCAAATTGTTACTCTGCCATAACGTTTAATCTTGTTTACATGGAAACTCACGGATGTATAAGGGGTTCCTGACCCGATCACTGGCTTCAATGCTGACTGGGTTTTCCAAAAAACACTGCAACTCTTCCTCCTGAAACTCCTATAAGTTAAGCAGATTGTTAGTGGGAAGCTTAACAAACACACAAACACACACACACACCATCCAGGAAAATCAGTCACTGATTTTTAGCAGTTAATCTCATCACCATCAGAGAGCCAATAAGCATGCTTGATGTGCCAAGATGTAAAAGTGCTGTTGATTGGCAGGCATTTGGATGAGTTCAATGCAATAATGTCAAATGTAGTGTTAGTGAGGACCTATTTCTATGTTAGCAATACCTATTTCTACTGTTGAAGTAGAAAAAGGTGACATTTATACCTTTGTTTTATTGATCACTTTGGTTGACTGCCAGTGCATGTCGCTTGCCCCCCACACATACACGATTGGTTGGGCGTCAGTGGTCTCGCCCTCACAGGTGAACAGGCAGTAGGTCTTCTCAGGGTGGCACCATGTGGAGAGAGAGGGTATGTGGACAGGAGCTGGTACAAAGAGTGAACAATTTTTTTTGTATTATTATTTTTTTTAAATATGCATTTCGCTGCCACCGGCAATGTTGTCTTAAAATCAAACACATTACAAGCTTCACATTAAAATAGACATACAATTAAGATAGATAAGACATGGACTCTAATTTGATTGCCTGCCATAATTTGCCACGACGCCTATTTAGCACACAGTGGACTGGAGTAGATCCTGAAATCCTCCTTTGAACTGAATCGAATTTGATTTTTAACCGGGCATCGTTTTGAATGGAATCAAAACGTGGGATGCCAAAAGAGTCACACCCCTACTGCATACTTCAGGATGAAACTAAACAAGCCATCTGTGGGCCATGTCTCATTGATAAAGCCTTCTCTTACAGATGACATGGAGCCTAGTGATGCCCGTGGCCTTGTTGTTGATCTCGTAGGAGTAGCTGCCGCTGTGGTTGCCATTCAGTCCAGTGATCGTCAGCTCTCCAGTAATATTGTCCAGTTTACTGTGATCTGTAAATACACACAGACATACATAAAGGGTTGGATTTTTCTTCTAAACACAGATCTTGCCTGCTGGAGCAACAGAAAACCAAAATTAAGTAAGAATGATTCTGTGAGGGTAGTTAAAGTGTAAATTGTTTGGATTACAATAAATTCAAGTGTTGCAATATATTCTGGAATTGTTTGCACTCTGCTACAAGGGAGTAACAAGGCTTGAGGAGTGTGTCTTCATAAATGTAGGGTACTTCAGTAGAAATAAAATGTATTTTTTTAAAGGGGTTTGTGTGTGTGACTGTACCTTTGAATTGCCGGTAATAGTCGTGTCCGCCTGCGTCCCACAGTGCGGCCATGTCAGCGCCGTGTTTCCATGTTATGCTGGTGATAATACCGGTCACAGAACCTGGCACCAGCACGACCTCACCGCCTACTGCTTTATACACTGTTTTGACTGCAAAAAAAAAACAATACATTTCTTTTAGCACTTCATAGTCTGCAAACTTATCTCATACTGTTGGTTTGTATATAACAGTAATTGGAGTAATGTAGAAGCAGCATTTTAATGTTAAAGCTAGTTGATGTGAACATGTAACAAATTTGACTGATAAAAAGTAATATTTTATACACTGATTTACTCAAATGCTGTATTGAAGTACAAATCTACTTATACTCTCCTACAAGTATACACTACAGAAAAATATTGTTCTTTTACTGCACTACTCTTATATTTGATGGATAGTCACTACTACACAAAACACAGAGTATGATGTGTGCACATTATCAATAATAACAATGCAATGATATAAAATGTAATGTAGGCCGGTAGTGTAATAACAATACGCACATATTGTATTTTTACTTCAAATTAGCATACAATATTTACCTTTTTAGGGATCAATAATAAGCAATGTTATAATGTATAGGTTATTCAATTGCAACGGGAGTGGCATTTTTCTGCATTACTTTGTATACAATAAATATATTTTGCTGATAGGCCATTTGTAGGCCTATGTGTTATGCAGTATTTTTTTTAACACTGTGGAACTGCTTCTTTTACCGAAATGAATACATTCTATTATACCACAGATAAAGATCAACAGTGGTGGAGAAGAAGAAAAATTTAATAATATTAATAAATGTGCCTCTAGAATCCAGCATGGAACAAAATTGAGTTACATTAAGTAGCCTATACTTCTTAATTGACACTGTACTGTAATTCTAAAGAACAAAAACCCTTAAACCCACTTTAGCCTAACTTAATGTTCACACCAATATGTTTAAACAGTTTAAAGCAGTCCATACTACTTTATGATACAAATATAACGAATTTGATGATGTCATACAGTTGAGGGTGGGAGTGGCTGTATGTGTTTCCCTAAACACGCACAAATAAATGGACTACATATACGTATATAAAAACAAATATGTAGGCCTGCATTTGAAATGTTACAGGTAGTTATTTTCGTATTATTTCAGGACTTACCAAGTTGGTTGGCTGAGAGCGCGGCGGGCAACAGAAGGAAGTAAATAAAGAAAGAAAAACTCTGCCACATTCTGTTCACCTAAATGAATGAAACTGAGATTAAATATAACTTCAAAAAGAAAAAACTCGTCTTTATCTAAATGTTCAGAGACTTTTTAAAGTATGAATGTCAGTCAAACCGGAAGTCTAAAAGGTCGCGACTGCTTTCTGCTGGTGTATGATGGTATGAAATCGAAAGCAATTAAAAGTAGGAAGTGTCAGCAGGATATGACGAAAGTGTATATGTAAAAAAGATTATTATTATTAAAATCATTTATTTTTATTTTATTCTATATATTTTTAGTCTCACTCACTAGACAAACAGGATAGTTAAGGACAGGAGCAGAATACAATAAAAACAATTATGTAAAATAATATTAACAAAACCTGCTTCCGTTTTTTATGAGCTGTAAATATTAATATCTTTTTTATTTAATTTTGTAACTTTCTAAATTAAATCCCTTTTCTCTCATTGATAGTTTGACCAGTCCAGGTTATATTCAGCATGATCTTTATTCAGAATTATTAGTCTATTATACTTTCAAAGAGCCTTGAAGTACAAGAGCAATCCCTGTAGGATGTTATCACTCCTTTGGTTGCCATAATGGTTGCGATTACACCATTATTATAACGAGGATATACTTATTTGTACTGTTCCTTAAGTGTTAAATCTTGCCTACTTTAATATAGAAGAATAATAGCTTACTTGCTTGATAAACTTTATTATCATTGACAAGATAATCATGCATGTGCACAATATCTCAGATAAATGATTGGTTGTATAATATGTAGTATATACTTTGCATGGGGGAGTCCCAAATTATCATAGATCACAAAAGCCAAAACTTTGGGATATATAGGTAGCATTCCGTGTGCTTTTTTACTCTAGGGTTATGGAAATACATCAGACGATTCATCCCATGTCATAAAGTATGAATAGAATAAGAATAAAACCGGTACAAAAGAGACTAGGCTTTTCTCGCAAAAAAGGTGCATTTCAGATCGTAATTAAGTAATATTTGCACTTAAACAAGGCCAGATTTTCTTTAAACATAGTTTTAAATAGATAAAAAACAAGAATCAAGCGTTACTGCACCAATAAATCTTAATAATTTTATTGTATTTGTTCTCATGATTTTACAAATATGATACTTCTGCAATTCAACTTCAACTGTGCAACACAATGGCATTATGGACTGTTAAACTGGACATCCCCCGAGGAGGGACGTCTGTGACTCCAGGGAGCTGTGAATCCTGCAGACCAAAGCCCTTCATTTGACTTTATTAATTTTATAATATGTATATATTTTTCATTATTATTAAGTGTCATTCTACATGAGTGTTAGGGAAACAAAGAGTCAAGCCTATGCAGTTAATCAAGAGTGTTAATTTATCATTTCTTTGGTGGGCAGGATTCACTAGCAGCATACAACATGGCTACAGTCATTTCCTCCCCCCACTGGTCAGAGAGCGACTCCTCGGAACGTGGCCTTCAAATAAGTCGGACAGTCTCTTTGGATGGGGCTGGTGGCGTATTTTTTTCTTCTTTTTTTTGTTGAAAGGGGGACACCAGTACAGTTAAGAACAATGGCATGCAAGACTCACATACAGACCCACTTGGTATTATTTATTTTGACCTGTTTTTTTTCTTGTTTTTTTTTATAGAAAATAAAGATTCTGAAATAAGTACAAGCATGGAGCCCTCGCAAAAACACCCAACAGCCAAGCGAATCGGAAACTTTGCACGGAGGACGAACAATGCCTAAATTGACGCCGTTAAGAAGTTATTGGGGGGAGGGAAGGGGGCTTGCGACGGTTAGAACCATTTCAACACAACAGCTGGCTTCTTTTCATATTCAATAAGTCCCGCTTTAGAGGACGTAATACATCTCACATTTATATTAGTTCTTCTTCTACACCTTTTTACTACAAATGTATGTGCTTTTGATTGAAAACAAGTCGGGAAAAACTTAAAATAAAAATAACGATCTGTAGTTCAACGACACACCACCCCACTCCAGGACAATTTATTGCAAATGAAGTGAGAACCTCTGAACAGCAACACACACTTCAATATGGCACAAGCATCTTAGAACTGACCTTAATGCATCCTGGTTGTCTGGGGTGTATAGAAAAGAAAAAAAACACACCATATCTCAAAATATTAAGACATTAATCATCATTAGGGATGAAAAGAAATTAGTTTTTTTCCAACTTGAAACATGCAGTCTGTAATACTTGATTCTGGACCCCCCGTGTGAAAAAATGTCTTCGTCTCAAATGCATACGAACACTGCAAATGATTAGCCTCGCCAGTCAAGCCGATATTCTTCTATTATTCATGACAGGAGCTGCAGAGTTAAGACAAAATCCAGGTCATTGTGCAACCGAGGTATCTTGTTTTCCTTCTCTTGAAAAAATTTAAATAAAAATGCACACAGGCCAGTAAAGTGAAGCATGTAGTGACTAAACTTCAAATGAAACAAAGAAAATGTTTTTTTTAAAGACTTCTGTTTGTTTTCACACATTTATTATGCCCCACTTTTATCCCACTTGGTGTGTGTGTGTCACTTAAGACATTTTGCTGTGCTTTTCTTAGTGAATAACGGCTTTGGCACACTCTGCTGCTGAGGTACCCAATCAAGTGTTTTTGTCAAGTACGGAAACTAACTGGTTTTTGTCACCACGAGGATAATCGTTGTTGCATTATACTTTTTGTAATATAAGTAATATATTACTTACTTACTTACATACACATATATATATATATATATATATATATATATATATATATATATATATATATATATATATATATATATATATATATATATATATATATATATATATATATATATATATATATATATATATATATATATATATAAAAGTAAGTAATATATTACTTATATTATTATATATATATATATATGGATTATTTGTCTCTAAAATGATTATTTGTCTCTAAAATGTCTCTGGAGTGTTTCAGGAGAAAATCTACACATCGAAGAAGGCGTTCTCCTCCAATCCCTTTCTCAGTCTACCTGCCCACCACTTAATCCCACTACAAAATCTAAATAAATATTATTTAAAATAAGGGCAAAATTGGTAAATACAAAGCAAAAACAGTAAAAATAAATCAATGTAGTGAGTGACTTCATAATGTAACGCAACAACTCTCAAAATGCAGTAAAATCCATCACCCTTCCAATCGTCCAGTCAAATAAAGGGAAAAGAAAATATTACAGGGGGTGGGATATATCTGGGAGTAGTGGTTGTTTTACAATGGCGCCTACGTCGAGAATGACTGGGCATCAGTTCGTTATGTTCTTTAAAAACTTCTTCTTCTTCCCCCCACACGTTTTCTGTCTTCCCAGAGGTGATCATGCTCTGTCTGATCAAAGTCTGTGACCTTTATATCCCTTGGCCCTTTCCTATTGGCTCAGAGGTTACGGGGGGGTGGGCCTTGTTCAGTCGGCGTAGTGCATGATGGACTCCACGTAGTTGCCGGGGAAGAGGCCTGTGGTGCTGTTCATCACGCCCTCGTACCAGCCGTCGTCGTTCTTCTTGATCACGTAAATAATGGCGCCCTCGTTGAACGACAGCTCGTCTTCTTTATCCCGAGCGTAGTCATAGATGGCCACCACTGTACAGAGACAAGGGAGGGACAAGTTTTAATAAGGCAAACTATAAATGTCACCATACCAAAATGTGGTTTTGATACTGGCACCAATAGGAATTTTGGTACTTTTCGATACTTATGTTATAAGAAAAATAATGTTGATACACTTATAATACTCATAAAATATTATATGCGGGACACACATATATTAGCTTGGCTATTTCAATAGAAGATATGTAATTGCGGGGGGCGCCCTTAGCTCAGTTGGTAGGGCGTCCCCCCCATGGGCCTCGGCCAGCAGCGGACCCGGGTTCGATTCCAGCCCTCTTCCTTATTCTGCCTCATTTCAACTCAGTCTCTACACTATCAATAAAGCATAAAAATGCCAAAAAATACCTTAAAAAAAAAAGAGATATGTAATTGCTGACTTAATTCAATTAAACTTAAAATGTGTGGGCTAAGAATGTGTGGACTAAGAGAAACATTTCACTTTATATTTAGTGTGTTTATCCTGTAATGGATGTATTATTAAAAATAGTGGATTCTGTTTGTGAATGTGCTACACTTTTTGTGATCTATTATATGGGGGTCTTGTAATCCTTTGTGGGATGGGCCACTTGTATAACATGACACAAAAATAAACTCTTCATTCATCCATTCACCGCTGACTTTGTTATGTTGTACACATTTTTTTTCTACAAATGCAGAAGAGTACTTTTCTGAATATGTTAGTACTGTGGTACTTTTTCAGTACCGGTATACTGTAAAAGACTCGAATAGCCAAACACCAAACACTACGGAGTTCTGAAGTGGCCATGAAGAATAAAAACTAAAACAATATTGAGGCCACGTTTTACTACATTGAGCGCACAGGGTAAAATGAGTTGCCACATTTGAGTTGATTTCGCAGACCTTTCTCCAGGTAGGTGCGTGGGGCCCAGGGTGGGTCCTCCTCTGCGTATGGGTCGCTGTACTCCACCACTGCAGACTCTTCTTCGTCTTCTTCATCCTCGTAGTCTTCTGGTGGGGGAGGGGGGGGTGTGGGCTCCTCAAACACCGGCTCATCTGCAGGGGGAGGCGGCGGGGGCACCACGTCCGAGACTAGCAAACAGTTTGACATATTAGACTGAGACTAGTGATGACTGACGGGCGTTTCATGCATTAGGAAAAGATAAAACCATGCTTGATGATGCATTTAGATGACATTAAAAGTTGGAGTCAGCGATTCAGGCCCATTCTTGTTCAAATAAGGGAATATCTCCTCACTATCCACTGCCTCTCTGTACTGTGTTGAATCTTGTGTTGATAAACAGCTTAAGCTCTGAAAATAGCCTGTACATACACCATACCAGTTTACAGAGCATAGGCTGTGCATTAACACTGGATTTCTTTTCAACACACACACACACACACACACACACACACACACACACACACACTGGATCATGAGGAGATATTCACTGATTTTGACAAAAGTGATTTTGACAACAAGCGTTCTCCAGAATCGCTCACTCCACCCTGGACTAGATTTTATTCATTCAAGCTGGCTACTGATACTGAACTGTAACAACAGCTCATCCAAACACTGATTCAACATGCATTTAACTTAATTACAGGGATCAGAGGGACACAAAAAAAAGAACATACAAACATGCTTCATGTCATTCTTGATAAACCACCAACATTTGCTGCAAAAGGGATGCATCCTTGTCTCCCATTAAATGAACGTTCAATATTCCAATGTATTTTAACTCTTGGTGTCGTTTATAGGTTCTATTTGTATAATTATTATATATTACTTGAACTCTACTTTATACCTTTAGTATACCTTCCTTTGGATTTAATTTTATCGTTGTATATTTAATTGCTGAGTAGATTGCACTTTGCCCAGTACATTTCATTGTATTGTTACCTACATTTGAAAAATAAAGCTTGAACCTTGAAAAATGCCTTTATAACATCCCACTGTTTGCCAGAGGAATACTAATTTGAATGGGAAAAACTTCAAAGTGCAGAGTGCAGATCCCTGACCAAGCATATGTTGGCGGTGGTTTGGCAGACGATTGACTGGCACTATGGTGGTGGAGAGAGATCTTCATGCAGGGGGGAGTGGGAGGGGCTTAAAGCCACTTACTAGTCTCCTGAACCCGGGCCACAAAGCCCATCAGGGGCAGCTGAGGAGTGATCTGCATGGAGGGGGGAGGGGGCGCGAGCGGGCCGGCTAGCACCAAACAAGATCAAACGCACAAGTGGAAGAACAGCAGAGACGTGAGAGAAAGGTTAGAATAAACCAGACAAGAGTTAAAGAACAACATCTAGGAACAGTGGCAGCATGTGAACAATCGCCTCGTTTCTACTGAGCGGTGCAGTATGCTTTTTTTCTGTATTAATTTGTGTATTATTGATGAGATGACTGTCCAAAAAGTGATCACATATTGCAGAAAATATTTAAAAAAGATAAAAGAACACAGGACAAGAGATTGCAAAGAGCAGTGAAAACAGAGAGAGCAGGTGAAGAGTTAAGTTGATGGGAAGTGACAGAGCTGAAAAACCAGACACTCACTGTATATTTGCTTGTTTATTAGTTATGAAGCTTATATTTATAGTAATTACTACATCCCATTCCATGTGGTTTTACAAAATTGTCAATAAAAATTGAAGTGGCGAAATTATGGAATATAATGGTTCAAAGTTAATATTTAATGTTTTGGAACTTTTGGCGACTAAAAGATTCATGAACCAAAACGTGTGAGCCAATGCTTTTGTACCTGGGCTCTGGGCAAAGTGTGGTCCTCCGTTGAGCTGGCTCTGGTTGTGGCTCATGTTGTTGTTGGGCTGACCGGTGACGGAGGATGGCCGGCGGTAGGGCAGAGAACCCCCTACCTGCTGGTTCTGAGGAGGCTGCACCGGCCGGTTCATGCTGTAGAACTGAGGGGGAGCGCCTGAGGAGAGAGAGGGGGCCAGCAGGGGGCAGCACACAGTCACTACACCTGGCCACGGCACTTTGTCCTCTACAGAAAGTTAATTTAGAATTTGACCTTTTATTTTGACATGCATGATGTATTTTATAGAGATTATCCTACAGTCTGTCTTTGTAAAGACATATGTATTTAAAAAAAAACAGGCTCATGGTTCATAATACTTTATAGTATACAGGTAGTTGCAATTTAAGCTTAAAACTGTCAAGAGAAAATGCAGATTATTATTTATATATATTTAATAGTATTCCTATTTTCCTCTGCTTTATGATTAAGAAATTATGCGATAAACCTTTGTACGGTGATAATCCTTTACAGAAGCTGCCACAAAATTGCAGCGAAATGTTTACAAATGTGACATTGACTTGTCTTTTCCATGACTAAATAACTGAATGGGATAAATAAAAACATAAACATAAAACACCTCTTTATTGACTAATATATTCCTAAATTCATTGACTACTTGGACTTGAATCTGAATTAGCAAGAGAAATAAACAAGAAACCAGACAAACAAGCTGCAGGGCTGAATAAATGAGAGATATTTACATAATTCCTCAATATTAACATTTTGGTCTTAATTTTACCCTGGACAGCAGCAAAGCACATAAACACATAATTACAATATCCAGCCACAGAACTGCACAAAAAAGAAGGAAAAAAAGAGTTGAATAAATACACAGGTTTGAAGAATTGAGTTGGCATGCATTATGCATCAGAACAATATCATCTTGATCAACACAACACACAGGCAGCTAATGAGAAGCTCTGAGGGATGGAGAACAGGAAATAATATTGGAGCTGCACACTGACCACACTCGTGGTATTCCAGACAGTCGGATGTATGTTTCACTCACTTTTTAAAGAGCAACAGTTTTTTCTTAATTAATATCATCATTATTGTGTTGCTATTGTTGGTATTAGGGTTAGGTTAAAGGCCAGGACACACCAGCCCGATAATCGCCGTCGTCAAAAAAAAAGACGAATCTGTTTGGTGTGTGCCGTGACGTCGGCCGACGTAGAGGTCGTCGGGCTTGTTTTGAGCCTGTCGGCCGCCGATTGAACATGTTCAATCGGCGGCCGACCGTCTTTCATTTGGAGCAATTTGATTGGTGGAGGGCTAGCGAATCAGTGAAGCCCGGAAGTGAGGCGGGTAGCACAAACAGCTAACAACAGCTAGCCATCGTTTTAATGTGTTTGTTCGTTTCGTTTTGAGAGTACTCACATGCATCAACCCTTGTTGACTGCTCGACACCATGCTCGACACTCTCTGCTAAAAATTGTGCTCTTATGGTCCATAAATATAAATACGTATTTCTATCTATGTTTATGCTCTAGAGAGATGTCCAATCATTTCCGGCTTTCGTATTTTTTCGGGCCACAATACAGATTAGCGCCGCCTGCTGTTGTGGAGACATTACGTCCCGCGAGCGTACGGAAAATAAACAGTCGTCTCGGTGTGTTCTTTAGCAGCGACGGGAAGCTGGAGCTTCCTGAAACGGCCGACTCCATTTTTTTTGACGACGGCGATTATCGGGCTGGTGTGTCCTGGCCTTAACATGATGCTGTAGTAAACGACATAACACTTCGTATAACAACATTAAAAAAAATTAATAATGTATCAAATTCAAATTGGTTCCTAAGCCACTTAGTAGAACTGTTTTGAGCTGTCTCCATACATAAGTTCAAAAGCATAATAACATAATTTAAGGCAAATTGACAACTCCTTCATAGAGAAATAAATATCTACACTATTAAAATAAACCTAAAATAATAAGTTCAAAACAACAATGGCAGTGCTTCTTGAATGTAAACGGGTCAAAAAAAATCAAGTCTGTATGTTAATGGGGCAGATACGGATATTGAGATTGGATGGGTCTTATCTCTACTAACATGCCAGTGGATGATCAACACATCTGGGTGTTTGCGAGCAGGATGGTGATGGGGCGGGTGGATGGAGGAAGGGAGTGAGTGGCAGGTTGAGGGGGGGGGGGGGGGGGGGGGTGTTAGACTCACCTTGTGCAGGGTTGTTGCCCGTGGCTGTGGGGGCCGCGGAGGCAGGGAGCTGGGGAGGGGGAGGGGGGACAGGCGGGGTCTCTACTGGTGGGTTGGGGGCCTGCTGTGGGGGGCCGTCTAAGGCCGTGGTGGGGGGTCCGGGGGGAGTGACAGAGGTGCCGGTGTTGGGTGGAGGTTTGGCTGGGTTGAGAGGGGCAGGGGTTGAAACTGTGGGCGTCCCAAAGAGGTGAAAAATACACAAAGATAAAAAAGGAAGGAGAGAAAAGACAGGTGAGGGAGGTCAAGACGTTATAAGAGTGAGAGAAAGAGGGGAGGAAAGGATTCTAGTACGGGTGCATCTCAAAACATTTGAATATCATGAAAAGTGAAATATGTCTTTTTTTTGTTTTTATTTAGATTATCATGGTTTACAGCTCATGGAATAAAAAATACTCTATCTCAAAATATAGGAATACTACATTCCAAAAAAATAAAAATTCTAATACAGAAATGTCAATCTTCTGAAAGTATGATTATTCTAGAACACTCTTTTAAATTAAATTAGAGAAAAAAAAGATTCTAATTGATATTAAAATCTTTTGAGATGCACCTGTAGATCCAGGGTTCCTACACATGCTCACATCGACAAGCGTGTAGGAATCCTGGATACCAACGCTGCGTCCAGACAACTTGGACATGGAGAACACTTCGATTTCCCAGTTGTTTGGAAAGCAGCATTACCAACCCAGATTAGTCAAGTTAGTTAGAGAAGTCAGGCTCACACAGAAACCTCGACAGGAAACAGGAAGTGGACGGTTACCTGGGAAGGCGTTGGGCGGGGCCGGGGTTGGCACGGCGATGGGAACGCCCACGCTGCCACTGCCGCTGTTCTCTCGGCTGCTGCTGCGGCTGCTGCTGGGGTGGCTGCCTCCGCTGCTCCCACTGCTGTCGGTGAGTAGGGCAGCAAAACACGTCAGACCACGAACACTCGCACACAAACACACTCGCTCTCTCTCTCTCACACACACACACACACACACACTGTCATACACTCACACTTTCAGTTATTAAAAAAGGACCTCAGTGGCTAAACTGTGCTGGAAATAAGCCTACCTTTATCTCTTGCAATCAAGCCCATCTTCAACCACCAAGATAATCTGTTTTCTGTGATGAAATAATATATTGTGCTACTTTTTTCTTCAATCATTGTCCTGTCCGTCTTCATCTTACTTTCTTGTGTTTTCAGCTTATTTGCAAACATTGTATCTGAATTTAGACTGATCAAAATGCAAACACCATAAATTTGCTTATTAAAAACATAACACATTTCCATCTTCCTTCCTCATATAGTGGCAGCTTTCTTGTGATTTATTAATTAATAGTCCAGGAAACTGTCTGTCAGTAAGACGGCTGCAATATGGACCAGCATGTACGGTAAAGGAAGACAATGGATGCTGGGGTGAGGCTTGAAAATAAATAGTTTATACTCCACTATGTTAGACTATATCATGAATATACCTGTAATTAGTTATCTCTTTATTTTCTCTACTTTTCCTTGCAATTTAAAGCCCAAATTTCCTCTGTGGAGATCAATAAGGATTACCTTATCATATCTTGTCTTATCGTACCGTAACAGAGGAGTTAGACGTGACAAAACCTTCAAATATGTAGATGGATATCAGTGCTCACACTCTGAATGAAACGTTCAAGAAGCAGTTACCAGTCAAGTTTTTCCAGTCAATTTGTGAAGTTTGCATGATAATCGGGATGAAGTCACAAACATTTTTGGACACTAAAAGAAGGCATTTTTTTGTTGAACAGTACCAACAAAGTTTTGTTGTACAGATAAAGTTCCTGTGTTTGAAATGGGCTGCTACAAGAGATACTTTACATTAAATGCAGCTATATTAAATGCTTAGTTTGGAATAAAACTGCTTATTATTCCTTGTTTTGTGGCACCCTCAAGCGCATTGAAATGTTAGTGTGAGCCGTTATGCCTTTGAAATGACTATGTCACAGTGATAAAAAATAAATAAAAATAAAGCAGCTTGAAGCTTCCACATGACACAGGTGACGCAGTACAAGCGACACAAGACAAAGACAAGTTTACGACACGCTGCAGAAGAAAGAAGCGTGAGCACACATGGGGCGGACTCATATTGTACAACACTAGAGAGCGCATGGCAGAGTGAGAGATGGAGAATAAATGAGCTGTGGATAGACTGGTGCTGAGAAGAGAGTCAGGGAAAAGTTATCTGGTCCGGAAATATTGGAAAACATTTGGCCGACAGATGGGACACAATGACGAAAAACTTTCCATGTAGTTTTCCCTTTTTCCAAACTCATGCTTTAGAAAAGGGAATCTGTGAGTATATTAAAGTGTTTGGGGATGGAAGGGTCTGTTCTCAGAAGATGAGCTTGGTGAGGGGGACTGTTGGGGGGGCGACGTTGCCTATACTATAGTATCTATTTCCATTGGAGCCAGTGTCTGGCCGTGCTATAAAATACAGCTCGGAATAGCTAGTTCTACCTCAATTCTTTAAAGAGCAAGAAGAGCAGGTGAGGTTTTAAAAAAAATTAACTGTCAATCTTTGCTTACTGACGACAGTTACCCTTAAAATGAAGAATTATCTTAACTTTTAAATTTTTACAGTGAAGGCGCATTGTTTAGGTGGACTTAAAAAAAGAAGCGAGTAAAAATTATTTTCCTTTCCAAGAGAAGAAGAAGAAGAAGGGCAGAGGCATGTTCAGCAGCTATCTCGCTTTAAGTGGAGGAGAGGAGAGGAAGAAAGGGTGTGTTTAAGAAGTTTAAAGTCATGCAGGGAGCTGGGAGGGAGGGGGGGTGGGGTACCTGTACGTGCGTGTCCTCTGATTAACGGATGCAGTGCGTGCAGGGCTCTGCTGGGGCTGCGCCATGTTGCGCGTCGGGCTCGAGACGTAGTCGTTAGGGACAACGGGTGGACGCACCGGCTCGAGTGTCCTATAGGGGGAGTGGCGCCTGCGAGAGGGTCAGGAGGGAGGAGGGGCATCCACAGAGAAGTGTAAGGGAGGAGAGCAAGAAAACAAACAAAAGTGCAAACTTAAAATAACTGGGGAATGACAGGGTGGTGGATGGGGCAGAGTCAGGAGTCAGGACCAAACAATAGTGCTGCAGTCGGGTAAAAAAAAAAAAAAAAAAAAAAAAAAAAAAAAAAAAAAAAAATCACACTTCCCAAACCAAGATGGACACTGTGTTATTAGAGTATAATAATCAGAGATATGTCGGAGAGTCAGTAATACTGCTCAGCCAGAAGGGAAACCTGGATATGTGTATAAAAAAACTATTGAATTATAATATGTTGCTAATTTGTATTCATCATTTTATGACCAAGCACTTAATAATGATCTCTTTTCAGTTTTGTCCTTTAACGGCACATGTGTAGATACGAAAGAAGGAGTCTGTATCAAAGTAGAGGCAGAGTTAAAACATTTTTTTTTGGCTCATTTATCATAAAGAGTCACTTTATCACCACATAACAAGCTTGCAATTTGATCTAGAGAAGCTCTAGAAAAGAGAGAATTTGAGCTTTAAACATACTCTTTTTTTCAGTATGATAAAGAATAAATATTATGCTTGGCTTTACTAAAAAGAAAAGGCTGTGTGTGCAGGTTTTGCATTGAAAACAACAACACAAGACTACAAGGATTTTTTTAAGTGGCCTAAAGTCATGTTGGTTTGATTTAAATACCTGTCCTGGAAGTGTGTTTATTTCACCCGACAGCAGTGTTATGCTTATGATGTCCTCAGTTTTCAACATGAAGAACCCTGAGATTGATTGATCTGGGCCTGAGACCATGTGCAGGCGGACACAGCGGGGTGACCCGTCTCTGAGCACTGTTGCTATGGCAAGATGTTGCTATGGAGGAATATGGGGCAGCCAGGAGTGGGCGGGCTGGGTCACAAACACACAACTGAAAGTTCAATTTGAAAAATAATATTTACATAAAAAAGGAGAAATAACAGAAGAAAATAAAAATAAAAACGACAAGTGAGATGTCCGCTGGATGCAGAAGGTGCATCATGGAGGAGTGGGAGCTGCGGTTGATCGGCATGCGTCTCTCACACACACACACACACACACACACACACACACACACACACACACACACACACACACACACACACACACACACACACACACACACACACACACACACACACACACACACACACACACACACACACACACACACACACACACACACACACACACACACACACACACACACACACACACACACAACTTTTATGCCTGGAAAGTTCCCAGGGGTGACAAGAACACAACTTTTAGGTGCTGCACTAGCAGAGTCTCTGTGGGATATAAGAGAAACCTTCAACAGTCAAGACACAAACACGCAACAGGGGACACATCACAAACATTGTGAGCTGTTAAAGAACAAGGAACAACAATAAACATGTTTTTTCCACCCCCATTAACACACTGAAACAGACACACAATCAGGATGAGAAAAGACCACACACACTATTGGCTAAATGGTTGATTATCTCTTTTAACTTAATAGGTCATACTCTAATAAGAACCTTAACACCTGATAAGAACATAAAGGCTGCTTCTTGTTTAAAAAATGCAAAAAAAGCAAATATCATTAATTTAATGTTGTCAATATAAACTTTAACAAAAAGAAAACAAAAAAAGGAAAGCTTAGTTTAGGTAATAATAATAAAAGTTGAAAGATATTATCACTAATAAATCATTACATTATAGCCGCAGCAGCAGTCATCAAAATCATTTATTGATCACTCGATCGAGGAAAGAGATATTTTGACTTTTCTAAATCTTGCATGATGATAAACAGAACCGCAAACAGCTTTGAACGGGCCAAAGCACAAATCTGTGATAACACACGTTGGCCAGTAATATGGGCATCTATCCCGCTTTAATCCTGACTGAGCGGACATGTTTGGAACGCTTTCATTACGGGGTTTAAGGCCGATTTCAGTGTTAAGCCTGCAGTAAGTCACGCTTGTAACGTGATGCAAAACTCAACATCTACAAAATCATCATTCTAAAAAAGGGTTGAAGACTGGGAGACATGAGAGAGAGACATCCTACACAACACTCTGTTCCAGCAAAAAAAGTCCAGTTTTATTTGCCGTTACAGGTAATTTATCATAAGGGGAAAAGTTTGATTCTTTCATAAACATGTAAAAGTTCCTTGTAGTCACGTAAATAAAACCAGTGTGTGTATCTGTGTACTACTTGTGTGTTGTAAAGGGGAAGTCACCCAGGAAGGGCAATCGAGGAAACGTTTATTCTGGGAGCGTCTCAAATTTCTCAACAGGGACCAGCAACGTCATAGACATTAGCAATAAATGAACACTTACATTTTTTACTTCTAAACTGACCGGAAATGGGTTTATGGCAAACGCCAAAAGCTAGAGTTGAAAGCCTTTTTCAGAATCATATTGCTTAGTTATTCTTTGGTCAGCTAGTTACCGATATAACCCTTTACGCAGAGTGGTCTAATACAAAATT
This sequence comes from Hyperoplus immaculatus, assembly GCA_949357725.1. Taxonomy (NCBI): domain Eukaryota; kingdom Metazoa; phylum Chordata; class Actinopteri; order Uranoscopiformes; family Ammodytidae; genus Hyperoplus; species Hyperoplus immaculatus. The sequence goes on from OX442372.1 coordinate 4,593,265, forward strand.
ACATTTCATTTCAAGCATATAGAGGAAAAATCCTGACTGAGTTTGTTGTAATCCATGCCTAAAGGCGTTAAGATAAAAGTTCTTGGATGGGTTTTTCCCACCAACAAAAGTTTGTTTTTAGCTGCAAAACATTTGAGCATTACGCATGTTTCCTTTTTTCCAATCTTCCAAACAAAAGAGGAAAAAGCGTGTTTCAATGATGAGGGCATGAATCAAACTGTCTCGGGGCTAAAAGCAGCTGCTTGAAAAGCTTGGAGAATGTTGTGCAACTCAGAAAAAGATCTTTAAAATAAAGAAAATAAGGAATTTGTTTGAGAGCAGGAAACCATTCATAAAAAGCAGAGTTTTAGTATTACGTTTGGTTAAATCCGGTCTCACTAGCACGGATGAAAAAGCCAAAAAAAAACAGAGCGGAGAACTGGCACAGCACTGCATTTCTATCCCACCCAAAGGACACTGATTGAACACAGGTGGTGATGATGAAACTAGGGGCAACCAGGCTCCAAACACTGGGGCCTCTTAACTGGACCCTGTGCTGTGTAACGTACCCGAGCGTCCCCTTCCCCGACATGGGCGGGCTGGGGGGCTTCTGTGTGGGGGGGTTGGTGCGAGGGAGGGTGCCTGCTACACCACCTCCTCCGGCCTTCATGTTCTGAGCGCTGGCCTATGGGAGCAGAAAAATCTTGTTAGTCAAATCACTGGACTTCAGAGTAGGTGTGTACAAGTAAAGTAAAACCGGAACCGGGAGATGCTAAGCTAAGATTAGCCAAACGATTGGAAACAAGGGGGGAAACAGCTGGTCTTGCTCTATCAGTCATTAACATGTTACATCTTTTAATAAACACACTTTTTGTATTACAGAATTCGATACAAAATTAAAGGAGTACGGTAGGTCTAGCTGTTTCCACCTGCTTCACTCTTTTTGCTAAGCTAACAATTTCAAATGTTATATTAAATAGACCAGAAAGCAACTAAACTTTTGTCTAACTTATTCATTAAGAGCAAACAAAAAGAAATAAGAAAGAAAATACAACAAGTATAACTCTCACAGGAATTTAAAACAATAAAAACAACTCATTCAGAGAAACAAGTTATAAAAAAGAAAATAATAATCTTGTTTGAGGCTTTTACTTTGAAAGTCTTACCTTAAACCTTAGCAACCACTACGGTTGATTATAAAGAAACAATTAGCGAGCATAAAGAGAGAAAAAGAGAATCAGAGGATTAGTTTGTGAAGAAGGAGGGCTTACAACTGTTAATACATGTGGTACATAAAGCTGAGCTGGTTATTCAAGTAACAATGGCTCAGTGTTTCAAAATGGGAGGAATTTTTCTTCTTTGAGACCTTTGTAAGGATGAAACAAGTGATTTTGTTTTCTGGAAAACAAGCTTTGTCTTTGTTGGGAAAGTAGTTTTTCCAAAATCAAAGACATTGCTATGGAGGAACATGGGGCATGATTGAAAAGCCAGAGTCATTGATTTTTACTCTCACATCACTTATTACTGAAACCCCATGGTGGTTATTTGACCTTTAAAAAGGCCTGAATTTAACACAACAAATGATTATAGGACATTTCTTTTGAAAGGTCTCATCAATGTGTCATCTCATATTTCGTCTGAAGAAGCAAAACTTTTTTACAGGTAGCGAAACACTGCTCTAGAGATCCTTGAACACTTTTTGATTCCACTAGCAGTATCTGTCCCCCCCCCCAAAAAAAAACACATGTGGTTTCTCTTTAAATAGCCTCACTAGAAGTCAACAGAGCTTAATTAAAGACCTTCTTTTCTCGTTCCCATTGGAATCAGTGAGTCAACCCCACAATTAAGTCTAATTGATAAAAGGAGTGGGGGAGAAAGGAGCTACCTTGACTCCGTGGCCCATGTCGTCCAGCATGCTGTAGTCTATGGGCTTGCGGATGTAGCGCACAGGCCTCTCGGGATTGGCCGGCGCGATGATCTTGTGTGTGCGCGACGTGTTCTTATTGGTGGTGAGGATGCCGATCTCCCGGCGGGCCACCTTCTCTTTGTGGATGTCCACCGTCTGAGGACAACCAAGACAAGATGTTGGATTTGAAAATGTAAAAAGCTCTGGTAATTAAAGTTGATGCCTATTTTCTATAAAAAAAAGGAAAAAAATTAAAAAAAGAAGGGTCTGCTGCTGTGTCTTTGTTATTAAGAGGCATCACACAGCATTTATAAGCATTCATCAGCAACAAATTATTTTGCATGTTGAGCAAAAGCAATGTAAAAAGATTTTTTTCTTAAAGTGACTACGAGGAACTTTCGACTGTTGTTGATTCTAGTTAAATTAATAAAAGATAATCAATAGAACAATCGATAAAAAAATGTGTCGTTCAATCTGTTGTATGCTGCTGTTACAGATCATTTTTGTAGAGCTTTCATTCTGAAGATCGCAGCATGGTATGCATTATAGCATCCTTAGAGCAATAAGTGAGGTACCAAAAAGTAAAGTAGTGGATAAGAGTTGAAAGTCACTATTAATAAATTAAAATATCTTATTTATTAATTTGAAGTCTATAAAAAGCTAGTCAAAGCTGACGGAAGCTTTTAAACAGTAGTTATTGGCTAATCTGAGTCATTTGCGTTTGTTATGGTGACCTGTGAGATGTGGTTGATGGAGCTCTCCATGCGGCGGAGCTGTGACGCCTGGATGTCCAGCATCTGCAGCACATTGTTGGCCAGTGTGTTGATCAGGTAGGCCACACTGGCCAGGGACTGGGTGGTGTAGTTCTTGGTCTCCTCCAGCGCCCGCTCCTTATCTGGAGACTGAACCACAGAAAGCAGAGACTTCAAAATAAAGATTTGATTTGCATTTTCAAAAGTGGAAAGGAAGCAATCTGTCCAGAGAGCCAGATTGTGTTTACACCTACAACCTCCTACCCTTTTTCTGATACTTGAGAGAAATTTGTATAATTTTATATGTGAAGTTTACCAGCAAACCCAGCTTGAAATGAACCTGTCGCAGATAAGGAAGTAAAAAAGTTTTTTTCTCTCCTTATTTTTCTCAAACTTTCAGGAGGACATATATAGTTTCAGAGATGATACCAAAAATACAAACATAGTTACCAAGAAAAACAGATAAACAAGACAAAAGAATTGCATTACAAACGAGTAATGACCATTGTCTTATTTTGCCTTTCTGTTCTGCAAGTCAGAAATGGTTGATAAACTTTAGTTCCACATCTGTATAAATACAGAAATTGTTGGTCTTATGTGTATGAATTTACATATGTGGATGTAGAAGTTGCCAATAAGTCAAAGTAAATTAATAAGAAAAAAAGCATTTTCACCTTGGTCCCTGTTATCAAAGCAGCCACATATTTTTATAATTAAAAGGGTAACAACTTAAGAAATGGTGGCAATTATAAAGTGATTGACATCTTTCCACAAGTAAAAAAGATAAGTTATCTCTGTCAGTATCAGCATTTCATAACTGATCACAATTTATCTAGAATAATTCAGATTCATAAATTGAAAATTATGAATATTGCACAAGTTGTCATGTCCAATGCGTTATCATCAAATCACTTGTGTTATCTGAAAAACACTGTCACTTTATTTGTCAAAAGAAAAAAATAAATCACTATTTTTTCTGACATAGAAATCAATTTATCTAGATTCTAGATTTATCTAGATGAGGATCAGCAGAGCATTGATAATGAAAATACTTGCAACTGTAAATAAAAACCATTCACCCCTTCTTTCTGTGTGCAGCATGGCAGACAATTACTGTTGTGATTAGATATTGACTGATTGATTTCATTTGATCTATTCAATTTAAAATCCCATCTGTGCTGCCAAAGCAAACTTTCAGGATGAAGCAATAAATAAATCATCAATCAATGTAATTGAGTCCTCAGTTCTAATTATGAGTCACTAATCAGTCCTGATACAGATCTAGCTAATCATATTAGTGCAATTCTAATTCTATTTCTAAATTATATTTAGTTGATCAAATGAAATGCTCAAACATAGCACAAATCACATATACGATCAAAAAGAAATGACTATCAGAAAGCATCCACAAGTAATTTATACCGTTACATTAATATCTTTGGTAAATAATTTCATCGACACAGTCTTTTCAACTTCAAAAAAAGCTCTGATCGGACACAGCATTTAGTCACCTGTCACCCCTCCCAAATTGACTAGACACACACACACCTGTAGCATCATGTGAATTAAAGGCTGGGATAGATATTCTACACCATCACCATCTTAATTCAACAAGCAGCACTATTGTGCAAAAGTTATCTAACAAGTCCAACAAGTGACCATTCCTACATGACTAATGCTTTAATAGAAAAGCTGTCATTAGTTGAGAAGTGACATTAAAGACAGAGGACGAGGTGAGGTGTCCTACTAAATATCACTCAGATGAATAGTTCTGTCCAGCTGAATCTAGAAGTGCTAATATCCATGTGACAGCAAATGGGGAATACAAATACATAAATAAATATAAATAAATAAAGCCGTGGCATGCTACCAGCAAGCTGCCAATCGCATACTTTACAGGGTCAACCTGTCAGACCTGATCAGCCCCATTTATCAATGATGATGTCACAATGATGTCACTATCACACCTAGTCAAAAACCTCTGCTCCCACACATGTCAAAACTCATGTTATAAAAGACAGGGTTTAAAAAGTCTGATAGAGAACAAAATGATGAAGAATATTACAAGTGTAAAGCTGAGAACAGGATTGATTCCAAACACCGAGTTTGTACAGATTAAAGGTGGAGTCAGTGTTTCTGGGACAGAGAACGCTTGTTGCGATGTCAAAATCACTTTGTCAAAAATCTGTGAGTGTGAATATCTCCTCACGATCTGCCACCTGTCCACTGTGTGTGTGCTGAAATAAAAATGTACCTCCAATAAAAATTGATAAATTATTATTTAATAATAAATAAATAAAAGTTACTAATTATTTTGACTTTTTACATTGCTAGGCCAGAAAACAATTATTGATAACACCTGACTTTTGACAGATAGATTGAAGACATTTTAGTACAATTTAAGTCTTATTTTTAGACTAACTCATATGCTATAACTCACTTTTATGACATAAAATACATGCCAGATTGATTTAAGACTTTACCTTATTTTCTTGATTCATTTCTATATGTTAAGGATCTTTAACCCTGACACTAGCCAAAATGCTATGCAAAAATTCATCAAATCTCTAATAAGACATTGCATTGTCTTTCCCACAATGCAACAGGATCAGAAATCATAGATATGCATGCTTTACACGGAGCACTTGCAGAGGTTTACATGATACCATAAATCCACATGATGTAGCTGTAGCAGCAGCAGCAGTGCTCCAGTGCATCGTAAATCAGCGGCTCTTGGTCATATTGTTAATCTGCTGTGAACCAAAGCTCATCGCTGGCTGATGTGTGTAGCCCCTACATGCATGACCCGCTCACTGATTGATCCTTCATATAGCACACAATTGATTTTTTTTCTCACGTTGCCTGCGTTTGTAGTATTAATTTCAGCAGTCTTTTTTTTAATTAGCAAAAGCTATCTGGCTAACGCGATGGATGTACAAGCCCTACATACATGTACTATCGACGAGAATGGCGTTATAAAAACTATTAATGCGCTGTTAAAGCGTGGACATGACAAACGACGTGTTAGCTGGGTATAATTACATGCCTTGACAGTGGGTTGTTTTTGGCAGCGTTAGCAACAGCTAGCCTAGTAGCATCAGCTCGCCCCATTTTTTTTCTTTTAATAAAAACGCCAAAATATATAAGAACTACAGCGTGTTTTCTTCCAAACATTTGAGAGCATACCTGGACATAGTTGCTCTCGCAGTACTCCGCTACTCTTTCCAAATTGGTGAAACTATCTAATAGTGCGCTTCGTCCGGCTGGGATCTCCTCTTCTAGAAGCATTTGTAGCTCCGCCATTTTTAGCGGAGCACTGCCTGTCTCTCTCTCTTTTTTGTGGATGTGCTGTCTGTCTCTCTCTCTCGTTTGTGTGTATGCGTTGTCTGTCTCTCCCTCTCGTGTGTGTGTTCTTTGGCGCCACCGCGGCCGTGTGCGGTACTGCAGGGCTCTCCCCAGCTGCTGGCTGGTCCCTACTCCAGCCAGCAGCTGGTAGGGTTCCCAAAACATTAATACATTTAAAAAAACAAAGATGCATTACATCCGACTTCCATTTGGTTAAATGCATTTGTGGTTATGTGGTTTAGCCAAATGGCCCCATAAATACTTGTAATAGATTTACTGTTGTCACATTTCAATGAGTTTTTCCACTGCAGATATTGCAGCCTACTTTCACTAAAGATATTGTACAGAAACACAGGGAGAGATAGATTTTTGCTAATATACTTATAACATATCCTTTAAGACAGATTATATCATCTGTTTATTTTATTCTATTATCAATTGATTTTATATGTATGTATGTATGTATGTATGTATGTATGTATGTATGTATGTATGTATGTATGTATATTATAAATATTATTTATTTTGTCAAAGTTATCTTATTTTATTTTTTTTCCTAGTAATGTTGTTCAAATTAATTTTGTTGTGGTTTTTAAAAAAATAAATAAATGAAAAGACTTATCTGCATCTCCACATACCCAGTGAGATAGAAACATGCCCAAAGGCACTTCAGAAGGAGCACAGTAATCAGCTGGTAGTTATAATTCATTTGGTTAAACCATGTGCAGGCTGAGACTGGATTTTTAACACGGGACTTTCCGTATGGAAGCATTGATACACAATATAAAATGAAAATAAAGACACAAGAAAATTCCTCATACATATTTAATAGCTGTGTCAATTCCATGTGGGTAACATCAGTCGACAAACAAGCCACGTGCCTTAGGGAATATTGACTCATTATAGAAAAACGCTTGGCAGCACAAGTTGTTTTTCTCTACTTTGTAGAGTATTAGACACAGAGTTTCCTGTTAGATGTTAACAGTATTTTCAACAAGTGCAAATGTAGCCTGTGGACAGACAAGGTAATTATGTGCGAAGGGGCTCAGTGCAAAGGCACCAGAAAGAGGGCCATGTGAATACTGTGCCGGTGTATGAACTGGTTCTAGCTGGTTCTGCTGCTGACAGTGACCCAGGTCTCGTCTTTAGGCGTGGACACCAGCTCAGACCGGACCTCCACCACCTGACCCTTCAACTGCTGCAGCTTCATCTGACGCACCAACGTGCTGAGCAGGACCGTAGCTACTGTGTAGGCGAACCTGCCACATACAATATACAAATATATAAATTTACAATCCATTGTGATAAATTTCCCTGAAAAGGTGAGACACTGCAGTTGAATAGGGTTACACTTTTAATTACTGGCATTAAAACAATTATTTTTTGCATCAAATTTCTTTCCAGAAATGTTTGAAAAAATATGTAAATTTACCAATTTCTAACTAATTATGTTTATATTTGCATCTCTTTAAAAACAAAAACAGAAACTAGATGTTCGATAAAGCCAGAGTTTAAATCTATATTTAATTTTAAAACATATGAGTGCCCAAAGTTTTTAAATGGCAGATTTTGGATTCAGCCTTTTTTCTATTTTATAAATCATAATGTTTTATAATCTTGGTCTTTACCTGAGCTCTGGGCACGTTTGATTCCCTGAGAATCCGAGCAAACAGAAAGTCTTTTTGACCGACTCCTCCTCAAATCGATCGGGGTCGAACCTGAAAATCACCAAATTAGAAATTAGTCAAATCAATCTGTTAAACCTGTGACATCCTACAAGGCCCACAATGCCCTTTGATAAAACCCAATGTTGTGTTATGGTAATTATTTAGCCACACCTCATATTTCAGGATGTGGACCGGCTGCCTTGTAGTCCAGAGTAATTTATGAACAGCCTTTTTGAAATGAATATGTGAACATGTTGAAGGTATAAGCCCGTGAAGTGAACCTGTATGGGGTGCTCCAAGTCTCAGAATCCTGCAGGACAACTCCCAAAGCATAGATGACCAAAGTCTGAAATAAAGCAAGAATAAAAACAAAAGCATTTCTATATAAGTCTTTTTAAATCATTGTGTGTATCTGTTTCTTTATACTGCCAGCAGATACCTCTTTAGGGATGACATGCTGGTCCACTTTGCCCTCCACTTCCTGAAGTCGAGCTGCGACAGGGGTCAGCTTGGCCGTCCGCACTGTCTCATTCAGGACGTGCTGGCAGAATCTTTGCAAAGGGAAAAAGAAATGTCATGATATCAAGGGGGAGATTTTTACATTTGATCAGTGGTGGACAAAGTACTCAACTCAATGTTTTACTTCAAAATGTACTGGAGTGAGAGTCAAACGTTTCCAGAAAAGCAGATACTCAAGTAAAGTACAAATACTCAAAAAATGTACTTAAGTTCAGTGCTCAAGTAAATGTACTTTGTTACTGTCCACCACTGCATTTAATGGATTAAAAATGTCAAAAGCCTTTACTTGAGCTGAGGGATCTTGTCAAAGGAAACTGGATCCGAACCCAAAACCTCCTCCAGCTCTTGATACAGTTTGTCCTGAAGTTCCTCCGAGCTGGAGAGGAAGCGAAGCGCCCAGATACACACTGCAAAAAAACCACATCGTACACCCAAGCTTTAAGGTTTCATGTGAAAAAAGCATTTGGGAGTTTCAATTCAATTGTTTTTGATGCTTGTCGTCACTTACAGTTGGCAGTGATGACGCACCCGGCCAAAGTGAAGACCATGCAGTCCTCCAGGATCTGAAACAAAACAAAAGGCACTTTTTTGGGCTGTTTCGTGTTTGTTTTTAAACCAGCGTGGGCTGACTTATCTGGCATTCACCTGTCGCTCTGTGAGGCTCGACTGGAGCAGAGCGTCCACAAACACCATCTGCTTCCTCTGGGCTTTCCTCTCCCTCGCCACCGACAGCAGCATGGACTCCATCTCTGACAGAGCTGAAAAATCAACATTGTGAATCAGTTTATCCTCTAATCAAAGTGTGAGTTACTGTATATGCCTAATTTCACAGAAATCCCTCAAAGCGGACGGTTGGACAACCTGAAAATACATAATGCCTCCGAACTCAAAAATATATGAAGTCAGTTCTGTTAAACTTCTTAATTTAAAGGCTCACCTTTCTCATAATGTCCTTTCCGGCTTGAGCTCTTCTCAAGGGAGCCGTCCAGGTAACCTTTCCCAATTTCTGACCATATCTTGCGGCAGAAGAAAAGAAAAAACTAATCAAATAACACATTTTAAACCCGGCCACATTCATAGTTTTGGTGTCAGTCCATCCAAAAAAACAAAGAGCAAGAACTACTTTGTAACAGAAATCAATTGTAGACAATGTAATGTAATATGACATTCGACACCCACAGGAGCAGAGAAGTTAACCAGAATCCAATGCATGAGATCGTTGTCTCACCGCGTCGTGATTCTTTCGGAAGGAAATGACCTCGCCGTCGTCTCCATAGCGCTGGCCCAGAGCCAGCTGGGTGACGGTCTTCATGGCCAGGCCCAGCATGTGGGCACACAGAGGGGTGTGCTGTGCCTCCGGGAACGACTTCCACTTCCCCACAAGCTCCTCTACCTGCTACAAGAAAACCAGGACAGGAAGGGAATTTGTCACAGTACTCCCCAGGGATCTCCAAGTTTAATTTCAGACTTTTTAATGCCAGTTTAAATTAAGTTGTATGCCAACGTCACGGCTATACTGGCAAATGAATAGTATTTAAGGTACTTTTAACAAATAATACTAACAAAGCATAGTATAATAAACATCCTAATTATATATTGAAACCCAGGGAATGTCTTTGTATCAGTGGAACATACCTTGAGGACAAGAGGGAAGTTGTTCTTCAGTGTGCTGTTGATGGCGCTCTCATACACCTTTTTCCTTATGACGGTCTCTGTGGCACCGCCTCCCATCCCCGACTGGTAACCAAGCAACGACTTCAGCATCGTCTCAAAGGAGTCAGCTGAGAACAGCAAAGAAAGGAAAACCTTGACTTTTTCAAATCACTGTGTACCTTGAAACCGGTTATGGGCCCTTGCCTTGTAGTCAAATGTCATTGTGCTTACTGCTGTGGTTGGGGTTGATGTGCTGCTGTAGCTGGTCCACTGAGCCCAGGCTGACCACAGGCCTACCGCCAAACCAGAAAGACGCCACAGACCCAAACTCCAGATGCAAACTGACAAGGAACTCGTGCAGACTACCTTTACTCACGATGTCCTGCAGGTTCCCATCCCTGAGAGAGGAAGTAGTGACACATCAATGACGTTTTCCATCATTTTATATCAATTATTTTAATGTCTTAGGGAGTCAATTATAAATGGCAGGTCTTGGTAGTGGTAACTGGGTCTGTTAGTTAATGAAACAGAGGTACAAATGACAACTTACTTCTCATCTGTAGGATTAAGTCCTGGGATCCCAGAAACCCTTCTGGATGACTGAAAACATGAATTGATCAAACACATATTTTATAACTTAAGCATTTTGACAAATATGTGTATTGTCTAACCTGGCATTCAAACACATACTCGTGTTTCTTACAAAAGCTTGTAGTTTGTTTATCCATGTCCCAATAAGCAATAACAGCTAGCCTATAGCCGATGAGTGTTGCGTTCAGTAGTATTGAAAAGTAAAAAGTATAGCTATTTAATGCTTCCTCGCTTACAAGGAAAAACACATTGGCTGACACCACTTAGATAACACAAATGCGACACCTTAAATGAGACTTCCCGCTTGGCAAAAAGCAAAAAATAATAGTTAAGCACTTTTTTGAGACGATATTTTTGCAGCACTGACATATAGCTGAGCAGCTAGCTTTAACTTTAACTTACAGGGTACAAATAAAGAACAGCGCCGACCAAGATGATGACAAACGTGACAGCAAAGATGGCGAAGTCCAGCATGACTTCTACCTTTTAATAACACCAATGTTTTCTAACTTTTCCTCATGGATATCTGCAAACTAGTGATGGCAGTGTGACACTGAAGCTTCGATGCTTGCTTCAAACCCTGATCTACAATTCCCAAGAAGCACTGCTTCGAAGCTTGCTTCAGAGCGAAAACAATCACGTGACATATGACGTCCGAAGCAGCAACTGGTTCGTTGCCTGAATGAATCACTTGCACTGGTCCGCGGCTCGGTGGAGAAGCTTTGAGCAAAACAAAGAAACCGGCTCAATCCATAAGGCAATACCTCAATACAAATCTTTGAGTGTCTAACCCCATCCCATCCACATAATCACCCCCTTTCAGAGTTACTCAAGCACACCCAACCACCTTGCCCGAAGCCAGATGGTCAACGTCTAATTATTTAATGGGAAAAAAAATAACACAATCGATGCTACAATCGTTTACGGGAGTTGTGCATAGGATTTATGTAATAGAAAGATATAATACCATCGACTGGAGTAGACTAGGGGATAACACACTGCCTAGGGAGTAGAGAAGCGGGGTTCGAACCCCGGACTGGGGGGAAGGTATAGCCTGGTGTTTTTTTTTATATGCTGTTTCAATTATATCCTAGCCTACATGGACAGAAGGCTAGGCATATCCATTTAAGAACAATTTAGACATCTGTATTTAGATAAATATTTATTCGTGTCAAATAATTTTCAAAGCAGGGATACGTTGAATCCACTGCAGCCTCGAACTTCGCCAGCAGAGGTCACTGTCACTGAAGCTTCGAGTAATGAACCTATTTTCGAAACATTGGCTCAATTGGTTCAATGCTTCATAAAAGCTTCATTTGCCCATCACTACTGCAAACTGATAAGACGCACCGTTACCACGTCAACATAAACTGCTTCTCTGAGATCGAGTACAAAGTCTGGACAGGACGGGAGGCAGGCACAGAAAAGCAATCGATCTCCGAGGTTATCAATCCTGTAGCATTATTTACTTATAGATGCATATCAGACAGGAAAAAAGAGTCACCAGACAGACATGTGTTGGGTAAATCCCCCTGTATTTAAAAATAGACAAGCACATTTAAAAAAATTACAAAAATAATCTACAATACATTCATAAACACGGTGCAAAATATATGTGCAAAGTGACAACAAAGCCGTTTCTTCTCATGCCATCATTTCTGACTTGTCCTCTGGTTTAGGAGGCTCCACCTCCATGGCCTTGAGATAACCTAAAGAAAAAGCACATCATAACATGTGGGAAATTTTTTATACATAATTATACCTTTTTTTTTTTCATTAAAGGCAAAACCCCTAAACTGCATATTTTTCTCCCTCACTCTCAGTGTAGTCTCTTTCCGGTCGCGCAGAGATAAAGATCCAGGCCACTCCCACCAGCAGAGCAACCACTAGGTTGACAGTCACCCATGGATGCAGGATCTGGTGCTCTGTCCCCGGGGGCCTAGACCAGAGAAAGTAAGAGTTACCTCCAAGCTTTAGAGCTGGATTGAAAGGTTAAAAGAATAGTTCAACAATTCTTATTTTTAGCTTGTCAGGTTCAAGACAAGACTACAGAAACCAGAGTGCGTTGGACAGAAAATAAACAAGTTCCAACAAGCACACAGGAGGGTTTAGTGATGCTGTTTAAGTTAAATTTCTGTCGATGGAGGTAGGCTAATGTTATCTATTGACTACCAGTATTTGAGCTAAGCTAACTAGCGATGAGCGACCTTTGCCTATTTCTTCTTCAGAAATGCACGAACGGTTAAAGGAATGGTTTCTGTCGTCTTGTCTTGAACCTGAGAGTGAGGCCATAAGCTTAAAATAAAAAACTGAGCTATTCCTTTAAATGATTCCAGCGAGTGAGCTCACCATAACGTGGTGTTGTAGTCTGGGTAGAGGTTGATCCGATCGCTGGTCATCTGCTGGCTCAGCGAGAGCACCAATGCACAGAAATACACTGGGGAAAATAGACAAAAAAACGTGAAACAAAAGCAAACTCTCTTTCTGAGATGAAACCCCTTTAAAAATACAGTGAATCCTGTGTGGACTCACAGAAGGAGGCGAGAGCAACCGGGTCCAGGGTGACAAACTCCTGCAGAGCCACGGAGCCTTTGGCCAGGTTCACTCTGAAAACACAAACAAGCTGCATTCCTCTTTATACTTTCACACACAACTAAATGTCACCAAGCAGCTGCACTGCACAGGTATTTTTTATACGTAGTTAGTAATCCACTTACATAAAAGGTGGGGAAGTTTAAATTTAAAGCAAGAACGGCTAAAAGGTGGAGTCAGCGATTCTAGAGAAAGCTTGTTGTCATAATCACTTTTTGTCAAAATCAGTGAATATCTTTTTGTATGTGTTGTATCACATTTGTTTTTTTTCTCTGTGTCAAAGCTGCATGGAGAAAGGAACTTGATCGTCCAATCAGATGCTCACCTTGTTGTCAAGATCATTATCCCTCCGTTTTGCATAATTTTAAAGCTTTTTAATGACATACTTCTCTCAAGCTAAACAGTCAATAATGAAGTGTCAGTAAGGCAGCGTGTTTTGGAAAGAATTTTTCCTATTTCCTCTTATTCCTTTTTAGTAATTCAGAATAGGTACACCAAGTGAAATTATGTTTTTTGATGATGGCACTCCTTTAATATTTCTTCGCATGTGTTGTATCACATTTATTTTATTTTTTTATGTCAAACCACGCATGGGGAGAGGAACTGGATGGACCAATCAGATGCTCAGGTAATAGACAGAGGCAGACAGGAGGGTTGTACCTGTCAAAGGAGGCCACCGTGCAGATGACCAGCAGCATGTAGAGCAGGGACTGTGAGGGGTAGGCCAGAGTGTGGTACTGCTCCAGCAGGTTGGTCAGAGTGCTGAGGTGCTGCCCGGCCAACATGTACACTACCACCACATTCCATACAGCGTAGCCCGCCAGGAAGCCGTGACAATACATGCCGAACACTCTGCAAGGCACGTAACAAAGCACAGGAGACGGTTAGGGAAGGAGCGTACGGGCATACCGAAGGGTATAAGGGAAAATGAAAAAAAAAAAAATGAGAGATGGAAGTTTTTTTCTTTCTTTTTTAAGTGGCTCTGAGGAACTTTGAGTTTTTGTTGATTCTATCGGCCCCTTCGGACAAAAGCGCTGCTCATGTATGCTATTTGTGTTTTGTACAAGCTTTTTCCCCTGTACCTGAAGCCCTCATGCACGCGCAGAGAAACGTCTCTGGGGGTCCACAGTGGCTGAATGGGCTGGAAGTCAGCCAGGTTCTCCATTTGTACGCTGTTCTTCCTCCAGTCCGAGCGCTCTGCCGCCTGGAATCGCTCTGACACGCGTGCACACACACAAACAAACACACACACACACACACACACACACACACACACAAACGTTAACACTCCAGCCATTTGAATACAGTAGACCACATCTTCTTAGTCTTTTTGTTACTCACTGTTCCTCTCCACAAAGACTTTTCCCACTGGCTGGCTCTGACCCTGCGGCGCCGAGAACAAGGCATGCTGGGGGATGGGAGGAGGCGTGTCGGTAATGATGTCGTCCTCTTCTACGTCCAGTTCATTGGGAGTTTGCGATTCAACGACCCTCGACTTCCTGAAATCACAAGAAGAGAGCTTAAGGAAAAAATGTACCATACAAATATTTATTTCCAACAAACTCCAATTGAGTCATAAACACCTAAACGTTATATTTCATTAAAAGAAAAGAAAGAGAAGAAAAAAACAGACATAAAATAATTAACTGAAATTATATGCAGACACGTGCAGATGTAAAAGAGCATGCAACACGAACCAAGCGTTAAAGGTGGAGTCAGCGAGGCTGGAGAATCGCTTGTTGTCAAAATCAGTGAATATCTCCTCACGATACTCTACCTGTACACCTACTTTGTGTCTACTGAAAAAAACTGTGTTAATTCACAGCCTAGGCTCGGTTAATAGCTAAGGTAGCCCCCTTCGTTAACGTAACCTTTGTATAGATACCAGTTTACAGAGCCTAGCGCACACACACACAGTAGAGACAGGTAGCGGATCGTGGGGATATGTTCACTGATTTTGACAAAAAGGGATTTTGACAACAAGCGTTCTCCAGAATCACTGACTCCACATTTAATGCATGACAGGATAAATGCCAAAATCAAAAAACATATTATGTGATTATTACTTTTTCTTCCTTGTCTTTTTTACCACTTCTTCTGTGTCTGTGGTCTGATCCACTGCGTCTCCATTCACCAAGTCGGCTTGGTCGTCGTCAAGATCTGTAACCATCAATTTACATATTCCTTAAATCTTTTTCAGACACTTGAATTTACTCTCCACCCGAGATCTGATTATGTTTGAACTACAGTGTGTTAAGATAAGTTCTACCTATAGTGGAAGCTTTCTTTTTCCTCCTCCTCCTCTGCGGTGCTGGCTCTGTGGTGGTTTCGAGGGGAAGTTGTTCCCCGACCTCGGACTGCCTCCGGCTGCCCATGCCTCCCATTTCCAACCCTGGATCTAAACCGAGAAAGAAGCAGAAACCGCTTTATATTTTGAATTAAGAAACTAAAGATTTTGTATGATGGGAACCACACATAACGAAGGAAGGTCTTAAGACTCCTATACGATGTCTACAAACTGGTGACATACTGTACGTGAAATTTAAATATTTTAAATTGAAATTGGATGATTAGAAATATTTTGATTCCTCAACAGAGCGTTGCCAGTTACACTCTCACCACTAGATGCCGTTAAATACTCCAATATCATATTACACACTGTACCTTTAAGTGCTGTCAAAACAACGCTGTGTGAGGCTTAATGTCGGGATGAACTTGACCATTAAATCCAGGTAATCACTTCATGTGTGTGTATGTGTACATACCGCCAATATCATCGACTCCATTTGCCTCCTTTCTCGTCCTCCTTTTCTTTTGTTTTGTTGCCGGTGCTTCTCCTGTGCAAGATGACACATAAGTAAAAGATACATTTATTAAATAAAGTAGAAATATGAGACACAAACAAGCAAATGTTGGTGTTTCAAATCCCAACCCACCGGCTGTTTCTTGGCTTTACGTCGCCACACGTCGAACAAAAGAGAAGAAGAAAAAGAAATAAAAGTTTGGTTATATTGTTCAGCATCCATAAATAGTGACCAAATGTATCCAACAGTTGCATTTACTGACCTGGGCATTGTAGGAAGCGACCGTTGCCCTCGCTTAAGAGACAAAAAGACAAGTCAGTTTTATTATGTGTCTGAATTTCAATTTTCAAACAACTTCAATTGCATACAATGTAATACTTATTGCACAGTATGGGATCAGAAATATTCTAATTGATTTGACATTTATAAATACAATTTTAGCCCTTGATTTCCAAGAAGTAAAAATATTTTTTAAGTATCAGCGATGACCAGGACCTTGATAAACAGCAACTCTGTTTTTACCTAAGGTCAGGAGTTTTGAATACGACGGCTGGGGATTATCCAGCTAGTGTTTTTCTAAATAATCCAACAAAAAACACTTAAAACGTATTAATTGATGACTAAATTTGGTGTAAAATCTATTCTAACAGTCTATTATCGCTTTACAACCAGCATCCAAACGTGACACTTAGCAGTTGGTAAAATTGGATTGAAGACTTGGTACCTCTCGTGGGCAAACAATGAGCCCCGCAGAGTAACAGTTTATTTTCTAATTTAGACAAACATTGTGTGAACTTGTTTTTAGACAGTTTCACTAAAAGCAGGTACAAAAAAACAAAACAAACCTTACCATGTTTCGGGCCATTCACCCCTTCAACAGCAAGAATCAAGCAAGAGTGGAGTGAAGCTACGTAGGCTACACTGCTGTCATGGTTAAATCCTCAGCTAAATCTGTGTTCATACATTTGCCAACAGCGTGGATTAGCTCAGGGCAGAGGTCAGCCACTTGAGTGCATGTGTCTGGAACATCCCAGGAAATGCGTATGTGAAAGCAGTTTAATCTTTTTGACGGTGTTATAACACCAACACTGTGTTTCTTTTTGTTCTTATGACAACTGTTTTTGTTGTTGTAATTTTTAGGTTTTTAAAAGGTAAAATTCAACATGGAAGTTTTAATTTCTATTTTATGGATGGAAACAGCTAAGGCTATTGTGATTTTCCATTCATGTCACCATGTTGTAATAGAAAATAATGTAAGAAAAAACAATGTTATCGTCCTCTAAATATTAATTTAACTAATTCCACAGAGCCCTATTTTAATCACACTATCTGGGAAATCAATTTACTTGTTGTAACAGGGTATTTTCATAGTGTTTAGAGCATTTCTATTCCAGTAAAGCATCTCAATACTTGAGTTAAAAGCAAATATTTGGTTTCACAGATGTTAATGGGCACGAGCATTATGCATAACACCGTATTAACAAGTATGACAAAGCACACTACTTGGATAACTGTAAGGAAATTATATCAAGACTTACCTGATTCACCTGTGGAAGAGGTGGGAGTTCCCTGGGTCTCATTTTCTAGAGAAGCAAAACAGAATAGAACTAGCCATTTATACAAGTTAACTCGCTTTTTACCCAAATTTTAAGATGCAAAAATGGTCAGGAGCTATTTGTTAGCATTTATAAAAGGTTAGTCTGCGTTACGCTACAAAGAATACACGTTAAAGTGGACAATTGTCGTCAAAATAACATTCAAAACACCGTTAAATAAGTTACCTTTGAGCCTCCTGTGTCCATATTATGAATTTTATCCCAAACAGCGACTTTCAATATTAACCCAGCTAAATCATATTTTGATAAAAGGATATTTTAAAGATCGAAACCTAATAAAAGTAGGAAAACGGCTTATTTAACTGATATATTGTTTACTCTGTACGAGCCGTTACCCGGAAGTTTACAAAGAGCACTCATCACTTCCTGTTCCTTCAATATAAAAGCTCTCGCACATAGCACGTATAGGCAAAATAAAAGACCGACAAGACAACTATTCTCCTTCTTTTTAACCAGACGGAGTATGATCGCCACCTTCTGAAGGCTATCATTGATAAAAAATAAATCCTATATCCTGATGATAAATAGCCAGTCTACGGAAGAGGATTAGGGCCACACGTGAAAAAAAAAATAAGTTCTGACTTTATTCTCAGAACTAACTCTGAGATTAAAGTCATAATTCTGACATAATTTTTTTTTCATGTGTGGCCCTTATCCTCTTCCGTACTGGTCCTACCAGACCATCATACTTCATTTCATTTGGGAAATGAAAATTGAGCGAAAGTATGTAGGCGGGCAGTGCCAGGCGATAAGTCCAGTAAATTGCAAATTAGGTTGATATTATTCCATATTAAAGCTTTGACCTCTGCTTTTTTAGTATTGCCAACTCTAAAATATTTGCATCTAATCCTTGGATGCCTATTCGAGCTGGTACCCATAACAACTTCTCAAAGTCTAATGACTCTATATAAGATAGTAGAAATTTCATAAAGCAAATCCGACAAAACAAATTCATTTAAAGAGGTTTATTACTTTCACAAACAGATACACTTTTTTTTTTTTTGCTTGCACCTTTGCAAATTTGAACATTTCAAACCCCTTAAAAAGTATGTAAACATCAAACATAAAAGTCAGAAATCTTTATTGCAGAGTTGTGAACAAGAGGGGAGGAGGGCAAGAAATTATTATTATTTTATTTTTATTGTTCTCAGGTCCCCAGTCAAAATTTGGCTACATTAAAGCTGCACAGAACAAGGACAACATTGGAAACTAGTTGACGGTTTTACTGCACAGCTATCCTTCTAATTTTTTATTCCAATTCAGACACAATTTCACGGATTCTTTTGGACTGGAGTCCAGCTCTGTCTTATCTCTTGGGGATTTGAAACTACTTAAGATGCAGATCAAGCTCACATGTAACACCAATATGAAAATACTTGGGTTTCTTTCAAGCCCTTCTCCCCCGAAAACAAGCAGAGTTAGACAGATAGAAACATGATTTACATGTAAGGGATTTTTTTAGATTGAAAATGCTTGCTGGTCAGGACTCTGCACTGGGTCTTATCCAGCTGGCGGGGACCCACTGCGGTTCGTCCTGTGCTTTCCTAGCAGCCGTCAGCAGCTGCTTACAGGCATCCTGCAGGTCGTCGTTGGCGATCGTGTGGTCGAAGAATTGCGAGTAGTGGGACTCCATCTTCCGGGCCCAGTCTTCCATCTCCTGGAAATCTTCGTCCTGTCGAAAGGAACTTCAGTTAGACTCAAACATAAGAACCTTAAATTAGATTGGGTTTTAAATAATAAATTTTTATTTATTTTAAACCTTCACCATTACATATTATGTTTGGGTTTGTGTCTGTAAGCTGTCCCCAGATAATAAATACAGTTATTTTATTAGGGAAAATAGTTATATTTAAAGCTCAAACTAATTTCAATTCCATCTTCAAGCTATGTTTTGTTTTTGTCTTCTGTTTTTGTTGTTGTAGTATTGTGTGTATGTATCTTTGTTCTATTTTCATCCATTTCATTTACAACTCAATATCTGTTATATTGTTGTAAAATCTTAATAAAGCGGTTTTGCAGAAATACTGCACAAATCTGGAACAAAGATTGTCCGAAACAGGTTATAAAATAAAATAAAAAGGTGTCTACTTTGTACGGTCGGTTGATGTAGTAATTGGTGGTGATGTATGCATCCCGTCTGGTCTCTCTGAGGCGATCTGGAGATGGAGGCTTCACATAGATGACGTAGGCTCTTAGCTCATGGGTCCTCACTGCCTGAATGGCCTGGAACAAAAACATCAAACAATTCAAATAAGACACTGCAGGTGAATAGGGTAAAATGTGTAACTTAAAGATATCATGAAGAATGCATGAAGAATGATTATGAAATGATAGTTGATGTAAGTGCTTTAGAATTTGAGATCTTTGGTTTAGAGTATCTAAAAAAACTCATGATGAGATAATGGTCGTTAAAGATGGTTGCATAGGAGAAATATACAGACCCAAACAGATAAGGTTTAGTCAAATAAACAGCAATATGTACATTTTAGACCTTTTATTTACACTAGTATGAAATAAGACATGTTATGGAAGCAAAAATTACAAAGAAATTGACCAGTGCTTGAAAAAACAATGTTTTTTGCCTGCAGTGTCTCGCCTTTAATACATAAATGACCTTTTAATAGACATTTCCATGTTGTTCTTACGTTGGGCTCGATGTCGATGATGCAGATCTTCCCGCTGTTTAAAACTTCCCTCACTGACTCAACACTGGTGCCGTACAGATTCCCTTTGTACTCGCCGTACTCCAGAAGCCTACAGCAATTACAAGTGTTTCATATTTTAACATGAACATATTCATTAAATTAGTTATGATTTCAGTTAGTCTAAAGGTAGATTATGTTACAGATAGAATGAATTACAATAAAAATGCTCAATTATCATATTTATGTTATTATATTTGGTAAAGCAGTATCTCCACTCCAGTCATTTATTATTGATGGCTTTGTACCTGTTGTTATAAACCATGTTGTCGAAGATCTCCCGTGTGGTGAAGTGATATTCTCGGCCTGGCTCCTCGTATCCCTTTGGTGCTCTGGTGGTGTCTGCTCAAGGAAAAGAGAAGCTTTTTATTCATATTTCATAAAACATACTGTATGTCATTTTGTCTTATTGGGACAGATTTAAATATGATTAGACACTGTCATTGTCAAGAATAACACATGACTTTTAAATTAATAATCGTTTGTATGACAAAAATAGTAACGTACGAGGTATGGGTCCCTGGAAGAGGTTGGGGTGCATATCAATCAAACGCCTCCGAAGTTCATTTACGCCGACACCAGACGGACCTGAGAAGGAAAGAAAAAAAAAACGTTATCATAATCATATATTTAACTATGTGGAAACAGCTATTGGGAAACTTTGGCTGCATTCCAAATTGCATATTTGGAACGCAACGAAAGATCATGCTGATTTCCACAAAAAAAAAAACACGGGATGTAGTAGGGCACCTGGTTATTTTTTAAGCATGCTGCATCTGACCACAATAATTCTCTTCCATTAAAGCCAGTGTTATTGCAGCCAGGAGCTTGTTGTGTACCTAGGAGTGCGATGAGGCGGTGCTTGTCTTGCGGGTGGCGCTGGTAGCGTACCACCTCTTCATACGGGCTGTTGGTGGCGCTGTGGCAGCTGCTGGGGCAGCGGGCGTGGCAGGATGGATGGATGTTGCCATGGGAGCGCCGCCGCCACAGACGCATGCTACGCCTGAAGCCCACTGAGAGACAGGAGACACAGTTCAAAGACTGATCAACATTCAAAACATACAGAACATAACTGATAGAAATGATCAGACTTTGAATGGTATTTGTATGGTAATGGCAGGTGAATAGAGTAAACATTTTTAACTTATAGATTCCATCACAAAACTTGGCCATTTGATTACTGACATAAAAACAATTATTTTTCGTATTGCAATGTTTTTAGAAATGTTAAAATGAATAAGCACATTTGGCAATATCTTTACTTATTATGTGTACTTTTGCATCTTCTTAAGAAACAAAAATCAACATGTTGGATAAAGCCAGAGTTACAATCTGTAGTTCGTTTTTACAACAAACTAGTGTCCAAGGTTTTTACAAAACATATTTTAGATAGAGCTTTTAGTTTTTAATTTAGTAAATAAAATAATAATATGTACAAGTCTTAAAAATGCATTGTCTGCATGTTTTACTACTATTTTATAGTTAGAAAAATGTATCCTAAACGAGACAATTAACAACATATGAACAAAACCTTCTGTATTGACCTTCAGAATAGTGCTAAGAATGATTATGGACAGTTTTGTGCGTGAAAGTGCTTTAGAAGTTGAGATTTTTGGTTCACAGTATTGAAAAAACTAATGTTGGCTTTGATTTATACAAGTATGAAAGAAGACATATATTGACCAAGTTTTTGCCTGCTGTGTCTTGGCTTAATAACATACAAAGTGATAACACCATAACTCACCTACGTAGATCCCGTCAGCGTTGGTGCTGAAGTCATCCCCCTCTGTTTGACGTCAAGATTCAAATAGAGGATTAGAATAGTAAAAAATGAATAAAAAAATAAACAGAAATTAATAATAAGGATTCATAAATCATTTAAATAATCTTCTAAATGCAATTCAATGCAATGCACCACGTTTGAAACAAGGGTGAGATTATCCAATTTGACTTTATTTATTTTTGCAGAGAGACAGAGGTGAAATGGGCAGAGAGGGGAGTGACATGCAGAGAACGACCACGGGTGGGAATCGAACCCGGGTCTGCTGCTGGGCCCGGCCCGGGAGGGGGACGCCTTACCAACTGAGCTAAAGGCGCCCCCTTGATTTATGAATGTGTCACTTTTTTTCCTCTTAACCCCCAATAAGTTTAAAGCATTTTAAAGCAGTTTTTTTCTCACCTTCTCTGAGCTCCTCTGACATTCCCAGACAGATAGAAGGAGATTTAGGGAGAGAAACAAAACCAAATGTTTCAGATAGAGAGTATTTCGATTGTATCCAACTTTATACTCCTCCACTACATCTCACAGGTAAATCTTGTCCATTTAACAGCTCTATATTTGTCTAAATTAGTTTTTAGAGATAAGCGGTTCTCACAGGACAGCCACGCTACAAACAGATGATCTTATAGAATATTTTGCATTGCTATAGATTGTCTCTCTTTAAATGAGGTATCTGAATACAAAACAAAACAAAGACTTACCTACCAGATTCAAAAGCTTCCTCGTCTGACAGTTAGAAAACACACAGATGAGGGAGGAAATTATTTAAAAATCTTTAAAAAACAGGCAGTTAGTTTGATAAATAAATGAGGCAGCTAGGTAGCTAGGTGAAGCTTTACCTGCTTCCACACATTTCTCTTCCAAGGCCATCATGTCTTCCTCTGTAGGAGAAAAATGGAAATATTACAGAAAACAATTATCATAGAGTTATTAATAATATTTGCCTGAAAAATGAAATTAAATCTCCTTCCTTACCTTCCTCTACAGTGCTCACTTCAGTTAAGCGTGGAATGAAACACAATTGTTAATGATTTAGTAATATATAGGGACTGTTAATGTTGGAAATGATAAAAAAAAATATTAGAGCAAACTCACAGGTCTGCATGCAGGCGTGTGGCTGGTAAGGCTGAGACCACCAGAACTCCCTCTGCTTCCTGTTACATTCAGGTTTGTGAAGTGTAAAGCGAAAACAGGCAGACAAATGAATTGCATTTAAAAAAACTTAAATTATGAATAACAACATGGCAAGTAAAACCTCTTCCATGTTAAGACTTTTTCTTATTACAACAGTTTCCAATCTCAGAGAGAATGTTTCAAGCCAAAGTTTGTGGTTCCTGATGCTCAAATACAGTATAAATCAACTCTAGTTGTTGTAAGTAGACACTTTCCCTTTGCAGCAAAAAAACTGTGCAATGTGTGAATGAAAAAAAAAATCTCCAGGTATATCAGTAAAAGCTGTTTTATTCCTGACCGTTTCAGTAGGTTGGTGGATGGTATGAGTCCAGCGCAGGTGGTGTTGCTGGGCAGTTTCTTGGCCTGCCACCAGAGGGTGTCTGTCTGGTCTACGATCTCCAGGACTTCCCCTTTCCTGAAGCTCACACCCGCGTCAGCGCAGGGGATGGTGGGGTCCTGCTGGGGGCTGTAGTCCGCCATGGCCCGCACATACAGCTAACACCAGACTAATGAGCTTATTATGAGGACTTCAAATAAATTGCAAAAATGATCAAATTAGGATTTACCATAGTCTGGTTGTGGACTGGCCTCTCTGTGATAGGAATGACTTTAAACATGATGGTGCCTTGGGACCTCGCTTGCTGATTGGTTGTAGGTAAAACAAAAAGGATTAGTAAAAGATCTTAAAGATCCCAAAGGGAAATTATATTTATATATAGTATGAAAATAATAACATTTTACCTACCACGACATGTATAACTTGCTCAGGCTCAAGCCCATCAACCGGAAAACCATTCACCTCTATGATCCTGTCCCCTGCATGGAGCAGACCTATACACAAACACAGACATATATAATAAAAATAGAGTGTTTAAACTTCTCGTTACAATAAAGAATCCAGCATAAACCGTTGATCAAAATCAATAAACATTGTCCAACTCACCACTTTGGTCAGCGAGCCCCCCATGGATCACCCGGGCGACGAAAATCTCCCCTGTGATCTCATTTCTCTTTATAGTCGCTCCCTAGGAACGGAAAACATAGAATGAGTAAACCTGCTGTGGTGTGGAGAAGAAGCCAGTTTTATAGGTCATAATAAAAATCAAACAAATGAAGACAAATGATGGGAGGATGTAAACACTCATAGGAGGAAATTATGCTGCGTTCCTTTAACAATGGAAGTCTGAGGTCAGCATAACACAATGACACTGATGAAAGTCGTCGAGCATTTGAGGAGAAAGCAAGGGTGCATTTTATGAAAGGATGAAATGGTCCAACACGATGGAAGAAGAACGATGAGAAATGCTTCAAAGAGTAGGAAATAAAAGCCAACTACCGCTGTGTGTGTTTTGCAGGTCGGACACTTGAAAAGGACAGAAGACGTCCACTCTTTGGACACTCTAGGGGAGTCTCTTATTTGGCCTTTTTCTTAGTCTTCTTCCTCTGGTTTGAACGAGCTCCTTTCAGGATCTGCTTGGGCTCACCGCCGTCACAAAGTCCGTTGGCTTGAACTTGCGTCCATTTCGTTGAGGGCGATTCTTGGGTTTTATTTGGCAAGCCACGGCAGGAGAGCGACAAATGTCTGTGTCCCTGAGATGTGGACGGAGCGGTGTCCAAGGAACCAGAGGAAGAGGAGGAAGAGGAGCACGGAAGAGAAGGGAAGGAACATCTGGACTGGTGCATCAACAATGGACGATGTTCAAGGTTCTTTGGAGTTTTCTTCTTGGGTGTGATACCTTGGTGCTCCTCTTTGGGGCTGTCCATTTCAGCCCTGGTGGAAGCTAGAAGCGCCTGTAGCCTGTCCACTACCTGCGTTAGAAGGACCAGGGCCTGCGAGTTGTCTTGAAGAGTGTCCGACATGCGCTCCGTCGTGGCAGCCATTTTGTCCCCGAGGAGCTTGATGTCTTTGGTGCTGTTCTCCATGGAAGAAGCTGCCAGTTGCACCGTGGTCCTAAGCTCATCAAGGCTCTCCTGTTTGGCTAGCTCGACAGGAGGCAAGTTCACCAAATGTCGAGGGCGCAAGGGGCTGGATGGAGCCGTGCGGACACGAGGGCTTTGGTTTTGCAGCCTAAAAGGAAGCCCTGGATGGAGGTAGTTGTCTTCGTTAGAATAGTACGGTTCGGCGAGACACGGGGGAGACATGGTCCAACGCCGGGCTGTATGGAATGCCAATTCATCTTCGTCCAGGTCTTGGACGAAGTTGTTGTCTCCAATGTAAAAACAGACATTGTTAATGATGTGATGTAGGATGTATGAAGAATATGATGCAATGATTGATGATGGAACAGATCTGTTCTTACTAGGGGGTGTGACGATATTTCATGACACGAAGTATCACAATATTTCTTACCAATTAGAAAGGAGCTGTAGACCGAAGGTGCAGAGCGGTGCATGCTTTGCTGCCAGGTGTAACAAACTCTGCAGTGGCTCATCTGCTGATAGTTACTCGTTAGCTTATAGCGATGCAAAGGGTAAGGCCGGGAGACTGCTGCCATTGCTGGCTCATTTGGCGGGTAGCTTCCACGCAGGCTCCCGGGAGCAGACCTCATCGCCCCATCTCGGTGAAACCTCTGGTGGGTGATTCGACGCAGCGTGTCCCAGTGACTGTGAATGCGCCCTTTGGAGCTCTTTGCACCTTTGGGCGACGCACCGAGACGAGGCAGCCCGGCTATCTGTCGATCGCAGAGCTGTGACACAATAGAGTCACTCAAAGGTGGGAGGGAAACGTTCAATACAGGGAGCAGAGATTGAGAAATTCCATTGGAAAAGAGCGAGGTTTAGAAACACTCAAAAAACCCTCTTTCAATAATCAACTCTATACATTCTGTTAAGGTGAGACACAGCAGGCAAAAATCCAATATCTCAACATTATCATTATTTTAATTTTTTTCTCCGATTTATGATATATGTTGTTCTTAGAATCATGACTAGAATGCATTGTTGTTAGGAAATTATCTGAAGCATTGGCATCACAAGTACTGAAATGAGATATTATAACATTGAAACATGCTCTCTGTTGGATTTATATTTAGTAACAACAACAAAGCAGCTTAATATTAAAATATCACCACAGATGATTTACAATGATGATTTCCAACAATTTACACTCTTTGTAGCGACCGCTTAATAAGGTGTGACGGACGGGTTTCTCTAATCCCAGGAAACCCTTTTCTGCATAGAGGGATTAAAAACGACTTTCCTGCGTCACAATGGGGGCTGCGTCGTTGGGTCACAAGTGAATTTGCAGTTTTTTTTAATATTTAAACAATAGTTAGTGAGAGACTTTGGCTGTGTGTCTAACCAGAGGCTGTTTGTTCTTGACTAGGCAGACGGTCCTGGTGGCGTCCTCGTCGTCAGGCAGCTCGTCCGGCATGGGTGGAAGCACCGGGTCATAGTCCTTCTGGGCCACCGTATCATGAGCCGAGAGAAGGGCCTACAACACAGGGAAAACTGATGAGCTACTAGTGAAAATAGTGAAGTAGCACAGTTAACTAACTTGTCAAATAAAGACTGCATACTTTGTCATGCCAATAACTGGTGGTTTCTCACCTGCATGTGTGGCTGCCTCAGGAGGCCATAGAGCTCTTTGGCCTCTGCGGAGGAGTTTTGCAAAGACCTGATGTCCACCAGCAGCTACAAACAAAAAACACACATATCAAAAATGAATGCAAGGGACAAATGTCAATAAATTATGAAATATAAAATTCACAATATGAGTATAACCTGCAGTGAAAGTCCTGATGCGTAGGGCAGAGCCGGAGCTGGGGAATCTCTCACAAACCTTTGCAGACGCTCATAAACCTATAAGAGACAAATATATGAAGATTGCATTATCAAATTATCCTCAATCTTAAGGCATTGCATAGAAAAGAATAGAATCGTTAAGAAAAGTGTTTGGAGACCTTGAGCAGCGACTGCATCCAGGAGGCGTTGAGCAGACTGTGGAGGACCTCTGCTCCGTCGATGTCTGCATTCACCGACTGCCTCAGCTCCGCGATCACGTCTTTCAGGATGTGACGCAGACCTGAAGCACCAACACACACACACACACGACTTAGTGGACTACTATAATGAAGAGTGGCAACAGAAAAGCAGTACAATAAAAAAAAATTCCCTTTACTAACCGTGTTCTCCAAGTTCATAGTGTGGGTTTAACACCTGAGCCTCCACCGCCTGCTTCATGGTCACTTGGCCCCCCCTCCAACGACCTTTGACCCCAACCACGGACTTCTTACAAGGGCTGGTAAAACCTGAAAGAGTTCAAAACAGTGGTGCTCAGTTTTTTGTTATACATTTGCATACAGTGTATAAAAATTACTGTTTTGTAAATGGACTTTGCCTGGTGTTTGCTGAGTGAGTCCTCATCCCTACATCTACTGTAGGAAGTCAAGCACATTGCACCGCTCCTTAAATGACTGCACTGGCTTTCTGTGCACCAGAGGGTAGATTTCAAAATAATACCACTCACACTATAAGGTTGTGGCCATGAATATATATCAGAATTGTTGATGCTGTTTAATAATAATAATAATAATAATGGATTGGATTTATATAGCGCTTTATTTCTATGTGACTCAAAGCGCTTACAGGGTTCCAGGTTCCATTCATTCACACACAGTCATACCGGTGGTGGTAAACTACCATAGTAGCCACAGCTGCCCTGGGGCAGACTGACAGAAGCGAGGCTGCCATTCAGCGCCATCGGCCCCTCCGACCACCACCTCAAACATACAGCAGTCATACACATTCACACGAGGCAAGGTGGGTGAAGTGTCTTGCCCAGGGACACAACGACCATGACACAAGTGGCCGGGCTGGGATCGAACCGCCAACCCTAGGATCATTGGCCAACCAGCTTAACCACCTGAGCCACGGTCGCCCCGTTTAGTGCAGCTTTGAAATAAAGTAGTTACATAACTCCCTTTATATCTGTAACTACTTATATGCTTGCTTTGTTCTATTGCATTTGAGGCAACTTAGAGGTAATTTGATTCAACAGAACTTTAAGCATGAATATGCACCATGTTAGAACACTGTAAAATAATATAATGAAAGGCCTAAAAGTTAATTTTTGCACAGGGAACCTCATCAGTATCTGCTTTAGTTGCAAAACAAAAGAGAGTGACAGTTCCCTGGCTGTTAATCCAGGCGTGAGCGTGCAGTGGGATCAGGTAGGTGCAGTCAATACTACATTAGCAGTGTGAATGGGGTCAGTGGTTAATGGCACACTTTCACAGCAGCTCTCGATGTAAATACAGAGACGTGCTTAAGAGCATAATCTCCGGTGTTGGAGTAAGCAACAAACAAAACGTGTCGGTAAAAGGATTTTACCGACACGGTTTCGGTAGGAACAAATTCGCATTTGTTGTTATTTGTTTAACCTACACTAAAGGTGGAGTCAGCTATTATGGAGAATGCTTGTTGTCAAAATCAGTGAATATCTATGCATGTGCGCTGAAAAACCCAGTATTAAATGGGCATGTTGTTAGCTATGGTGGGCCTCCTTTGTTTACATAATAAAATACCCTTTTTTTTTGTACATGCCCTTTAAGGAAGACATTGTGATTGAGCAAAACAAGGAGTGTTTGACAGCCTATTTATCTTTAATCATTGCTGTAAATAAATCCTCACATTCATATTTGAAAGCTGCAAGTGGTGCAAAAAGGTTTTCCTTAGTTAAATTTTGAAGCAATTCCTACCTGAATTCTTTATGGTTTGCCAGCAGCTTTGATATTCTAGGTCCTAGAAGTGCAGGAGAATGTTTCTATGATGGGAAACGATTTCCCCGGGGACTAGAGAGAGAGAGTGAAAGAAAGAGAGAGAGGGCTATAATCTCCCCCGATCCCATTTAATCCCAGGGCGAGTGAGCCGCCTGCCTGCGGCCACCGGAACCCCTCACCGGCTGGCTGGCTGGACAAATCTTCTTAACTCTTTCAGCTTTCACGCAGGAGCATATCCAACGTATTTCACAGTCCAACAGTGGGCAAGTGTCCATTTCATAAAGACATGATATTTAAAGTTAGACACACACGCCTGCTTTGTCACACAGTTAGAATCACTGCTAAAGGTTGTAAGAAAGAGAGAGAGATATGGAAGGTGAAACAAGACATAAATGTCCTCTAATCTGCCTCCAACAGCTGGATTTAATGGAAAGTGGACAGAAAAAGACAAATAAACCTTGACGTTACTGAAGTTAATTAGGTATAATCTCCAGATTGTTAATCTAACTCTTAAAGGAAATTACACAAAAATCCCACAACTGTAAAGGACGCTTAGATTATCTCGTTTGCACATGATAATAGTTGCGGTAACCTTTGACCTCCAAGATCTATTCAGTTCGTCTTTCAGAATCTGTTTATTGCCTTTTGTTATTATTCAAAAGGTACAACACATTTCACTACATGTAAAAGACACACAGGTGGAAGTAATGTCAGCCATCTGAAACAAAAAAATGTCATATTATTGAACACCAGACTCCATTGAGAAAACAGTAATTTCCACCCACAATGTAACAGTATGACATGTGTGGGGCGTTTTTTGAGGTACAGTTAGTTTAATGAACAGTTGTAAACCATTTTTTTAAACCATTAATCCAAAATGAGTTCATGAACATTATCTTCAGTTTACATTAATAACCATTCAGATTGTTTTTAAGTTCCACTTCATGTACGAACATTACAGTAAATGTCCAGTTGTGCCTTTGTTCTGTTTGATTTGAAAGTCAGTTTTGTTAAGTCCTTCCTTTTTAAGTGAAAAAAAATCATAGTTTAAAGAAAGCAATGAAGCTTTGCTTTGTCTCCGGTTGACAGAATAATGTCGAGTTTGTCAATGACCTACTCCTATAGGACGACAACATTGCTTCACTTATTCTAAGTTCCAGGCACATTTGGTCTCACTAGTGTTTACTACACCTGTGCAGACAATATCTGTTGAAATATGAACAGTTTGAAGCTTTGCTTCAATGGAAACTGTTTGTATCCAAACCGTCCTTATTTGCAGCTTTAAATTTCCATTTTGTGATGCAACATTTACAAAATCCTGCAGCTTAAACTTAGTGTGGTCGCTTCTTAACAACTGTGTTTTTTTGTATTGTCCCCCCCACTACTTATTCCCCCCTCTTAAGCCTTTTTTTTTTTTTTTTAACTGACGTTTGTGATGCACATCTCAAATAAGCGTCAATGATGGTCAGTGCTGTAAATGGTTTAAAACAAGAACAGTCAGCATTAACAGATGGCGCAGGGAGTCAGCTTTGAACATCACATCTATAAAAAAACATACAGTATTTGCATTAAGCCGACCGCCTCTGCTTAAACGTCACCTGCAATAAGCATTATCTGATATTTTTAACCTTTTTTGCAGCCATTCCTTCACAGATGAAGAGATTTTAAGACATTCAAATGTTGGTTAGTTTCATGAAAAATGTGTAGTCTGAACACATATCCACAACAATACAATGAAAACAGACTTGTTTTTTTCTTTTGCTTTGGATGACAGTGGGAATGAATGATCTCTGTGCTGATGATTGCCGTTCACAACAACACATACAACAATAACATGAGCACATTACGAAAAAGTCCTGTTTTTTAACTTTCTGATCTTTCAGAAATATCTGCTTGGTTTTTAAATGTTTAAATTATCTTGACAATAACAAGACGTTTTGCAACATATAAACAAATACTTTATGGTTCAGTTAATCTGAAAAGTTCACCTTTCGAGATGTATATTTGCAATTCAACCGTAACAATGTATAATGAGGCTGAATAATAATAATAATAATAATAATAATAATAATAATATATATATATTTTAATTTTTTTTCGTTAATTTCTAAACTCTAAAATACCCCAATTTGAACCCAATACTATTTTGCAGACATGTGGCACCGTTTATTATTCTGAAATCTATAGAGGACTGAAACTGCCAAAATCAAAATAAATGAATGACTCAATAGATACATTAATATTCCATTTCATATTTACCCAAAGCATGCTGCACATTGTTTGTTTTTGTATGAAAACAGTATCAAACCCAACTAGCTATGTTGTTTCCAATCGGAAAAAAAACAGTCAGTTCGACTTCATGGTTTGAGTCTACTTTTTAGTAAAACTGGAAAAATACTGTTTGCAAACACTTCTGATGCAATAAGCAATAATCAAAGTTTTATGTCAAGGGAGTTTCTTTTAGGTCAAGGAAACCGTCTGTAAAACAAAGTGATGTCCCATCGGATAAAGTCACAAATAAAAGGGTTTGTCAGAGTATTCGATGCAGATGATTTCCTTGTAATGTCCATTTTTTTTGCGGCAAAATGATTTAAAAAATGGCAGCAAAAAAAGAATACTTCTGATCCCCCAAGTTTGTGTTATTTTCTTTGATGGCAAAAGTAGTTTTTTTATGCTGAAAAAATCCAGATGTTCAGAGAACAAAACATTCCCATTTGAACAAATGAAATACGTGTAAGAACCTTTGAATTTGCTCCCAGGTAACAATGTCGCCTGCGTCAAGATTTTCCACAGGAAGTCACGTCGGCCAAGTCTTTTCTGCTGTTTTACACTGGAGGGTATGAAGTGGCTCATCGCTGGCAGTTTAACTAAAAAATATTCACATGTGCACCTTCATGAGGATTAGAAGTCAGAGTGTGTGTGTCTTTGTGTGTGTGTGTCATCTCCACAACAGCAGCAGATGGAGCTGTCGGCAACCTGTATGTTTGATCCTCCGCCGTCATGGAGTCCTGATAGCCCTCCTGGCTCTATGATTGGCTGCGATTGTAGAAGGGGGTGGGGCTTAAGTGATTTTCTCGTGCTGGATCTGGTAGTAACAAGCCTAGGAGGTGGAGAGGAATATACACATATTAAACCAGTGCTGTGCCATACAAGTGATTTTAATTGTGTGTGTGTGTGTTTGTGTGTGTGTGTTACCTTGAGCGTAGTGAACATGATGCCATGCTCTCCGTGCTGCACACAGGGGTCCATCAGGTCTTCAATCAGGCTGACCTCTGAGCCCAGGTTCCTAATGCTGGACCACCAAAATAAAAGTCGCTGTTAGTTGAATGCGTCTCATATAATTTAGTGGCAAATTAATAATACAAATAATAATATATTACATTTAATATATAAATATATAAATTCCATTTAGCTACAGTAAAATAATCAGAACATGTTAGGAAGTGTGTGTTTGTGTGTGGGAGTGGGTCTGGTTTGGGGGGGCTGACCGTGCACGCAGCACCACATAGAGGAAAACGGGGAAAAGCTCGTCCATGGACCACAGGAAGTCCTGTTTGAGCAGTGACATCACTTCCTGTGTGATCTCCTCGAAGGTGAGCTGGATCACCTGCAGCTTGTCTGACGGGGTGAATGTTGTGCTGCAGACAAACAAGGAATATGGACAATTTGTGTGTAGCATGGAGTAAGCTATATCTGCATTTAATAACACAATAAAGCTGCACATTGATTGCAGCATGCACTCAAAGGTTGTGTTCCTTTGTTACTTCAAATAAGATGACAGTATAAAATGTTCAGGTACCTGATCTGTTGTAGTGTTTCCACTGCGGAGGCAAAGCAGGCGTCCTTGGTGCTGGTGAGGACCTAGAGGAGACAAGGTTTACTTTCTACTCATGGTTCATAGTGGTCACTGTTGAAGACTCACTCTTGCTTTGTTTCATCTAATCAGCACAGTTCAGTTTGGCGCGGTACGGTTTGGCAGGGCACTGTAACCCTAGATCTGGCTTGCGTTTCCACTACAGACAGCACTCTTACTTGGTAGGCGGGGTTTATGCCGAATGGAGATACCCGCGGTCAGACTTTATATAGTCTATGGGTCAGAACTGATGGACAGCACTGCCGAGCCGAGCCACATCGCACCAAACTACTAGGCTTTGGTAACGTGAACATTGTATATTTACTGTATTTCCACAAGGAATTGATGCTGATGCAAACTTTCCAGAGTTGCATAATCTTTTAGGATTACTTTAGAAACTGCGGTTGAGTGTTTTATGCACCTGATAACTAATTTTCCCCCTCAAATTGTAATGTTTTTCTATTTGACAATTGCTCAATCAAATGTCAATGTGACAAAGTGAATAACCCAAACATACCTGCTGCTTCTCCCCTAGTGCAGCAATTGAGGTGGTGAAGGAAACAGGCCAAAACTTTCTGAATGGGAAAGAAATAACAGAGGAAGTAATTGTTATTAATGCAATAGTATTGCAAAACATTAAGGCAAGACACTGCAGTCAAAAAAATTTTTTTTTCAAGCACATTCTACCCTTACAACCTGCAGTGTCTCGCTTTAAAGCATAAAGCATAAACTATCTTGTGTGTGTTACTCACTGCTGGATGCCTAGGAATGCGAGCAGAGCCAGGTCTGGCTGTTTGTTGAGGCGGAGTACACACTCCCAGTAGAGGTCGTCCTCTCGCTCTTTGTCCAGAGCGTAGAGCGTGAAGAGAGGAGGGTAGAGACGAGGCAGCAGCACCGGCAGCAGCAGACCACAGCTGCTCACCACACGGCTGAGGAGACACACAGGAGAAGTGCATGAGAAACCTTTTATCAGGGCGCAATCACACTTGGCCCACTTGCCCCGTACCGTGCCGTGCCTAAGCAAGTTTGAGGCGTGTCCTGTTTTTTTACCCGGGTTTGGGTGACTCTAGCTGGGCCTCAGTTGACCCTGGCTCCTTCTTATCCAGGGGGCTGGTGGTCGGCTCTGGGATCAGACCGCCCTCTTCTGGCAGGTCTGGGAAGAGAAACCTTAAAAAAAAAAGAAAATGTATGGAAATGTTTTAATGTGTAAATGCTAGAGATGGGCAAGAGTATGGAGTACTAGTGTAATCGAAATCTATTTTTAGAACGCACCACATCTGTCTGCAGGAGTAAAAACAGTCGCACTTACATATGATATATAAAAGATTTATTTTTTTAAATTCAAAACAATTTATCCGACCAAAAAAGTAAATAAAGTTCATTTGAAAAAATGGCTATTTGAGGAATCTCTTCACTGACGGCCATCCCTAGTAGATCCATTTGAAATGAATCTATAAGCAGGTTGTTGCTGTTCTGTGTGTAAACTAACCGGACGATGTTGAAGATGCGATTGAGGTAAGACTTGATTTCACTGACAGCCTGTTGCAGCAGCCGGCGGTTGGCTCCAACGCCCACGTACGTCATCCTGTAAACAGCCACTAGGGTCTCCAGCAGGCGGCCCAGTGGGTGGAGGGGGGTGTCACACGCCTGCAGGGAGTACAGAGGAACTGTTTAATTAGAGGAATATCACCATCAACAAAATTTGATATATTAGAGAATATAGAACCCAGATATCAGAATCGGGTTAGAACTGAAATATAGTGGAACTGTGCATCTGTACTTAATTCTGACCAAAGTGAATGTGTTGTTTAGAAGTGAGTACCGCTAAGTGGGCTCACCTTGATGAGGTAGAGGCGGATGGCGTGATATCTCTCCATGGTAACGGGCCCGACGTGCTGCGGGATGACCTCCAGACTCTCCAGGGTTCTGCTGTGACTCCGCGACAATATCTCCGGCCTGGAACACACACGGAAAAACACACAAACGTCACACAATAAAGCCTTCTGGAAAACTGGTCTAAAATAGTGAAAATCAATATCTGATATCAAAGTGAGGTGTCTCAATAAGCTTTTACAAAAAGCTGCATGAAAAGAAATGTTCATTAACATTATAAAAAAAAGGAAAGAGGAAAAAATGTAAAGAGGAAAAGTTTTTTTTATTTTCTAGACCATTTGACAGGAGTGTGTGGGCGTGGCCGTATCAAATGTTCTCCATGGCAACGGTCATTGTTCTTTAAATATGCCCCTAACTCTTTTCAGATGCTGAAAATCATGCAACTAAATGCAACCAAATGACACAATTGGAAGGATTTTTGGTGTGTACCTGTCCTGGATGTGTTTTCGGCTGGTGGTTAGAGCCACAGCGATGTTCTCCCACGCTTTACAGTTCTCTCCCTGTCCCTGTGCCAAGCAGCCCAGCTTAGTCCAACACTCCTCGAACACGGCCTGCCACTTATCCTCCGCACACACACACAGACGGCCCAGCTTCCTACCACAGCACACACACACACAAAGTACACAAGTCATGAAGTATAATAATGAAAAAGTTACGTTTGTTTTTGTGTATTTATTTTGTGAGCTTACACAGTGCGGGTCTTGTCCTTGTCGGAGTCGAACAGGTGAGGTTTGAAGTAGGACCCCGTCACCTTGAGTCCAGAGCCCCATTCGCCGTTAAAGGAGCCCTCCAGGTAGTCTCCATTTGCCATGGTGAGAACTCCCTAAAGGAGAGCCAATCAGTACATTTAACAAGTAGTGGAAAGTAACCATGTACATTTACTCAAGCACTGCACTTAAGTAAACATTTGAGATACAGTATTTGAGCTACAGTACTTCTGCTTTACTTTAGAATGATCCTTTTATGTTAATTTATACTTTTACACCAATACACTTCAGAGGGACATTTTTTATTCACTACAATTATTTGGTCAATGTAGTTTTTAGATACTTTACTAATTTAATTTTTTAAACTTCCCAAAGGTTCATGCAAGTACAGCTGAAACATTAATCCATTAATTGATTGGTCATTTGACTGAAAATAAATTGGCTATTGACTTTATGTATTGGACAGTTGTGTGACATTTTTATGCAAATGTGCACAAGATTTCCTTTAAGCTGAGATTTGAGTCAAGCATAACACCAAGGTTTGAGTACGTAAGTTACTTTTCCATTGAGCGTCCAGTCGTCTGAGAAATCCCCCTCGTATGTGGTGTCGTCCTCTGACAGGAGGATCCCAGTGCCCTAAAAGAAAAGAAAGAAAAATACCTGCCATCAGTCCCTAAACATGCCCATCTTTTAACGCGCTGTATTGTTGTAGCTGGAAAATAAAGCTAAAAGTGACTATGAGGAACATTTGGTGTTATATATGTATATATTATATTATAATATGTGTGTATAAGAGTGAAACAGAAGTGCTAACCATCATCTTGTTATCTTTGAAGGTTCCTTCGTAGTAGAGGCCAAACTGAGTGACGACAACCCCGGTGCCCTGCCGCTGGTGGTCCTGCCACATGCCCATGTACTTCTCCCCTCTGGCAAAAACAAAAAAACAAAAGACTTATTTGACATTTGCACATGCAATTTCTACCGTTGACAGCCACTTAACAGAATACATTTGGTAGCCTGAGGTGGCTACAGTGATCGTACTTTGTGATATCGTCAAAGACCCCGTAGCCGGTCTTCTTGTCCTGCAGCCAGTGACCAATGAAGACACTGGGGGAGGAGGTGTTGAGGCTGCCGCTGCGCAGCATGCCGTGGCCGTGACGCATGCTGTCCTGGAACGATCCCTCGTAAACTTCCCCGCTGGCATACCTAAGGAAGGACAGATGGAAGACGGATTGTTTTTGGTAAAACAACCAACTAATCTTCTCTATATTTAAATCATGGTTTATTCATTGAATGACAAAGTGCAAGAGTATGGATAAACTTGTTTTTACATATTATAATTGTATCCATTTTTCCCCTAAGTCCCACTGATGGCTAACACACAGACACAACACACAGAGATGCATAGCAACTAGCACAAGACAACAACCTTTACATATAAAATGTGTGCTCAAAAATAAATAAATAACTGGAAATGCAACGATTAATATACAGTAGACAAATTGAAAAGATACACAAAAAATGACCGATAAATATAATTCCTCATACACACACTAACCTGTATGTCCCCAGTCCATGCATCTTTCCATCTTTCCAGTGGCCTTGGTAGTCATCGTTCTTGTTTAGCGTCTTATTGGGAGCAACAAATTCCCCGAAGCTAAACAAACACATTAACATATTATAAGTTGAAAAAAAATGCATGACAGAATTACAGATGACGATCAAATACACTCACCCATCTTCCAATCCGTTCTTGAACGACCCTGTGTAGTTTCTCCCATCAGGCCATTTTAACACTCCCCTGGAAAACACAATAAATCCCAATCATTATTACATATCATATCAATATCTTAAATATGATATAGAATGTGGTGTCAGCGATTCTGTAGTCAAAATCACTTTTTGTCAAACAGTGAATATCTCTTCACAATCCGCTACCTGTCCGTATTGTGTTTGTGCTGAGAAAATAAAACAAAAATACACAGCCTTGGCTCTGTAAACTAGGATGTAAACAAAGGGGCCCACCGTAGCTAGCAACATGCTCATTTAGAGAGTCTAGGCTGTGTATTAAGACTGGAATTTCACACACAGCATGAACAGGTTTTATCATGAGGAGATATTCACTGATTTTGACAACAAGCATTAACTAGAAACACTGACTCCACCTTTAACGTGCAGACAGACATTGTGTGTGTGTGTGTGTGTGTGTGTGCAGGGCCGGATCTAGGCATAGGCATTCTAGGTACGTGCCTAGGGCCCATTTCCACAAGGGGGCCCAGTGAAAAGGAAAAAAAAAAAAAGTACGGTATGTGTTTGATATTAACATAATATTATGCAAATGTAAGTTATCATACAAAAAAAGGAATACAATTTTTTGGTCTGGATAGTTAATAGCCTATTAATTTAATCAGTTCACCCGAGGTTAACTTATCACTCGGGATTGAGTTTATTTAAAAAAATTGGAAATTGGGCTGCCCTCATTTGCCCATGCACTGTGTATACTGTAGTCTATAGCCTATTTCAGCCTCATCTGTGGAAAAAAAAGATAGCTGGACAACAGAGTTCTTCTGCTTCGTTCCTCTCACTGCATTTAAATGCATTCATAATATTAAAGAGAAATATGTCCCATAAAAGAAAAAAAAGCACCATCCCAGAGGACACTGAATTATATTTTTTATTTTATTTATATATTAGATTTTTTCTATATTAATATTTTTATGGAAAATCCATGTCTTTCTTCAATAGCTTTTAATTCTACTTCATTTGAGCCAGTATCTCCAAATTATTTGTTCACACAAAATTCCTCAGATTTAGCCTCTTAATTTCCCTCTCAAAGTGCACCAAATTCATGCACTTCACTTTAAAAAGGTAAAAAAATCTTCTGGGGTGGCATAACCCCGGACCCCCTAGGAGAGTCAGGATCTCGGCTGGCTACTATTTTCACTAAGCTGGACATTGGAGGCAGTAGCGATGAACTGGGTGTGTGAATGACATTTAACAATAGTCAATCATTTGGCCACGATAACATTGGAGAGGGGGGCCCTAATCAAATTCGGCTTAGGGCCCCATGAAGGCTTGGGCCGGCTCTGCTCCCCGGTTATAATTTTAGTCGTCAAACCAGAGTTTTTCTGTGCGGCGTCTCACATCGGCGATGTCTCACTGTGAATTTCGCCGTTACCCACCACAGAGTTCCACGCCAGGTTTCACCAGGTGAATCGCTGCTTCGCTCACGCAAGGCTTTTGTGTTAGATCAGGCTTGCACGAGCGTTTTAAATTTATGCTGAATAAAGCATTGCACTGCACTGTT
This sequence comes from Hyperoplus immaculatus, assembly GCA_949357725.1. Taxonomy (NCBI): domain Eukaryota; kingdom Metazoa; phylum Chordata; class Actinopteri; order Uranoscopiformes; family Ammodytidae; genus Hyperoplus; species Hyperoplus immaculatus. Next base: position 4,631,824 of record OX442372.1, read on the forward strand.
TTTCATCCAGTTTGAAAAATTGCTCCCACACTGGACTCTGCACGCACCTTACAGAAATGCTCCTGCAGTGAGCTCACAAACAGATGTGTACTCGCACACTCGGTTACGTTTCTCTTTACTCCCGTTTACAAACGCGCAACTCTTAAACAAATGAATGAGCATAATACTCTTGTGGCAGTTCAAATGTTTGTAGTTTTTTCACCAAATCGTGAAGTATCCGTTTGGAGGGGGCCCGAAAAAATGCGGTATGCCTAGTGTAATCTTTCCTCTTAATCCGGGCCTGTGTGTGTGTGTGTGTGTGTGTGTGTGTGTGTGTGTGTGTGTGTGTGTGTGTGTGGACCAACCTGCCGTTGGGCCTGCCAGCTAGCCAGCGTCCCTCGTACTTGGCCTCTTTCAGTCTTCCGTCCTTGTAATAAGTGTATGACGCTGTCCTGGAGATGGGAGGCTCCAGTTTAAGCCCCGACCCTGAGCCGCATGACGCAGAGTCCTGGCCCGCCCCGCTCAGAGCGTGGTCCACCGCTTGGTTGATGGAGCGAATCCACTTGGCCTAAAGATAACAACAAATACATTGTGCAATCTGATCAAGGAGATGAAACACAGTGGTCAAAGTTTTGTTTGAGCTGCCGCAAATTGAAATCCCTTTTTATTTATTTTTTAAGTGAGCATCGTGTACCTTTTCCATGGCAGAGGAAGCTAGCAGAGTGAGTGTCTCCTCCGGTGTGATCACCTTTAGTCCAAAGCTACATACATACATACATACATACATACATACATACATACATACATACATACATACATACATACAGACAGACAGACAGACAGACAGACAGACAGACAGACAGACAGACAGACAGACAGACAGACACACACACACAAATTTGAAGTTATTCTAGTGATATTCCATATCAAAACCTGTAAAAATGTTGATGTGTGTGATTAAGCAGACTTACAGGCCAGTGTTTTCCTCTGGGATGGGCTCTACCCACAGAGTGGCCAAAGGGAAGACGTGATGAGTGGAGAACTGAGGAAGAAAGACATAACAACATTACTCTTATTAACACATTTTTACCACACTGAGACAGTGACTCAAACACAGACAGAACATGAACTACAGTAAAGCCACTTGTACAAACTGATCACTAATAATCAACAAATTGCGACTTTAATTTTATAATGATACACTTTTTCTACCAGCAGTGTACTTTCCAAGCTGCTGCCATTTAGATTGATTATTGTTCACATTTCAGCCACTTACCAAGAACAACATAATAATAATATAGTTGGAGTAAAAGAAACAGAAAAGGAAAGAAGGAAGTCGGTGTGTTTATTGCTACAAGACATATCTAAGTTTTTACCATACAAATCATTTTGGATATGGAGAATAATCACAGACATAATGTAAAGTTATATAAGAGGATAATAATTTAAATTATACCTTACATTTTAGGCATACAACATTGACTAATCAGGTCATGTCAATGCCATAAAGAAAAGGGTTCAAGTTGAAGATCTGAATGGCCCATTCATGCAAGGCGTTCAAAATGTAGCATGCAGGGGGCAACGAGACAAACGGAGAAAAAGGAAGGAATCTGCTTTGAAGATGTGAACCAGAAACTGTTGGTGCTAATCAATGACATGTGGCCATCAACCATTACATGTGAACGAACAGTCAAAACCAAGGCTTCTTTCGGATATCATTATTAAAAAGACGTTATAGGTTTTGCTTGATTTGAAAATTCAACACAAAACAGTGGCATATGTTAAAATAACTAAAACTGCATTAAACCCATTAGTTTCAGTGAGTTCATCCTTCAATGCAGACTGGGTGAGGTAGAGAGCAGGCAGAGGTAAGCGGTCGGGAAAGGGCTCAGTATCACTGGATGTATTCATGTAGTTATGCAGCTCTACTCAGACAAAGAGAAATCGAAATGAAGTAAAGGAGAAAAGTAACAAAAGAAGTTGAAATCACATAAAGATAGAAATGAAGCAACAGGGTAAAGAAAGAAAGTAAAGAAGGTAAACTGAAATACAGAAGTGAACAAAGAAGGAAGTTAAAAGTAATAAACAAACAGTGAGGAAGAAAGTAAATGGATTTTATCTGTTGCCAAACCCCATATAGTTCAAAACTAAATTAAAAAGATACTACAGCTAAAATCTCTCATCTCAAGTATAATCTTCTTTTTACATTACTCAACAAAATAAGATGATTTAATGTGGAGATACTGTACTTAAATCAGGAAATGGCAACACCTCATTCGTATTTGCGTTTTTATTTGTTTGAGCCCTAAGCCCTCCACACACACACACACACACAAACACACAGACACGCAAAGGAATAGAGGGGTCATGGGAGCGTTGGGGTCTCTGTGCTGACATATTGCTTCTGGCTTCATACTTACAAGATTTTTACAAGGCGCCACGCCCTGACAGCACGGAGGCAAGCACATACAAAAGCTTGAAAAACACCAAGTTACAGTGTCGGAAATGATAAAAAGTAAGAGGATGTGATGGGAAGTGTGTGTGTGTGTGTGTGTGTGTGTGTGTGTGTGTGTGTGTGTGTGTGTGTGTGTGTGTGTGGTTACCTGTGCGTGAACCAAAGTGTCGGTGAAGAGGATGAACCAGTTGACGGAGAACCTGCCAGCGTTTTGCAGCGTCAGGGCTTTGTTGCTGCTCTCGCAGATCAGCCGACGGTTAGGTTTCCTTAGCGAGTCCTGACCGCAAACACACACACACAGACATACACACACACAATGACACTATTGAGCCGCACGGGTGACATCATGGGACACCTCGAGGAATCCATATAAGAAAAGGTTCCGCTACGGTTAAAGAATGGAACACACACACACACACACACACACACACACACACACAGTGAGAGTACCGTCATTTTGCCAGGGAAGCTTTTCCAGAAGTTTACGGTGTAGTCGGCGTCTTTCCTTTTCCTCTTCAGCTGCACCACCAAAGCTTCAAACCTGGAGCAGCTGTCCTGCAGCTTCTCATAGTCACCAGAGCTCTGACAAAACACACATACACATTTAGTTTATGGAAGTACAGAAAATACGTAAAACGGAAGTAAACAGAAGAGGAGCAATAAAGCAGGAAAGAATGACAGATAAAAAACACACAAAAAAATCTAAAATCATTGCATTAGATGTTACATATCGGCCTGTCTCGGTTTGTTTAAACCCACCACTTCAAAGCATGTTGCCAGTTTGAGCAACAGCCGTGCGTACTCGTGCAGGTGGCGCGTTGGGAGGTAGAAGAGCGCCACTAGGAGGTCGGCCATGGCAGGGTTCTCCTCGCTGCACTCTGACAGCCTCTGAAGCAACTCCGGACTCTTCCCAAAGAAATCTCTGCAACAAAGACATTATGGGTGGGTATAAAAAAGAAATCTAAATAATAAATTGCTAATAATCAGTTGCTCTTTTTATTATTTTTCATTTTGAATGCTGGTGCTCACAGTGAGGGTTTGGTCAAGCTCTGGAAACCTCCCATCACTTGGAAGTTCCCCAGGACGCTGCAGTACCTACATGGAAGAAGAGACAAGCAAAATTAAATAAATCTATCGGTTTAAAGTTACAGTGTGTCATATGGGTGTATTTTCGGCATCCTCTAGTGGTGGAAAATTCTAGATTGCAACTTCTCTTCTACAATACGAAGTGATGAGGTGAAGACGCATTTGGTTATTTAATCTATAGCACTTCTTCTACATCTTCCAACAGGTGTATGAAGCTGTATGAAGTTGGCGGTGCAACATGGCGGCCTCAGTGCCACGCTCCTATGTAGATATATAAAGACGTACTCGCTGTAGCAGTCGAGGAAGATGCTGGCGTGGTCTAGGACCAGCAGGCTTTTGACGTCGCGGCGGTGGCGCAGGTTAGCGGTGAGGCTGGCGGCGTGCTGCCCGGTCAGGTGACACAACAGGCTGAAGCGACCAGCAAGAGACTGCAGGAGCTCCAGAACCACAGGGCCCACGGCTGCATTCAGACACTCTGCAACAAAAACATGGATCCTTTAGTGTTTTAATTATAGTGTTTCAAATAATAATTGAATAAAGTTAAATAAATTATATTCAAAAGAATCATACATCTAATGAATAAGTCATGAGTACATTTAGTTTTCTAGCATGTCTTATGCATTTATTTAGTGAGTGTAGGTTCAGCCAATACATTTGTTTGAAGGACAGATCTGATTAAAGGTGGAGTTAGCGATTCTAGAGAACGCTTGTTGACAATATGACTTTTTGTCAAAATCAGTAAGCATCTCCTCTTGATCAGCTACCTGTCCATACTTTGTATGCGGTGAAAAGAATATCTGGTGTAAATACACAGCCTAGGCTCTGTAAACTGGTACGTAAACAAAGCCCGTTAACAGAGCCTAGGCTGTGGACAGGTAGCTGTTCGTGAGGATATATTCATTGATTTTGACTAACATTATGACAAAACACTTTACCCAGAATCACTGACTCCACCTTTAAAAGTGAAACTCTTTCTTATGTCAGTGTTTTCTTTTTATCAGTCTCACCCAGCTCCAGTAGGGGGCGTATGATCTGTGTTTTGATGTTGCACAGCTTGCAGTAGAACCTCCTCTCGAGCGAAGCCAGCTCGTGGAGGCTGGCGATAAAGCCCATCACGTTCTGGTCCGAGAGCGCCACGCAGCGCTCGCCGCCCGCAAACACATTGCTCACATAACGCAGCTGCAACAACACCAAACAAACAGACAACAACAAACTCAGGCTTTTCCTTTCATTTTAATTGTATTTAACAAAGAATCTGCAAATACAACTAGCAGTGTTTTTGTCCTTACGTTCATGCAGAATGGCAGTAGTACAGGTTGTTGGGTGTAGCCACCAGCGCGCTGCTCCTCTTCCTCATCTCCCTCCTTGCCGGGGCTCTCCTGCGCTCCTTCTCTAACCTGCTGTCCACTGTAGTAGATGATGGGCTGGATGCAGTCTCCGTCTGCCAGCAGGACACTGTGTCTCTCTCCAGCGCTCACGTCCCACACCAGGATCCCCTCTGACAGCTGAGAAATGGGAGTTATTGAACGTCAAAGGCCTTTTCTCAATCTGTTCCCTGTGTGTGCGTGTGTGTGCATGCGTGTGTGTGTGTCTCACTTTTGCGAGGCGGGGGACAGTGCTTGGTGACTCCATGTGTCCGAGCTGACCACAGCTGTTACTTCCCCATGAAAACACCTGGAAGAAAAGACACACCAAAATGAAGCAGGAATACTGGTCATTCAAACTCCGCCTGTTCCATGCTTGTTACTCTATTTTATTGATTTTTTTTTGCCCCTGTGGACACAGATACAATGGGGCTTATTCAAGGCTTCATTTCTCACTGTATGACGGTGAGTATAACTGGCAACGCATGCTACCTGATAAGGTCTTAAGGAGTTATATTTGAATTAATCTACAATTTCTTCACATTGGGACTAATATGAAATGTCACATACAGGCTTTTGGGACAATGCTTAACACATTGCTGTTAAATGTTAAGAAAATCATAAGAAGAGCTGAACCAGCGACTGACCTGGGACTGTGCAGTCAGAGCGAGGGAATGATGAGCGCCGGCCGCCACCCGCACCACCTCCTTATTGTTCAGACTCTTGATGCACAGCGGCTGTAACCTGCAAACACATTACACATGATTCAGAACATGTGTTGTAGGATCACAACAGCTGTGTGTATTAATGCATCTTATTACTACATCAAATTGCTATAAAGGGATAGTTCAGTATTTTTCAAGTGGGGTTGTATCAATCAATCTGTTAATACACAGCCTTGGACCCCTTTGTTTATGGAGCCTATGCTGTGTATTAACACTGGTAGCTGATCTAAGGAGATATTCACTGATTTTGACAAATAGTGTTTGGACAACCAGCATTCTCCAAAGTCACTGACTTTCCAGTTTCAATATATAGAAGTTTGGATATATACTGTAGAAAAAATATCCCAAAAAACTCCATCTATTTCATTGTGCTATTGGGGAGCGTATTATGCAAGAGGTCTTTTACCCACCTGTCCAGAGTGTCTCCGTGTCCCAGCTGTCCGTGCTCACACTGTCCCCAGCTCCACACTTCAGTCTGCAGGGTGGGAAAGACGTCCTGGGCCTCAGGCAGGGGCCCTCCCAGCGGGGTAAGGGCCACGGCACGCATCCTACCACGACCCGCTTTCCTCAGCAGCCGCGGGGACACTGATGATGGCACACACACAAAGACATTATTCCAATAATGTCTTCTAACTAATTTTGTCCACTGCAAGAAATTTAAGGCGAAACGTGGCAAGAAAAAACATAGATGGAACAGAGATTATAAAAAAAAGGTCCAACGTGTACATTTAAATGATTATTTGACTGAACACGCCTGTTTTGCATCTGTATATTTCTCCTATACAACCATCTTTAATGGCCATTATCTCAACATTTGTTTTTTATCAATACAATGAACCAAACATCTCAACTTCTCAAACCCTTACATCAACTTAACATTCCGTAATCATTCTGAGCACTATTCTGAAAGTTATAACACAAGGATTTGTTTGTCTGTTTGTTCATATACATGTGTGATTTATGAGTAAATTTCTATTTTACACGCCATGATCCTTTACTTTTGCGGTTCTTTTCTCTGCTAATCAAGATCCTCCTGGTATGCGATAACCTATTTGGCAATACACCTGATTCTGATGGGAGAGATAGAAAGAGCCGAAATGAATCTAAGGTGCAAAGTTCAGCAGCAGAAATCAATGTGTGTTATCAACAACACAACAGTGGACAAACAGCGAGGAGAAGCCAGCTAGAAGCCCAACACGCACTCACTGATATGGGGCCACACAGACGCTAAGACCTCTCCCAGAATGCACCAGGCTCCTTTTAAAGACCTTCATTCTGCCCTGTTCAATCGGCTAAATCCTTCTCTAAGGTTTCTTCTTGATCAGTGAAAAAAGCTCCATGTTTGGAGGCTAAATGTCAATCTGCATTCCTCAGCGCTTTTAATCAAACAAAGGCGACGGGCTCGACCTCGCTCAGAGTGGACTTAAAACTCACATGCACAAAGCAGTAAAAAAAAAGCATTAAGACTTTTTAATTTTCTCAGGCCTGTCCTGAAAAAGGTTTATGACCCCTTCACAATGGTAATAATTATTAATAAATGTTGTGGTTGGAATATTCTTGAACGTGAATACTGCATGTTTATCTTGAAAGTATTCTAAATTAATGTTACTTGTTTGTCTATGTTTCAGGTAGCCCTGTTTATCGTGAGAAAAGAAAAGAAAGGAACATTTCATCTATATCTGAAGCTATGAAAGTGCAGTGTGTCAAGGAAATTGGTCTTTTTTCCAGCACAGACTTGGTAAAAATGTAATATAATATTCATAGTAATGTTTTAATTAGTATATAATCCCTTGACATTTTTTATTATTATAAATAAACAGTAGAGTAGATGTATCAACATCAGTAGTAGCAGCCCTATACAAAATGGAGTGAAAGCATACATGTACAAATAGAAATAGTTACAGGTTTTAAGATCTTCTAAGAAAGACTTTGAGGGAAGAATGTTGTCTCCACTTCCTTAATGTAAATACTGTTTGCCACTGGTTGCGGTGCACAAAGTGTAACTAGGAGAGCAGCCTTATTGCCATGCTGCATGAAGAAGCCTGAAGCACCAACACACAGACACATGGACCTTGCAAAAAGGCCCCATGCCATGCTTTGTACTACTTACGCAGCAGCAGATAGTTGTGGGTTAAGAAGAGGTGAACAGCGTATCTACCCTGTGAGAGCAGTCCGGGCAGGGAGAGGCGTCTGCGCAGACCCTCGGCCTCCTCTTCGCGGATGTCCCCCGTGCTGGAGCTCTTCTTGGCCTGGATAGAGTCTTCAAGACGGACTCGCTCGGTGCTGGTGTCCCCCACTACACCACCGGGCCTGTTGGAGTAAAGGTTCATCATCTTCTTAAGGGACAGAGCCTCGTATGTGGAGGCAACCCGCTCCCCCACTGCAGACGCACAGCTGGCCACCAGGCTGTTGAGAGTGGTACCAGGGGTGAGGCCTGCTGCTGCGGAGGGCTGGAAGGGGAAAGAAAGCAGAGAATAGCATGGTCAAATTATATGCAGAAGTGCCCTATCTTGTTGCTGAAATGTTTTCTTCTGCCTTAAACTGAATTGATAACACTCATGAGGATAATATGAGATGGATGAGCGTCAATCCAGTCTATTTCACCAGCTGATATACCTTTAAAAAAAGGACAATATAGCACCTTTGAGTTGTTTTTCTTTTGCCAGAAATTGATCCAAAGCCCTATCTTGTTTCTGAAATTTTTTTTCTGCCTTAAAAGTGAATTGATAACGTTCATGAGGATTATATGAGATGGATAAGAGCCAATCCACTTTTAACTATTTTAAATGTTTCAATTCCCTTCTTTATTGCATTAATAAACGTTTGTCTCTACCTGACAAAGAGCCAGATTGGACTCATGATTTTGTGTTTTTTATTCAGTAATAAAAAAATATAAATATGGAATGGAAGCAGATGCCAGTGTTGAAGTCATCACTACTGGTTACAAAACTATATTTTCATAAAAGCAGGCACCAAAAGGTTCCCCGCAATTCACAGCAAAACCTGACTGATGCACAGTTTGAAAGTTGTTTTGTCCTTTTACATGTGATTCAGTCCATGTCCACACATACCCAGACTTCCCTGCTATTTAGTATGCCAAAGAAATATTTGGGGTGTCCCAATACATGTGGTGAGATACAGTATGCTGAAAAATACCCGGATGCCCTATTCATTCTTAGTGTGGAAATCAGTATTCTTTTTTGACCAATCGACGGAGTCGCAGCGTGAAAATGAAATATGCCAGTGATGCCATGGATACATAAGCAAGTGGCAGGTTCAAGGTGCGACGTTAGGATTAAATAAACAAGTAAAAGTATGTCCGAATTGTATGCCTACTGCATGCAAACCATTTTGTATGGTCAGCTGTACTATTTAGAATAGTAAATACTGTAGTACACATGGACATGGACTAAGTCCCACTCACCAGCAGCGTGTGCAGTCCTCCGGTAGTGGCGGCGGCCTTCTGCTCGGCGTGTGCGTTGTCCGCCAGCCGTTTGAGGTAGTCTTTGACAGCCTGCTCGTCTGGATACGGTGAACCGGTCTTCACCCCTCCTTTGGACTGAGCCTGGGGCTCAGAGGGGTCTGACATCAGTGCTCCATTCAATAAGGCTGACTCTGATTCTTGTACAGAGTCAGTTAAGGTCTGGGCAGCTCGATCAGGTGTAGAGGGGATTGGGGTGGAGGTTTGTGAGGGGAGCAGGGGCTGGGATGGAGATGTTTTGAGCCCCTGTGTGGGAGCTGGGGCCTCCGGTGGCCGGGGTTGGTGGCCCTCGTCTTCGGTTAGCTCCACCCCTAGTGGGCAGTAGTGGCCGTCGGAGATGATGACGTGGTCCTCCTTGTCCGTCATGGTGTACAGCAGCTGGTTGCACTGGCGACATTTGTCCACGGGCGGCCGGTGGAGGTCCCGTGGCCCCAGGCAGCGCACCAGGGCCAGGCTGTGGGACCCTCCGCACACCACCTGCAATACATACCTGGATGGATGGATGAAAATATTAGTTCATATTTTCATCTGAGACATATGTAGCCCATTTCTTTGCATTAACATTTTTAATTTATTGTTTAAACGCAGATAGAATTGCGATATAGATAGATGGATGGATGGATGATAGATAGATAGATAGATAATGAGATAGATAGATCGATAGATTTTTTAGATTTTTTATTATTATTATTGCATACAACACACAAAAATGTTGTTTGCAGCACCGCTCCAACTACAAGCATTTGAAAAGGGCATGAATAGGTCATAATAAATAATAATAAATTATAGAAATCAGTCAAGTCAGTCACCTTCCCGCCAAGTGCTCCACTTTCTGGGGCTTCCACACAGGGGTGGCGGTGGCGGTGTTGAGGCCCAGCTGTGAGCCGCTGCCCCAGGCCCAGACCTCGTGCTGTAACGACAGGGCCAGGGTGTGGCGCTCTCCACAGGCCAGCTCCAGCACAGGCAGCGACTGTGTGGGAGGAGAGCTCCTGTCACAGTCCAGCAGAGCCACAGGCGTGGGGTTAGGCACGGTGCTGCTGAGGCCCGACAGGCCGCACTGACCCCAGGCATTGTCCCCCCACATGTGGACACCGCCGTCCTCCGTCACCGCCCCGCTGTGGAAGCTCCCGGCGGCCACAGACACCACGCGCTGCCCACTGAGAGCGCTCTCCAGCCAGGGTTTGTCCGGCTCAGGGACTTGACTCTGCTTCCAGGGCAAGTCCCCAAAACTGTACACCTGGCCTCCTAAATCAGGGGAGGAAGGAGATAGAACAGTGCAGACTTTTTCATACAAAATAGTACATCTCTATTTAGTCCATTTTAGTTTTTTGTCAATAGTTTATATAGATTTCTTTGTTTTTCAAAAATCACAACTATAGGCATTTAAAAAAAAGAGATATACAACAATGTCAGCAGGATCTTTCACAATAAAAATTAAATAAACGAATAAGAAAATAAATCAAAATAAATTATACTTAAAAGAATTATAAATACAACAAAAAAATTTAAAAATAAAACAGAAAGGAGTAAGAAATAATCGTTTTAGTCCACTTTGTAATAGACTACTACTTACCTTCCACCATCAGGACTCCATGGCGTGTGCCCAGGGCGACCTGTAGGACAGGCCTGGGGAGAGGCAGCCTCTCTGGGGTGACGCTGCAGGAATAGCCCCTCCAGGTGTGGAGCAGACCGCGCTCTGAGTCTGCACCATCCTCTTCTGTAGAGCTGAGAGATCCATCAGGAAGAAGCAAAAAGACCAAGATTAGAAGGCTGATATTAAATGATTTATTTCATTTATCAAATTGCTTTAGGAATATTAACAATATTGTACATGCATACAGCATTTCACCTTATACATACATGACATGCCAACCATTTCCATTGTGGATAAACAGACTAAAAATGCTAACTACGATTAAAGAAGTGAATCCCTGAGGGTTGAAAACAGAATTAATCATTCCAACTATAGCCAATTATACAAATACTAGTTCAACAACTGATGTTTTGTGGGTGAAAGGCAGAAGTGAGCACAAGTCCCTCTGTAGGCGGTGTCACATGCTGGTGATCACATCCAGACTTTCAGCCACAGAATTACCAGTAACAGTTTAAGCAGAGAAGAGTCTATTTTTGGGGGTAGATGGGGGGCTTTTTGCGTACCTCCTCCTCTGGGTTTCCATCGGTGGGGGTTTATTCCTCCATCAGCATGTCACACCTACAATGCAAACACAAACAAAACTGCTGTCAGTGCAAACAAGAGTCCTGCAAGTCTTGTTTTCCCCGCAGGAACTAAAATCCCTCAAAGCAGACGAATAGCTAAATGAAAGTAGCTGTCGTTTCACTTTCACGCTTACTCTTTAAAAACGACTTCTAATCTAATCTTTATTTACCACTAAAACGGCATTGCATGACCTGCAGCTTCTTTCAGGTGTTACAGGCTGTTACGTTAATCTCGCAGGCCAGTATTAGCTATTAGTCCCGCCAGCTAGCCAAAAAAAGCACACAAAGTCTCCTCCGTGATTTATTGCATAAAGAAAGCTTTTTTCTTCTTACCAGTTGGCTCCGGACACATCTCCTAGAGGAATTCGCTCACACAGAGCAGGAATGACAAAGGTCCGTGAGATAGTTTAGCAGATAAAACGGTGGGAAATGTTGTTCATCTCCTGATGTTGACACAGCGAGGAGCCGCTACTGACCAAAGATCCTGTATGAGACAGGAGGGCTCACTCAGCAGCGGGGCTGCGCGACCACCGCGAGGACGCGCCTTAAAGATACACTTCTCACGGAATATAAATTAGGAAAAACTAATTATTTTTAGATTATTATAACTCATACATTAACCCACAAAAAAACTTGGTGTTGCAAAAGTAGGAATTATCTCCAAAAATTATCAATTTCTCATTAATTTCCAGCGTCACTGAATAAGTACAAATCTGCATTTCTCTCCAAATTTCCAAAGTTTTTCCCCCTCCAAATCCTTAACAGCAGCAGAGTGACACCTCTTCCCTTGTTTCCTCCTATCTGGAGCCGCTCAGCTGCTGCTCTGTTGTTGTGACAGAAGCGACGGAATCCGAGAAAACTCATAATTCCAAGAGCGCAAAGGCGTAAAATCACATGCAAACCCAATATGCGACATAAAGTCTTTAAGTCAGCTTGAGTGTTTCAATCGCAATGAAAAAAGATGTTTCTTCGTTATTTCGTCTTTAACATATCAAACTACTACATTAGGCGACATTACTCCACTATAGTAAATTTGCAGATTTATATAATAAATCATATTATATAGCCTGTTATAATCAGTGACGTGCGGTGAGATGTCACACACACTCTCTCTCTCTCTTGGTTGTCCATCGATTTCGATGATGACGTCCACTTTTAACCTTTTTGTAAAAAAAAAAAAAAAAAAAAAAAAAAAAAACATTTTAAATAAACAAAAACATACTTACTTACTTTACTTTCCCTATCCTATCATATGGCTACCACAGCCCAAACAGCACAGCCACCTTCAACAGACCCAGGCTCTGTACAAACAAGCTCCAGGTAGTGTCAATGCTGATTCTACCTATCCTATCCTACTACAAGGCTATCACAGCCTAAAAAACAGCAACGCACCTTCAACAGACCCAGGCTCTGTACAAACAAGCTCCAGGTAGTGTCAATGCCGATTCTACAGATCCTATCACATGGCTAACACAGCCTAAAAATAGCATAGCCACCTTCAACAGACCCAGGCTCCGTACTAGTAAGCTCCAGGTAGTGACAATGCCCATACTACCCATCCCCATTTTTCCACATCTATCTATGAGATTTAATGTGGCTATACAACCCAATCCTAGACCTACATAACCTCTGACAAGTAGGACATGTAAATGTGTCAGTAGACACTGTGGGCTCCACAGGAGCTTTCCTCCTGTCCCTCTTCTGCTGTCTCCTATCTGTCCTGTCCTCCTCCAGCCTACGGATCCCCTCCTTACACACCTGCCGCCATGTGGTGCGGTCAGCAGCAGTAACTTCCAGGTCCTCAGGGCTGATGTTACATTTCTTCAATGTGGTCTTCATCTGGTCCTTGTAGCGCTTCTTCTGCCCCCCAGCCGAGCGTTGGCCATAACTTAACTGGCCGTACAACACTCTGCGGGGCAGTCGGTCCTGGGGCATTCTCACCACATGTCCAAGCCATCTCAGCTGGTGCTGGGTGACCAGAGCCTCAATACTTCTACAGTTGGTCTTCGCGAAGATTTCAGAATGAGGAATATGATCACGCCAAGTGATGCCAAGGATACGCTGCAGACAGCGCATGTGAAAGTTCTCCAGGGACCTGAGGTGGCGGCTGTAAGTGACCCAAGCCCCACAGCCGTACAGCAGAGTGCTGATACAGACAGCATGGTACACAGACACCTTGGTGTGGAGGTTTAAGTCCTTGTTTTGAAAGACCCGGTGTCGCAGTCTACCAAAGGCAGCAGACGCTTGCCTGATGCGGTTTTGGACCTCTTCATCAATGCTGCAGTCATCGGAGAGCATACTCCCCAGGTATTTAAATGACGGTACCACTGATAGCTGTTCATCAGCAACAGTAAAGACAGGCATAGTGGAAGGGGGGCTGGCACTCCATTGACAAATAACCTCTGTTTTGGTGGTGTTGATGGTTAAACCCATCCTGCTGTATGCTCTGGCTGCAGCATTAAGGACAGACTGGAGCTCTTCTGGAGAGTTAGCAATAAAAGCACAATCATCTGCATATTGCAGTTCAAGGATCCTTTCATCAAGCAGTTTGGTGGTAGCTTGGAATCTCCTGATATTAAAAAGGTTTCCATCCAGTCTGAAGTCTACATGCACACCACTGCTATTCTCAATCTCCTTATGGAGAAGCTGAGTAACACAGAGAAGGAATATGTTAAAGAGCACAGGTGCCAGCACACAGCCCTGCTTGACGCCTGTACGAACAGGGAAAGGAGCGGATTCTTTTCCTCCCATGGTCACTCTAGCAGTCATATCATCATGGAACTGACGGAGGATGTTAACAAATTTTTTGGGACAGCCAAACTTTAGGAGGATGTCCCACAGAAGTTCTCTCTGAACAGAGTCAAATGCTTTGGAGAGGTCGACAAAAGCTATAAAAACATCCTGATGTTGTTCCCGGCATTTCTCCTGAAGTTGACGTGCTGTAAAGATCATGTCGACCGTACTCCTGCTTTTTCTGAAGCCACATTGTGATTCAGGCAGCATTGACTCTGTGATGTTACTGACCAATCTGTTCAACATCACCTTAGCCAGGACCTTACCAGCCACAGCCAGTAGTGAAATACCCCTGCTATTGCCACAGATAGCCTTATCACCCTTGTTCTTATAAATTGTGACAATGTTGGCATCTTTCCATTGTTGAGGAATTTTCTCTTCACACACACACACACACACACACACACACACACACACACACACACACACACACACACACACACAAACATACACAAATCAGACGTATATGAAATGATACGACGGAGACTGCGGGTTCTGTTTGCACGCACTGTAGATTGGCCTTTTTTTGAACAGGCAGCAAAGGCACTGCTTATTTTCACGTAGGCTAACTAACTGCCACATTTCTCATCATAACGTCTAAACTTTCTTTAAGTAATACAACAATTACATATACAAATCACAAGAATAAACAGTTATAATACAAAAACAAGTTTATTAAATACAGTTATTATTACTATAATTATTTTTTGGATCTGGCAGGTTAGGCAGTCAGCACGTCGCTGGCAATGTCTATTTTCAGTGATTTATGTCTAAGACATAAATCCGTTTTTAACTGCCTCTATAGCCTACTGCCGTCCTGTGACCACAATGAGGTACTACACCTACAGTTCTCAATCAGTAAGGTAAATCCTATTGAAAGCATGACTCCTGGCGCCCCCCTGTGGTCATACATAATTCCTACAACGACACTGGACGCTAGGTGGCATACATTAACATTTTTGCTTTAAAGTGTCGGCTGTGTTACTAAACTCGCGTTGTTAAAATGTATTTTACCGTTTCAAAGCACCAATGTACTACGCCGGTTAATAGCCTATCTGTGATTAAAAGCAGACAAAATGCTACCTTTATTTTTACAAGGCACACTTTAGAAACATTATAGAAGGAGGAAGGTTGGCTACATTTTGTTAGCTGCAATAGCTTAAGCTAACGGTTTATAGTCAGCGAAACGTCAGTCAGCATTAATCAACCTATTATGATCGAGTCAAAAAAGTAAGAGAAGTTAAATCGGTATCCTATTCAAAGCACGGACGTTGTCGCCCCCCTGTGGCCACACACCGTAACTACAACCGTGTATAAAGCCAGATGCACTCACATACAAGTAATACTCCCGGTTAAACCCTTCAAAATAAAACGTCAGAAAACTAGACATTCAAATACAAGCAGTTTTTCCGGTAGAGAAAAAAAACAAGTTAAACGCATTCACCTGCCAAGATACACCTAAAGATGTCTCTTTAGTGTCTATAGCAACTGCTGCCACTCCTGTATGTCTTGTGTGTGTGTGTTTGTCTTTATCTAATGTAGTGTCTGTGTGTGTTTAGTGAAATATTAATACTTCAGATATAGCGTTTGTGATAATATTTAAAATAAAAACATTATCCATCTATTTTATTTATCAGTTTGTTACAACATTAATGTCTGAGCTGAAATCTTTGCATGTAACAAAAACACTCACAAAAAATGCCGGATATGCCCAAATGTGAAATAAATGTATTTTATTGTTTTCATCGTCATAGTCATAATTGTTGCTAAATATTAAGCTTATTTAGCCTATAGACCAAAGACTGAAGGGAAACGGCCAGTCTGCCTGGCTCAGTATAAAAGTTACTGATAGATTTGGTTACCTTTTAAGATGAGATATATTCAGATATTGTTCTTAAGTTAAAGTACAACAGTTAAACAACTATTAAATAAATGAAGTAGAGTAAAAAAAGTTAAATGTTTGCATCGAAAATGTGTTTAAAAGTGGAATAAAATGCCCCCCCAAAATAATATTGATAGAGGTGTGATTGCATGCTGCTGACAGAAGATGGTGATCATGTATATATTTATAGAAATACAGAGGGGGCTGTGACTATGATGGTGCATCCAGCTGTTTGAAGCCGGAGCGGGACAGATGAGGTGAAAAGAAAAAGGCTGTAACACCTTCACACTGGAGTCTGTTTGTGTTGCTTTGTATTTATAATGGAGAACAGAAGAGATTCAACGCGGACTTCAGCTCTTTACTGCTGGATCCTCATTAACTCTGGTCAGTTCTCTATCTATCTATCTATCTATCTATCTATCTATCTATCTATCTATCTATCTATCTATCTATCTATCTATCTATCTATCTATCTATCTATCTATCTATCTATCTATCTATCTATCTATCTATCTATCTATCTATCTATCTATCTTCTGTACAGACTTAATAGGGTGAAGATTTTATTGATTTTGTAATGACTTAATAACATTTGAGACATGAAGTAATTTATACGCACCCGTTGCGCAATTTTCATATACTTGTCCTTTCCAACATTCTTATAATGGTACAACTTATGTTGAATGATATTGGGATACAAATACACAACAAAAATATAAAATGTAATTACAAAAAACCATGTATGCAATTAGTGAGTGGCAAGTGCCTATCACAGTTAAGGGTTTACATTTGAAGTTATTATTTGAGTGGATGTCAAATGTTTGCACTTGTACACGTAACTATATGCTGCATTTCCTAGTTTAACAAATTAATAAAAAAATTAACACATGATATTTGATATTTATGTGATGTAAGAAGGGTCCTTTGTTTATTAAATCTTTGCAAATTGACTTCTTTTGCTGATGCCACCATGAAAACAAGCACATCTCAACCTTATATCCATTTAAAACTTCATTTAAATGACTGATGACTTAATAAACGTCAAAATGAGCTGGCATACAAGGTCAAAACTTGTAATAGCAGCAACAGTTTAAAGGAAAAACACATACTTTTAAGTAAAAAAGGAAAACGTAAGTGGGTTTTTTTTAACACCTGAAGCCAGAATAATCAGTGATAAAAAAGGTGCATGATGGTAATAAATATTATAAAAAGGGTGTGCAGATGTTAGTGCAGAAAAAAAAACTCTCAGTAGGCTATATAATCCTGCAGCGGCTTGTTCTCCACTAGCACAGACGAACCTGAAACATTGCTATTGTCGGTTATAAAAAGCCAATATAATCACCAGAACTGGCATGGCACACATTTGAACAGTTTGTGATGTTGGCTCGCCGTATTCCCTCGCTGCCCAATCCTAAATTGCTTGCCGTTGATGCCAGATTGCTTGAAAGACAGATTTTGCCCCCCCCCCAAAAAAAAAGTGAATAGGGAAGATAAAGAATATGTTTGTCCCATGTGCACAATCACACTCGACTCAAAAGCTGGTACTTTAGATCTGTTCCAAGCATACAATCGTGACTGATGATTGCTTGGAAACTTGGATCTGGTGTTGATCAATTATCTAAAATGACTTCTGTGTCACACAATTAAATCAGTAGATCAAAATCTGAATCTGTAAAGTTTCTATGAACAATACATTTCAGCTAATTGCCTTTTTTTCTCCAGAGTGGATATGATACTTCTTTCAGTGTAGCAAGAAGAAGGGAATAGGACATGGGGGAAGGGGGTGAGAATTGCAGAATAGCCCTTTAAAAAGACAATTGGAAATCTGCATGGGATAGAAAAAACTGTATCTGATTCCTTTTGCACTCAAAACATTTTTCATCACAGGTTTGGATGATAACCATGTGATGTCTGCTCCTCTCTCTGTCTGTCAGTACTGTCTGAAGACTGGACTCGTGTCCACATGGAGGACGTCCTCTTCAGGAGTCTGTTTGGGGGCTACACCAAGTGGACACGTCCAGCGCGAAACACCACCGACGTGGTCATCGTCAAGTTCGGCCTCTCGATCGCGCAGCTAATAGATGTGGTGGGGACAAACACTGTTTTCTACATCTGTAAAAGACAAATAAATCACACACAGCTAATTGTTTCTCTGCATTGTTTGGCTCCGAAACAGGATGAGAAAAATCAGATGATGACAACCAACGTGTGGCTGAAACAGGTATGGAAGAAAGTTAAAAAAATACGGTTTTCCTGTGTTAAACTCTCTTAAAACCGTTCATGTACTTGCAGGAGTGGACGGACTACAAGCTGCAATGGAGCCCCTCCGACTTTGACAACATCACGTCCATCAGAGTTCCTTCTGAGCTCATCTGGGTGCCTGACATTGTGCTGTACAACAAGTAAAAACACACACTCAACACAAATCTTGATCATTTCTAAACTTGAAGACAGACTTTCTTAAGGTGAGACACTGCAGGTGAATAGAGTAAAACAAATTTACTTGTAGATATCATTAAACGTTGCCTATCATCATTAAAGTTGATTCCTTTCATTAAAACAATAATATATTTGTATTGCAGCTTTTTCTGAAATATTTGAATAAATAAGATAATTATGAGAACATTTGCAACTTTTTAAAAAACTAAAATCTTGTTTTGGTTTTTATGCAAGAGAACAGTTTACTCTATGGAAGCCTTGTTTTTACCTTGGTAAAAGATCTTCTCACGTCTATGGACACACAAACTTTATCTGAAACAGACACGACTGATGAGTTTCTGTAGGTGGAGCTGGAAATAATCTGTAGTGATCAATTACCCACTTAATCCGTAACAACGTGCTCATCCCCTGAAGGAGGAAAAGGTCATGTACGTTGAGACCCAAAGAACTTGATGATACCTTTGCATACCAATCGGTGGAGAAACATGCAAATGATCCTGTTGAATAAATGACTCTGTAACTGTCTGGGCTGCATCTTGCATCACACGGTCTCAGACTGGTAGATTTCTCCCCTTTGGGGCCTGAGGAAGCATCGAGACGAAAGACTTTCTCCTCCTTTGGCATTTGTTTAAATGAGCTTGCATCATAAGTACAGCATTGTCAGCATAGAGGGATGAATTATTAAACGTTGCCTTATGTAAATTGGCATAGCTCGAGGTTTATTGATTCCCCATGTCGGCTCGAGACATAATAAGGCGGAAACTGGGGACCCAAAATACCTTTTATCCAGATTAGAACTCCTGGCATGATTTCCTCTCCATGCTGTGCCTCTTCGCCTAATTTTTTCTTCTTGCATTCTCCAGTGCAGACGGAGAGTTTGCCGTTACCCACATGACCAAGGCCCACCTGTTTCACACCGGCCGCGTGCGTTGGGTGCCCCCGGCCATATACAAGTCCTCCTGCTCCATAGACGTCACCTTTTTCCCTTTCGACCAGCAGAGCTGCAAGATGAAGTTCGGCTCCTGGACCTACGACCGCGCCAAGATCGACCTGGAGCCCTTTTCGACCACGGTGGACCTGAAGGTGGGAGCAGAGTGGGGTTTTGTTTTCTCTTTACCTCCTCATTGTGTCAAACAGTTAAAGCTTCAGTGCGTATCATTTCCATAGAAATGAATGTCGGTTAGGTTATATTCAAAACCAAATTAGTTGCCATTGCCAAATTAGTTGACAGTTGACATCAGCTCCACAAAACTCTCTCTGTATTTCTCATAGAGTTTTTTTTGGCCAAGGAGCTCAAGAAATGTTTTGGTTGTTGATCCTACTGCTGAGAAAAAACCTGGACGTACAGCAGAAGGTATCAAATCCATGCGCGATCACGGAAAGGCTTGTCTCTTGTAGATGCACTGACAATGTTGTTGTAATTACTCAGAATTTCTCATGGGGGCGACAGCAGAATTTACGCAATAGCTTTAAAGACAACAAAACGTTCCCAAAAGTCAAGATGTCATTGGCAGGATTACTGGGAGAGTGGAGAGTGGGCGATCGTCAACGCAGTGGGCACCTACAATACCAAGAAGTACGACTGCTGCCGCGAGATCTACCCCGACATCACGTACTACTTTGTCATCCGCCGGCTGCCGTTGTTCTACACCATCAACCTGATCATCCCGTGCCTGCTTATCTCCTGCCTCACCGTGCTGGTCTTCTACCTGCCGTCCGACTGCGGCGAGAAGATCACGCTGTGTATCTCCGTGCTGCTCTCGCTCACTGTGTTCCTACTTCTCATTACCGAGATCATACCGTCCACGTCCCTGGTCATACCGCTGATCGGCAAGTACCTACTCTACAAACCAATACAAGTCAGAAGACAAAAAGAAAAACATAGATTGAAGGTGGTTTCATCATTCAGTATTAAAGATAAAGCAGTTTACACATAATAAAATAGCCAGTTAGAATAAAACAAGATAATAATAGTAACAGCAGCGGAGTCAAGCAGTTAAGTAGCCTATCTTCCAACAATCTCAAAAATTGGTTTCCACCCCGTACTGAAACTGTCTTGTGAATTCCGTTTGTTAAAGCAAATCTGTTCCACCCTAGCAAAATATGTCGTTTCATTAAGCCACCTCCTGAGGCATGGGGCCTGAAGAGACTTCCAGTTAAATAATAACTTTTTAGGTGCAACCATGCCAATTTTAGGCACCTGCTTCTGATGGGAGGGGAGGGCCTTTGTCTGTTTCAGAGGAATACAATCTTGACAAATTACAGTCTGGCTAAATTTTAACTTTACATTGCTTTGACAGTACCAAAATAAGTGTAACAATGAGCCTTCAATGGTTCCACATCTGTCACATAGGCGAGTACCTGCTCTTCACCATGATTTTCGTCACCCTGTCCATCGTCATCACCGTCTTTGTGCTCAACGTGCACCACCGCTCGCCGGAGACCCACACCATGCCGCGCTGGGTTCGCAGGCTTTTCCTATCAGCAGTGCCACGCTGGCTGTGCATGAGGCGTCCAGATCATGGTCGCAGCAGACCAGGAGGGTGAGAAAAATCACTACTGTTAAGATGAAAAAAGTTTGGAAAACTCCAAATGCCTACCTTGAAGCCAACTGATTCTCTTTTGAGATATAACTTATCATTCATGTTTCATATGTATAGAAACTTAATAAACTTGAGTTCTACATACAAATATTTTCAAGTAATAACTGTTGCTGACTAATTATTTGTCATGTAGATAACAGAAACAAAAGCAAGTCGGTCAAAATGTTGATTGAAACCTCACAGTGTTAAGTCTCTCATCCAAAAATAAGAGTTTGCAACAGAATTTCGGAATTCTTAGTATGTAGAACTCAAAACTTGCAGTTACATATGATGTTATCTCAACAAAAGATAATTAGTTGGCCCAAAGGTTTTCCTCCTAACACAAGCTTTTTAGTTTTAGCCTCAAAACTAGTGATAAATCATGCTGTTGTTCTAAACGTGACCTCACTGTCCCAGGCGGCACCGCCACCCTGTCCGGACCCCGGGCCCTTCCAACAGCCCGTCTACCTGGACCACTCAGGAGTCTGATATCGATCTCCATCTTTACCAGGGCGATGACAGCATCCACAACATCGCCTCCTTGGATACTCGGGGTAAAATTCACCGATGTGACCTTCATGATCACCCCAACAGCTATCTTCCGGGGAGGTTTGGGGTGAAGCTATCTGGTCGACGGAGGATTTCTTCCCTCTCTCCTTCCTCCCCTCCATGTCTTGGTTACAGCCGCCTCCCACAGAGAAGCTCTACACTCAGCCTGGACTGGGAAGCCCTTCCTGGGGAGCACAGTTCCACCCAGAGCCCCTCAGCCTCCATTCTGTCTCCCGCGGTACTGTCGGCCATGGAGGGGGTCATCTACATCGCAGAGCATCTCAGAGCCGAGGATGCAGACTTTTCAGTGAGCTCTGGTTATAATTGTTAAAATGATCATGAACTGATTTGCAGATATCTGGAGATTTGCTGTGTCCTCTTCTTTCTTGTCTCTGCAGGTGAAGGATGACTGGAAATATGTGGCCATGGTTGTGGATCGGATCTTCTTGTGGATGTTCATCATTGTGTGTCTGCTGGGGACAGTGGGACTCTTCCTGCCTCCGTGGCTCAATGGGATGTTTTAGCACCAAACTGAAAATCAAAACAAATGAAATTAATAAAGAAATTATTCAGAGAAGGTGGAGAAGTTTTGAAAGCTAACTCACTTATTAATATGCAAAGTAGGATATTTACTGCTAAATAACCTCTCGTTCTTTTTTCTTTTTTTTACTATAATACAACTAGGGCCGCTGGTAAGAATTTTACTTTCTAAATTATTAATTGATTGTCAAAATTGGTGCATATTTATTAACTGATATAATCAGCTCTATTTTTAAATGCTGGAATCACACAAAAAACAACTAAATTAAATTGAATTGTACTATTTTCAAACAAGTGGATTAAAACCTAATGTTGTGCAATTTGCTTCACTTCTTATGATACTGGCTTTCGGCTGATATCAAAGTTCACCGTACAAGTATCTGTCTTACTAGAGCAAGGCAAAATGATTTTCCACAAAAACAGCAAATTTCACATTAAGAATGAAAATCCAAATGTATAGCTGCAGAGTAGATGAGGAAGCTTGAACAAACTCACCCAATTACAACTGAAGGTTCAGAAAGTTCAAAGATTTAGAATGAACTATGAACTGATTAGCTAATTATACCGAATGAAAGTAGCTGTCAATCTTTACCTTGGTCTGTACTATCGAGTGTTCACCGTTATCATCAACGTGATATATTCAGGTCAGCATCTCAACACTTCAAAACCAATCCCATAAAATTGCCAGTAAATGTAATCGGAAAACGTTTTTTTCTGACCTCAATTAAACTATATGATTACACAGAGAAGATATAATAGAAAAATCACTGAAAAGACACCGATTATTAAGTATTTAAAACTCATTGGATTATGATTATCTGATATCTTACTGTAATGATATTAAAAATACTTAATATCCAGAATCCTTCAAATCATTTGTAGACCTCAACAGGACATGTGGAAAAGGCCAATGGCATCATGCATAGACATCTTAGCTGCAGTTCTTTTATTTAATTTCAACTTTTTGTGTGAATTGATATAATGGTATGACAGATCAATCATAAGTCAAGGCAATCAAGGAAAGATCATGTGGAGAAATATTACCTTCATAATTTTACAAATTTGCATAATGATTAAAAACAGGAAATTGTGAATGAAAAGGAGCATCTGATATTAACGTTTGCTTTATTTTCATGTAACAGGTTTATCTGTTAAAGATGACATCTGAAAAACAACAAAGAAAGTCAACATTTTTGTGATTATTGTTAATTATCTAATAATTAAATCCTCCCTTTTCAAAATAAAATTAATAAATTGTATATCTATTTCAGCTTTAGGTATTGCCGTGTGATAAGTAACAGCAACATGAAACTTCACAGATGTGTAATCTCAATTAACAATGCCCAATATGTTGAAAAGCAAAAATACTTATTTTGATGCCAAATCGATGATGTTAAAACAGCGATAAATGTAATTCTAAGTTGTCTGACAGTGTGGTTCAAGTTACACTAAGATAAGTCACATAAGATGGAGCCGTAAATCCTCCGTTTGGTCATTGCAGACAAATGTGGCAGTTTTATACACGAGAGGGGTAGGGAAATTACAAGAAATTTGAAAAAATTAAGAAAAATGTCCACATATAATTTTATATTTCTGAATCTCCTTAGCTGTTTTACATCTTATTTTATGCTCAGTAACTTATTTTCTCACTTACATAGGGTGTAGTCCTACAATCAGTAGATGCAATGTGCTTTTTTATAATAAGAAATAAGTATAAAAAGGCCAAAAGCTGTGAAAACAAATTGCATAGAAACAAAATATGGAAGGCAGATGTCCTTGAGGGTCAGATCACACAATGAAGACTATGGAGTCCATGAGAAGAAGAGACTCCATATTTACAAATTGTATTAATGTGTCAAACATCCAAATGTAATCAGCCAAGTTTATTTCATCCTACTTTTGCATGATGATATCTATAAGTTTAAAATGTTTACCATATTTACCTGCAGTGTTTCGCCCTTAAAGTTACATTGATAAATGTATGATTAAGTGATTTGTCTAAGCTCCCACTACAGGTAAATGGTTAGCAGTTCTTAAATTTTTGTTGTTGCTAGATGGTAACAACG
The DNA here is from genome assembly GCA_949357725.1 of Hyperoplus immaculatus. NCBI lineage: Eukaryota > Metazoa > Chordata > Actinopteri > Uranoscopiformes > Ammodytidae > Hyperoplus > Hyperoplus immaculatus. The sequence goes on from OX442372.1 coordinate 4,655,982, forward strand.
CAACTTGTTTCTTACAAGTGTGTTTTTATGCTACGTGAAATGTGAGGATAATTAAAGAGCACAATAGTCCTACTTTCTATCTACATTTCAGTCTTTGATGTGACACCTCTGAGAATGATAAGGCCGAGAATATTAAGGATTTCTTTGTAATTGTCGGCAAATCCCACGAAAACACTCAGAATAACAATGAAATACTTCCTCCAAAAGCCTTTTTATTGATCTATATCCTATGATCCATATAGCTACATTGTTGTCCAAAGAAACTATTAAAAGTAGGTCAATGAGCCACACTCGAAATTGAATTAATGTGCCTGCTAAAAATAGTCCACAAACAAATTCAATATTCCCTTTCTGTTTGGCTTGTACAGATGTATGTATTCGAAAAGAATTAACGTTCCTGGGGGATTAGAGCTGCACACAGGAAGTGTTAAACTATTGAGGGATGGACTAACACATTGTTGAATTCAGGCTTTTCATGAGATAAGTGGACAATAATCAAAATATAGAACACAGAGATTTTCTTCTGAATTTCCTCCACAATATCATAACCTAGTTATTTAATGTAAGGCTTTTTAACGGCATAGACATACATTGGTCCGAATAATTTTCTTATTTTTTTACCTATTTTATTTATAGAAATTGAATTTAAACACATGGCTTTTAATCTATGTAACTCTTGATTACTATTTAAGATCATAAACATTGGTTTATATCAATTAAATCAGTGCTTGATCAGCGGCGTGAGGCAGTGCTGTTTTTCATAGTAAGAAGTAAAAGCCAGGGATAAACTTCTCAATCTCAGTGTAATAAGGCAACTAATACAGTACTTCAAAACAGTGGTAGCGCTCTTGTGATTTTTTCTTCAGAAAGGTGCAACTGTTCACCGAAATCACTGAGTTTACATGAAAAAAAAATAAAAATCTACTCATGATGGTTTCAACAGTTTCTGAACACAGTAGCTTCGTTTGCAGCCGGTCCGGTCTCCATAGAAACCCACAAGTTGGCAAAACTGTCCAATTGCAGAGCTTCTAAAATAGTCCAATCAGGTCTCCACTTTGCCGTAGGTGCCGTCGGGCGGCCGGTAGTGTTTGGGGAAGGCCTTGAGCTGCAGGCAATTGAACGCGTACTTTCGGCATCCCACGTTCTTCACAGTATTCTCTCGTCTGCAGCCCTCGCTATGGAGACAAAACAGGAGGAGGAGGGGGGGGAAGTGTTCACAAACAATATGAGGGCAAACAAATACAAAAAAAATGCAGGGTGTGTAAATGATTTTTTTCCAATTGACAATTGAATTTTTTTCTCTCTTGTTATGTTAAATATTCTATTTATATTCTTTATGGTGACACACTGCAGGCGAACATTTTTTTCAAGCACTGGTCAATTTAGAAGTGTTTGTCTGTTTTGCTTCCATAGCATGTCTTCTTTCATACAAGTTTAAATAAAAAGATCCAAAATGTAAATCTAAGTTTTTATTTGACTAAGGTTTGTCTGTTTGCATCTGTATATTGCTCCTATACAACCATCTTTAACAGCCATTATGAAATTATCTTTTATTTATAACATGAAAAAAGACTGTATCAAAAATCCGTTCGGTGAAAAATTTGAACTCTAATACTGTACTCTAGCATTTAACAACATATTGGTTTTTAAAGAGAAGAAAATGTACACATGATCAGTTCAATATTTCCAAATTTGATTTAATCACCAGCAGAGAGCAGTGACGACTAAAACTGCTTCAAAAAGTGAATGAGGAACACAACATTGTAGAAACATGCAACAGCATTCACACCTAGACAAACACAGACACGGACACACATAGATAAACTCAGATAAAAAGGACAGTTAAAGTAAAGACTTTTTTTAAGAGATGCAAACGAACACCAGCAGTCTGTTTATATTCTGCAAGTGGAGGCAGAACATGTTTATTACAGCAGGAGCGTGGCATTCAGGGACACAGCAATGCTATAAAGCTTTTTGGAGATTTCAAGTGATGTGAAAAGAAAAATCACATGAATAAACTGACCTGGGATCTGTCGGAGGAGTATTATGTTTAACACCCAAAAACACCAAGCCAATGGGAGTCAAGACTTTAGAATTAAAAATATGCCCAAACCAACTCTTCTAGAGACACTTTCTCTGCAAGAAGACACTGCAAGACCAAAGAAATTAAGCAAGGAAACAATATTTAAAGTTAAAAATAACATTTTCTTTGAAATACCATATATATTTTGACACAAAACGCAATCGGTTTGTTCAGCACTAAAGGGAAACGTTCGATTAATAACTCAATTTTAACACTATAATACTTTGCAGTAGGTATTATCCATCCATTCTACTAACATATATTTCAATGAACATGGTTTAACAGTCCTGATTAACAAAAACATATGAACTTTGTAACAAGATCACTAAGACATATTGAGCTGTGACAAAAGCATGACAGTTATGGCACAAGCATAATAATATAATAGTAAATATGTATCTATACATATACACACATACTCTGCTTTGGAATAACTTAAGACAATATATAGCAAACTTTTGCATATAGGCAAACAATACAAGCAATTAAATACAGTTCATATACAGCGATACAAATATATTCTCTGATATATCTGGACTCCTAAGAATAAAAACTGAAAAGGATTGGCAAAATATAGATTTGTTACTCTCTCTGAAGTGAATGATTTTTTATTTCTATTTTTAATGAAACACCTAAGTGTAATTACATGTGTACTATATGTATGGGGAATCATTTCTAAGTTTATTGGAACATTGGACATATTGGGAACCTTTGTTTTAAAACTATAGTTTAAATATATTTTCATCATTGTACCTGAAATAATTCCTGTTTAATCACATCCCTGCTGCTCAGTGATTATGTAATTAATTACATATTTGTAAATTACATTTATTCATGTATTAACTTTTTTTAAATATATATATTAAGTCCGACATTTAACTTCCGTCTTGCAGAGGTAGTTCTAATAGAAAAAAATAGTAAAAAAACAGCAACATAATAATTATAAGTGAAAAATAACTTAATCACACAATAGATAAACAGAGAGTTGCTTTTTGTTTCATCAGACTCCTGGTGAGAAAGCAAACAATTGCCAAAAAAGGTTAAAGGGCACATAATATGCAAAATGCACTTTTTAATGTTTTTTCAACATAAATATGGGTCCCCGGTTTTTCTAGAGCCTCCAAAAGTATGAGAAAAAACGACCCTCTTTCTTTTTATCCAACACCACATGTCTGAAAACATATGTTCAAAAACCCCAGTCAGATTTTTCTCCCCTTATGACGTCATAAGTATAAAAAAATTCTCCAGTTTCTAGAAGTAATCCACATTACAATTTTGAACCTGAAAATGAACATTATATGTGACCTTTAAAATAATATGTTGTTTAATCATTAACACAGTCTGATTCATCTCTTAATCAAATTATAAAAACTTATTACACATTTTTGTTTTCCACTGGGAAATTTTAATATTTGCATATAAAAAATATGCAAATATTTGTTTAATAAAAAAAACAGAACAATATTTAACATTTCCAACCCTCCTTTTTGGTTTATAAAGAGATTACTGCATTTACTGTAGGAGCACATGGATCATTAGAATTCCTGTTTCAGTGGTTAGGGGTCATATCACAAGAGCATGTTCAACTCCTAAGGGAAGCTATTTTTATGTCCTATCCATTTTCCTTACTGGGTCGATCGTAATGAGAGGAAGCCTCAGAACTCCGGGGAGGGGACTGACGCTTTCGTTTGGTTTTTCAGCACAAGATATTGATTTTTAATTCCAGGTTGTTATATGTTAGTAAACTACATACATTTTTGTTATATGTCATCTTTTTTTTTAAAGACAAATTGATTAATTGAAAAATGTTGAAAGGTTAATCGTTTTTTGCATCATTTCCCAGTAAAATTACCTGAAGCAAGCTAAACTCAATGCCTTTTCTTGCATATTTTCTCTCATTTTCGGGACGCATAAAAACAAACATGGAAATGGACTGCATTCATATAAAGACACATCTTTTCTGGCTTAATCTCTTTTCAAACACGGCTCCTAAAAAAACCTGAATTCACTCGATAAAGACCAGGCTAAAGCATTTGGCACAAGCTTGGAAGCATTATTCAACGCATGAATGAAATAAAATCAGTTCCTTGACTCAATGCAAAAGGATTCTGTAATTCTGATATGAACAGTTTTGGCTGCAAACTGTGCCAGTATCGTCTGAATGGATGTTAACCGGCACATGTAAATGCGCTAAAGGACGTAGAACCTTTTAGTCCTACACTGCATAATAACACATTGCCCCTGAATATCCACTAATAATCATACAATTTCAGTGAGGGAAAACTACAGCTCAAAGGGTATCTAGAGCTATGTTTGTATGAATATTGTGAATTTATTTATTTATTATGTAGGTGATAAGGTTTTCATCATTATCTACTACTATTTTCTTGCTTACTTCCCAATTGGAGCTATATATAATACTTTGTACTATCCGCTTCAACTTGCCACACAGGCACTACACCTACATTCAATCCCTTCAGTCACACGGCTCCTTATATCTGGGGTCATGTGTGTTGTCACAGGACATGATCCGTGGGCTTTCTGCTCCGAGGTATGCAAGGTATTTAAACTAAAATTATTTGGGGGGAGTGCAGAGGCTGTTTATGCACTAAAGTTTTATATAGGCCCCCCATTGTTTACATACGGTTGTGTTTACATACCAGGTTACAGAGCCTAGGCTGTGTATCAACACTAGGGTTTTTTTTTTACCACGGAGGAGGTAGCGGATCATAAGGAGATATTCACTGACTTTGACAAAGACTGATTGTGACAGCAAGCGTTCTCCAGAATCACTGACACCACCTTTAAGTCTTCAATTGATCTATTGTGTGTCATTCTTATATTCAATACTGTTGGTTAAAAATGTACTTGTAACATTTTAATGATTACGCTGCATGTAAACAGAGAGGGAATCCATAACCGACCCACATCTACTGGAAAGTGCAAAGGCTGAAGTACAAGCAAATAAAATATTCCATCTTCCACAAAGAAAGCAGGAAGACTTAAATCAAAAATAGCAAATACGGTCTGTTAAGTAAATACATATAAATATATAGTTTGCTTACCTAAATTTGGCACCAAATAAAAAACATTGTTTATTAGCTTATACAATGTGCAGAAAGTGCAGAAGCACATGGAAGACAATGATAAATCAAACAAGCTAAATGCATTGCACAAAAGAAACAAGCTTTTCCGTTCGTGCACAGCTTATTGCAGAATAAATTAGGTATGTCTTTTTACATTATAACGGCTACCATCAACTATAACTCTTTCCTGAAAGCAGGATTTATATACAATCTGCTTATTTATTTTATACATATTCACAACTTAGGTGTAATATCCGGTATATATTATGTTTCACACACTTTGTATTTTCTAACACACCAAAATCTATCCACTAGAGGGCACTGTCCACAAAGAAAAGTGAGATTTCCTTTGAGGTGATATCATTTTTCAAACAGACATTTTGGAAAGTGTGGCGCATATGACGCGTGTAAACTTGTGTTTTTAGGTTTCTAATGTTAGATCGAATGCAGTTTCAATGCAAGATTGATTAAGGGATTGAAAAAGAAGACATTGGGGGCGCCCTTAGCTCAGTTGGTAGGGCGTCCCCCCCATGGGCCTCGGCCAGCAGCGGACCCGGGTTCAATTCCAGCCCGCAGTCGTTCTCTGCATGTCACTCCCCTCTCTGCCCCATTTCAACTCTGTCTCTACACTATCAATAAAGCATAAAAAAGCCCAAAAAAAATTAAAAAAAGAAAAGAAAAAGAAGACATAGACATAAACTCATAGATAAGAAAAAGTTTGGCAGGTAAACTGTGCAGTGTTTTTCAAAAGCTGGCAACGGAAATTTTCTGTAAACAAACAAATCGGGCAGGAGGGGGCTTGCCTGGCATCAATTGTTGTATTGTTTGAAGCCCTTGTTGATCAGGGTGGGACAGCGTGTGCACATGAGTTTCATATACACTCAGTCACAGGACGGTGGCACCGTTTCAGAAAAAAAAAACATCCTCGGGGAATCATTGTGAAGTATTTTCTGACACCCCTCCCATTTCTGCTCATCAACCAATCAGCTACAGCGCAGTTTGGCCAGGAAGTAGGCCACGCTGAGGAAGATCCACACCACCAGTAGGTTGGGCGTGAGGGCCAGAAGGGGCAGCGAGTAGAGGAGGCTGGGGTCCAGGCGGAAGTCACGCACGGGCAGCAAGCCACTGAGGTTCTTCTGGATCACCCCCTCCCTCGTGCCAACGCTGCCCAGTCACGGCAAGAGGAAGTAGAAGGGGAAGTGGATGTGGAAACAGCCAAAAAAAGGGTTGGCGCAAAAGGGAGAAAAAAAAATTATAAAATGGAAATAAAAAAGAAGAAGACGGAAAAAGTGTTGGGAGGAAATCAAAAGGGATAATGGAAGAATTGCATGATGGGAAGTGAAGTATAGAGCAAGGGAGGAAGCAGGAAGTAATAAAGCCAAAAATAAAAAGCCAATGGCATGTACAGCATGTTCACAAGCACACATGTGGAAAGGGCAAAAAATTAAAAGTGACACCGGCGGATAAAAAAACAGCGTTTCCATGGTAGACGGAAAAATTTATAGGAATTGTGAAAGTAGTTTTTTGAAAAATCAGGTGGCAGTCACAAGGAAATGGATACGAATCACAAACCGATGAGAAGATGAATTCATAACAAGTCGCACACACAGAGGAAAAGGAAAAAAGACAAAGAGGAAAAAAGAGAGAAATTAAGAAAGTATGTATTTCAGCAGAAAATAAATAGGAAAGATAAGATAAGGAAACACAGCAATGGCTCTCCATGTTTATAACGCTCTAAGACATGGGGTGAAGAGGGAGGAATTAAATGGATTTGGTATCATTTTGAAGTAGTTTCCACTCTGGATCGGGAACTTTATACAAAATGCATGCAGCTAGTAGGGCTGGGTATAGAAGTTTGATAAGTTTTTGGTATTGATATCGGTATCTGTATCAATATAGAAAACTTTAGAACAGTACACAGCTAGCCCTAGCAGCTAAATATGCTAACAATGAAAACATGCAGTAGAAAAGTAAAAATGTATATTTAAGAGTATGGATAAGAGGGTCAATGAAAGGGAATGTTTGGAGGGGGAGGGTTTATAGTATTGCCAAGCCCTTTTCCCATCATGCACCACAGCTCAAACAAAGCAATTACTGTAAATATGATTTTAAAAAGCTGCGTTCATGCTCATCGACTGAGGAGAGCAGAGCCAGAGGAGGAGAGAATGGAGAGAAGAGGTGAAGAGATGTCGTAACATGCCAGGATCAGTGTAAAAGACTGCAACTTTATTGAGCACTTGGACAAGACAGGGGCAGCCTAATACAGCTTACTATATATACAACATCAAAATCACATAGATAGTTCAACCCCCACCGCAAAGATACAAACACTCAAATTTCTTGAAGCTTTTTCTGTCCCCGCCAAGAACAAAATCACATTTTCAGAAAAGCTTTGTAACAACATGGATCAATAACTATAAAAGCTCTGTGTCTGAACATAAATTCCCTCATGTGCACTGTAATTCCTCTCTTGTCTTTTTACGATACTGGACATATTATTTCTTTTTTGAACCCGATGTAGTGATCTTATTTGCTGGTTTTACCTGTTTTAGTGTGTTTTTATCTTTACTGTATCTATTGTTATTGTGCGTTTTTGCGTTTCTCAACTTCTAAATCAACTTTACTTTCCATAATCATTAAGGATATTTTCAGCAACATGCCGAAAATGCATTTTGTAAGACCTGTAAATAGTATTCATAGATTTGTAAAATGAAAAAAAAAAATCTAACTTGTACAAGGTAAACTAAATCTTTCTTTACACCCTTATACTAAGCAAGGAAAGGAGAAAATAAAGAAAAAGTAGCATATCTATCCCTCATAGCCGGTTGGCAACTCAGGCTCTGAAACGGCTTTGAAGAAAAGGAAAGACAAGACAAGACAAGACAATGTTGGGTGGACAGACATAACAGATTCATGGGCAAGAGGACGTACAGACGGACAAAACAAGCACACAAGGCAAAGTATGATCCCCTCTGAATATCTATCAGTTAGGTACCTACCTTCTCTAGACCCAAAGTCAACATAATGTGAACCTTTTTGACAAGAGTCTGGTGAAGTGAGTGACCAACTGAATATCCAAATATTCAAGTATCCCCCCTACCAATCTTTGAGATAAACTTACGATCTAGATAGTTTATATTCACAGAGGATGCAGGCAATGATGAGAGATTACAAATCACACGTGGGCAAAACTTCACTTTCCAAACTTTCTATAATCATATAACTATAATTATAATCTATAAAAAAAAATATATATAAAATGAAAAAAGGTTGCATCCAAAATCTGTTCAGTAAAGACTTTGGACAAAACAATTAAATAAAGATTTTTAATTGTGGCCTTATCAAACATCTAGAGTTTTTGTTTATAAAAAAGATTAAAACATAATTATTTAGATATTGCTAGATTTGCAAATTCATTAAAACATTTCTGAAAAGAAAAATTTAAACACCTCAAATAATTGTTTTAATGTCAGTAATATAAACTGGCAAAGTTTCAACATGATAAGCAACATATTTGACCCTATTCACCTGCAAGAAACTATGTGTAAAATACTGCCAAATGAAAAGAATCAATGGGTAAATAATATAGTAGACAAAAAGGAACCAATATGAATATATCTTGGATGTTTTTGACCTGTCTGGGAGATTCTTTTTGCCAATGTGTGATTTTGATTTGCATTCAGGCAGTGTGAGTGGGTCCTACCTGCGCATACAGTCGAGGGCCTGGGTGAAGACCTGTGGGGCCATGCCGTGCTCGTGCTGCAGGATCAGGCACTGCTCCAGGGTCACAGACATGGCCGTGCGGTCTTTGGCGCTTTTGCAGCTGGTGAAACGCACGCCGTTCAGCCGCCGACAGATCTGAGGCGGAGAGCGATTAAATATCTTGTTTAGATAGATAGATAGACAGACAGACAGACAGACCGACAGACAGACAGACAGATAGATACATAGATAGATAGTTGGATAGATGGATAGATAGATGTGTTTGATACACAACAGAGCAGAGAGGTCACCTCGGCCGCCTGCCACAGGATGTCCACGTTCTTGTTTTTCCTGGCGTGGACATTCTGCCCCAGAAACCTCAGCAGCTCAGGGAGACACGTCTGAGAGCGTGACCGAGGGAGGCCTGACAAAGGATGAAAATGAAAACTGATGAATAAATGAGTAAAAGTATCACAACGTACAACAATATCTGATGAATGTACTTAAAACATTGAGGAAAAGTACTCGATCTGCCTAAAATCGGCCCATTTCTAACTTAGGTTTTTGATGGTCTTTAATACTCACAGTCCTCAGGCAGGACTTCTTTGAACTGTTCGTAGTACGAGTTCAGCCTGGACAGACTCTCCACGTTAATAATCTCCTGCAGGGAAGTGTCACCAAACCTGAAGAAAGACACACACATTTATCTCCCATGAAGTTACAAGAGAAATCCAAAATTGAAAAAGCAAAACAACAAAAAGACGCTTCAGAAGCCCCCTCACTTCTCAGCGAGCGTCTGCTGCTCGTTGATGCCCACGTTGAAGTGTACCGGCTGGACCCTGAGCAGCATGCCGCTCTGGATCTCCCGCGGCAACGCGTCAAACATGGCGCCCGGCAACGGGATGCGCACGTTGAAGCCGCCTCTGTTCCCCGTGATAATGGGCAGCATGTCTGGGGCCGAGCTGCCGGTGGCCTGGGTCACCTTTCAACACACAGGGAAATGACCTTGTTTTATTCAATGAACAGTCCTAAACTTCAAGATACTCAGTTTGGTATCATATACAAAGAAGAATAGCATCAAATATTCTCTCACATTTCTTATATAAAAATACAAATTTCTATGAAAGTGTCTACCTTAAAGGTGACGTTACGAAGATCCATGATGCCCACGCTCATGTCCTCCAACATCGCCAACTCCTCTCCTAAGAACACATACATAGTCAGCGTGGATAATGTGTGTGTGTGTGTGTGTGTGTGTGTGTGTGTGTGTGTGTGTGTGTGTGTGTGTGTGTGTGTGTGTGTGTGTGTGTGTGTGTGTGTGTGCATGTGTGTATGTGTTTGTGTGTGTGTGTGTGTGTGTGTGTGTGTGTGTGTGTGTGTGTGTGTGTGTGTGTGTGTGTGTGTGATTGTGTACCATAGGTGCTGAGCAGAGACTCGGACTGAGCGAGCAGGCCGATGGTGTAGAGCTGTCGGAGGAAGCCGTTGTCGCGGAGACAGTTCCTCAGTTTGATAATGAAGCCACAGATGAGAGCGGTGAGCTGTCACACAAACACAATCACACACACACACACACACACACATCAAAATCAACTGAACTGAACAACATATGTCACATGGACAAAATGAGTTACTTAATGTCTGCCTGACAGAGTGTCAAAGTGCTGAATTCCCGGATAAAGTACAAAATAATAATACGAATAAAGTATGAGTGGACACAAGACACATTTACATATATTTTTATCAAAATTCATTTGAAAGGATGAAGAAGGATGATTAACAATTAAATAAAAAGTAATATTTAAGGCATCTGAGTACATATCAACAGTGGTAATGCGAGATGATCACATGTTGCGGTCTAAATGATCTGATATTGGTTGACTTTTTTCTCCGTGTCCAAGAATCTTTGCTATTTTTTACAAGTGAGGCAGCACGGATCTCTAATGTCAGTGAAATATTACTGTAACTGAGCCAAAGGTACACAACTAAAGGGTTGTAAGAATGAAATCCAGTGGGAACACATCCTATTTTTGGCCCAAAGACCAGACATTTTCAGTCTAACCTTCTTTTATTTATCCTATTTTCTTTTACATGCCCTTACTCAAACCTTTGTCAGTGATTCTGGAGAATGCTAAGCTCTATAGAAGGGCATGTTGCTAGCTACTATGGGCCCCTTTGTTTACATTTAATTTGTCAAAATACCAATTTACAGAGCCTAGGCTGTGTTTTAACACTTGATGTTTTTTCAGAGCACACACAGCAAGGGTAGGTAACCGAGGATCATGTGGAAATATTCACAGATTTTTTTACAAAAAGTGATTTGGTCAACAGGTTGAGTCAGAATCACTGACTCCACCTTCAATGGTCTCATAAATACTGTAAAAACCACTGACTGCTGGACAGTTATACCCTTGCTGATAAAGCTGCTGTGAATGTTTGTGTGCTGGTACCGTCTGGCAGAAGACCACATCGCGGCGGTACTGCAGGGACAGGTCCATGGCTATGGTGGGAGCGCTGTCCTGCATCAGTAGGAATACCATGGACTTCTTGGCCGTGTCACTCATCATGGCAACGCACTCAGTGAGCGTGGTGAGGAGTGGGTACAACGCCTCGCTCCACTCGCCTAAAACACACACACAGGCGCACACACACAGAAAGTGTTAATGCTTTGCCGATGTTTAACAAAACAAACTCTGAACCACTAATCCCTAACCATTACCAATAATGCCACATTCAATGGATTTATGAGCAAAATTTTATCTTTTAAGGCGAAACATTGGATTGTTTTTTCAAGCACTGGTCAATTTTGTCTATTTTGCTTCCATAACTTGTCTTCTGTCATGCTAGGATAAATAAATTGTCCAAAATGTTAAATTAAAAACATTGCAAACAGAAATATTACCGATGGAACAGAGAGACAACAGGGAAAGCAAAATAGCTGACACACAGAGAGAGAAAGCTCCAGAACAAGTCTTGTCAAATTTATTTTTTTTATTATCCAATATTTTCCCACAGGACAATTTCTACTAATCCAGCCAGCTGCCACTTCTCTAACGGACACATTGTTTAAAAGGAAAGAAGAATTGAAACTATTACATGTTCCCTTGAGGGAAATCACTTCGCTGCAGCTAAATAGAAACCAAAAATGTTTAATAACTGGTCAATTATTGTTTTTGTACAGTCACTTCATCATGAGTCTGTATTGTGTAGGACCTAAGGGTGGACGAGGCAGAGAAGCTATGGGTGGGACAGCAGCTCTTACCTGGGTACGCTTCCTCAGCACTTGGGCTCCCATCTGGAAGAGGGGATGGAGGTGCAACATGCATGATTAGCAGGGCGCTGGAAGCCACACGGGGCAGCAAAGACACACATAGAATACACTAGGCGCACCGGGGGTCAAACATCTTTCCAGAACAAACATTAAACTTATGTGAAAAGGTTTGTCTTTTAGGCAGTTAAGGTGAGACACGGCAGGCAAAAACTTAATTTTTTTAAGCCATGGTAAATTGAGATTTTTGTCTATGTTGTGTCTCGCCTTACGCCTAAGTAAAGGCGTGGATAGACATGTGACCCCTGGTCCAGTACAACATGTAGAAAAAGAACAAAAATCTCAGATACAACAGTTAGCTGGAGGACTGGGCTGTGTTCAGCCACAAAGCAGCAATGGCAGCACTTACACCGGCAAAGATGGAAAGTTAAAAGCTGTTTTGCAATGTTCTGTTCAGTAATTCTTAAACATTATGAACTGTAGTGTAGACGGACTCGAGGGACAAAAACTATTACGATTAAAAGATTACACACCAAACACGAAGCAGTATTCCTGGAGGAGTCATTTAAAAAATACACATTTTTGATGAGTTACACAAGAAAGATATGTTTATGACGTCTTATCTTGAAGTTAATAAAACAATGCAATTAGTAGAAAAGTGATGTGAAAATAGGAGAGGAAGAAAAGAACGTAAAGTATGAAATGAATGAAACCTACAGGATTCTTGTTGGGGGCTGGGAGGACGTGCAGTGGAGAGGGCGGGCGGAGAAGAGGAAGAGGATGGAGGTGGTGATGATGATGATGGTAATGATGAAGGTTCCTGTGAAGAACCTTCTGGGTTGATCCAGAAAGCTCGTCTTTTTTCGTCACCTTGTTACAGCCACACACGGCAGTGTTTATTTATACTTCTAGAATGTATACAATGTCAATTCCTTTCTATAAATATCAAGTAATGTTGAAGTGAATTTCCTTTTTTTGTTTTTAATTAAAAAAATGTATGGAGGTACATACCTAAGTGAACTGCCCCCCCTTCTAAAGGTGGAGTCGGTGATTCTGGAGAATGCTTCTTGTCAAAATCAGTTAATATCTCCTCATGATCCGCTACCTGTCAGTACTGTGTGTGTGCTGAAATAAAAACCTGGTTTAATACACAGCATAGGCTCTGTAAACTGGTATGTAAACAAAATGGGGCCAACCATTGCTAGCAACATGCCCATGTACAGAGCCTAGGCTGTGCATTAACACTGGCTGTCTTTTCAGCACAAACACAGTACAGGCAGTGGATCGTGAGGAGATATTCACTGATTTTGACAGAAAATAGTTTTGACTACAAACATTATCCAGAATTTCAGACTCCACCTTTAAATGTTGAGGTCAACAAAAGTTATTTCCAACATATTTAAAACAACTAAAGCATGCAAAATGAAAAGCAGATAATTTAAAGAGTTTGTTTGAATGTGTGTTGCAAACATTTGGATTGCGTCACAGAATATTTTGGTCTGTATAAAAAAACAATGCACTGCCATCCAGAACATAGAAATATGAAAGTTTTGGTCCATACCAACAGGTACAACCTCTGGACAGAAGATTGTCGATGACATCCCTGCCAAACCTTCCATGTTTAGGCACATTTCTGCCTTGAAAAGTAAAACAACAAAAAATAACAAAGGCAGAAACACAAATTTATATTCATAGTGTGTGTTACCTTTCTTGCTGGCAACGTCCTGCGGGTCAGACTGGGCACTGTCCAGGCTGCTGCAGCTGGGTCTCCTCTCCTTCTGCAATAGCTTGTCGACACGCTCGATGATGCACTCCAGAGACTTATCCACATTCACCCAAACCTTCTCCTGCATCAACAATTACACATGAGACCAAATGAAAGGGCTGATAGAGAAGTTACAGCAGGGCTAAAATAATGAGGCCAGCGGGGGGTAGAGGATACACAAGAGATGAGATATATGCAAATGAGGGGGCACGCCACAAATTTGCTTAACAAAGATTTATGTAATGAAGGGAAATGTAGAGCAGAGGCTTCATTACATAACTACAAACTCTTTATGGACATATTTACAGCTATACTATAATATCAAGTTTGAACTAATAGGATTATGCAAAATCATTTTAGTCTTGCACAGTTGAGACTCTAAATATAAAATATTATAACTGGCAAAAAACCTGGCCAAAAGACCTGCTACAATGCACTAACATTCATTAAACAGGGTTATTTATTCCTAACATACCCACTCCTCTTCATGCCAGTCTACCGCCAGTGAGGACCGACTGGTGCTACTGCTACCGCTCCACTTAGCGAGCAGCGTGTCCTGGTCGTTGCGGAGGACTACTTGTTCAGAGTCGGCGGAGGGAGACGCTTTGGAGGCAATGTACTCGGGCCGTGCTGCGTTCAGGGCCTGGATGGCCGAAGCCAGCAGCTTACAGTCGCACACCGTCACCAGCTGGTGAGTCTGAGAGATGGGGAAACAGGAGTCAGTCCAAAACAACATTAATGCTGGGAAAAAATCATTTCCCAGCATAAGTGCTCCTGAAATACATATGGCATCCTAACCTTGTCAGCCAGAATAGCGAGCGTTCTCTCCAGCCCGCTGGCAGATCGGTCTTTGGCGGCTCGGGACAGCCTCTCGGCGTAGTAGCTGACCTGCGTCTTCAGTGTGTTGATGTGGGCAATGATCTCTTTTGCTCTGACTATGTCCTGGGGTATGTAGGCGATGGACTGCGAGCTGGACAGGGCGCTGCTGCAGAGAGCAAATATGCCATGGTTTAGCGGCATATATGGTCAGAGTGTATGCAGATGACACTCTATCATATCCTCAAAATTCAAAAAAAGTTGTAGGAGCCAATATAATTTTATTCCCATTGAGGGGAATAATACAACCCTACTTAAATGACAACTTTGTTACAGACATTAACTGACAAAGACACAGCATTTTTTCATGCACATGCCTGTTCTTTACAACAGTCCTAAACAGTGCTACATACACAAAGACAAAGAGAAACTGACTTTAGGGGGTTTTGACACTGTTCACTTTGGACATTCAGATGGATCTTTAAGATAATTTACTATGTTCTTAATCAATATTTTGATGTTTTATAAGTGTTAATATGTGATAGCAATGAATGAATTTACGAAATGAGCAGTATCTCAACAGACTACTATGGGTTCCATATATTGAGAAATTTGAGTGTCTTTTAAACAACACTGTTAATACCAGATGCATCATGTGTCATTATTTCTTGATGTGAGCAACCTACTCACCAGTTCATCCAGCGTGCTTGTTAAACGTTATTGACAGCTCAAAGCAACTGTATTTTATATGTGGCAGTGAGAGGCAAACAATGTACAAACAAATGAAAAAACACGCAAAGCCGTGCAACAACTCACCATTCCTCCTCATAAACGCTGATCAGAAAAGTAACAAAAACAAAATTAAGAAGGAGGCCAAAGAACTGAACTGTAGAATTAAAGCAATAGTTGAAGAAACAATGCATTTATTCATATCTTAAATGTAAAAATGACCACAGGGAAGCAAAACTTTGATGCAAAATAATTCCATATGGATCAAAATAATCCATTTCCAATTCAAAAAATTAATAAAGCAACAAGATTAAAGGAAGGGAAACATGCTAATATGATTTTCTTTCTTTCATTTACCTATTAGATGGTCATTTATGTTCAATAAAGACCGTTTTTCAAACTTACTGTTTCTTTGCCTCCTCAAACTTTTGGATGAGTTTCCTCAAACCGCTGTTTTTGAAACCTTGGCAGTGAGCCGCAGGAGCTCCGATCGTTATGACATCATACGTGTGTTCTGCAGAGTGGAGATTTCAGAGATTTGTTTAAACAGAAATGACAAAAAAAAACATTGAGAATCAAGAATCAAATAGATTTGGACAATCATGATTGCCCTTGTAATTAGGAATGCAAAATGTCCATTTTTCTCACCGAAGCCTAGCTCATCCTGCACTCTCATCCTCTGAACGTGCAGATTGGTGGCCATGAACTCCAGCTTCCTCTCTGCCTTAAGGTTGCTGGCTTTAAACGATGGACCTGGTGTATGTACAGGAAAGGAAGAAGAAGAACAGGGCGGACATAGATTATACTTGTGACAAACAGAACATGATGCATTGATGTAGCTTGCTTTGAAGACACGTCTTAGTTACCTCTGTAGCTGTTGAGGTCCGTCAGCGTTTCCTGGTAGGCCAGTATTATGGTCTGGTACTGGGAGACGATCTGTCGCCGCAGATTCTCCCAGCAGGGCGATAACTCTCCAAGCTCCTCCAGCTCACACACCCTGGACACACAGACAGAAACTCTGTTTTATCCACAAGTATGTGAAATAAGTAATTATTAAAATATGCCTGATTAAAAAAGTTGATTGAATTTCATGAATATAGACAAAGTTTATTTAAAATTATTTTCAGTTTCATGCTCATTTTAGCTTGTCAATTGTGAGAATTTGCTGCTTTTCTTGACTTGGCATGAGTGTTCTTGTACCTTGCTGCGTCCTCCTCCAGCAAAAGCTTGACAAACTGTCTGGGGATGTTTAAAGAGAGGACACTCTCGGCCATTTGCTCCAGCACCCGAAGGTGGTTCCCGTCTGTCGTAGGGAAGCGGTACATCCTGGACATGGTACCTCCAAACACTGAAGCCAGAGGTTAAATCAAATTAAATCGGAGATATTAGATTCAATCAGAATGAAGTTTAGTTCTACACAGTGTAGGCTCTGTAAACTGGTATGAAAACAAAATATATTTAAACAAATAGGGGCCCCAATGTAGCAAGCAATAGGCCCGTTTACAGGGCCTAGGCTGTGTATTGACAGTGGATTTATTTTTCAGTGCACATACTGTACGGACCTGGAGCGGATTGTGAGGAGATATTCACAGATTTTGACAAAAAGCGATTTTGACAACAAGCATTCACAAGAATCGCTGACTCCACCTTTAATAAACCTCTTTCTTCTGCAGACAAATGCATGTCCAAGAATGTATTCCTTCCACCAAATAACATTCAAAAGGAAATGATTTTTGTAGTTTTTTTATGTTAGGTTCTGCACATGCCACTTGTCATACCTGAGCGCAGCAGAGTGTCTTTGCATAGCGAGGCGTATTTGATACGCACTCCCATCGACTCTGTGAGGCTCTCGTCAACAGGCAGCATGGTCTGCATGACACACACACACACACGCACACGCACACACACGCACACGCACACACACACACACACACACGCACACTGGTGTTACACAACAGGTAAACAATCACCTCCTCGGGCCCTGTCCACTCTCAAACCTACACCACACTCTAAACCACTTTGACAATGCTCCTATATAGAGCTAAATGCCCCGTGAGGCCGTGCAACATGTTTATTATGACAGAAAGCAGGTTAGGTCGAATTACAGAGCACAGGAAGCCGCAGAGACACATGTAAAACACATTTCTCTTTTATATTAGTTCAGAGATGGACGTCAACATCCGGATACGAGACTCACTGCTGGAAAATAACTGAAATAATAAAACAATAGCATATCATCCAGTCCCATTAAAGCAATGCATATGTAACTCTTGCTTTATCCAAAACGAGATTTTAGATTTTTTTAAAGAGATGCAAATGTACACATTAATTAGTTAGACATTGCCAAATTGGCATATTTATTCATTTATTTCCAATACAATTGTAATACAAAAACAATTGTTTTAATGTAAGTTATCAACTGGCAAAGTTTAATGATGTTATCTATCAGTTAATAATTTTACACTATTCACCTGCAGTGTAAACTGGGCTCAGTCATTACCATATTAGAGTATGTATCATATGTAAAGACCAGCTACCGAACACTAAGGGACTTTATTTTGAAAAATAAAGCGCCTCTCACCCGGCCGTTGATGCTGTCTGGCAGGCGGCCCACAGACATCCTCTGATCCGCTCTCTCCTCCATCTGCCAGGCTGCTATGGTGACGTTCCCCACCCGCTGGTTCTCTGCTGATCTGGAACACACAAACACATTTACTGCATTTATTTCACATGTGAATGCATTATCTCTTTTTATTATCTATCAATCTGTAATATATTGTTGGGATTCTTTGTTTTAGTCTACAAAACAGTGAACAAACTAATAATTCATACAAATTTTAAGTAACAAAACCTAAAATATAAGTATTTTATTGCTCAATGAAAACAATTTCAGCAGATTGTATTCCTACAAAAAGGATATAGAGACATTTTTGACTTTGAATTCTTAGATGAGAATGTACATCCACTTGTTTTGTCAATGGAACCAACAATCTTACACTACATGCTGACATTCTCGCAAATCAAGTGGTTGAAGGAATGTAACATTTTCTACATATAAATCAACAGATTTCTTCATATGTATATTGTAGATTCTTTGGATCAACACAAATGTTTAAACACAAATTAAAAAGACTAGGGTGCATACTGTTATTAAGAACATATGTATGTATATCTATGAATAACAAAAGGACTTTACTTTGTTTAATACAATATGAAGAATTTACAAGTGTGTGTCTGTGTGTTACCTTAGTTCGAGCAGTAATCTGTGGCTCCTCTCTTGCAACAACTCCTTCACAGGAAAGAGTGCAGAGCCCAACATGTACATCTAGAAAAGAGACAGGAAGACGTTGTATATGCGAAAGATTTGTTCATATACACCTACTCCTTTTTCTCTTCTTAACTACTGTGAAGTGTGAATATGTGTTACCGTGCCCTGCGAGCGGTCCTTGACATCATAGACAGCCACTTTGACCTGTGTCTGCTGGTTGATGTTGGACTCCTGGAAGAAGGCAATGCTGCTGAGGAAGATAGGGTTACTGGTTCCCTGTGGACGGAGAAACAATTGTATTCAATTGTTTTTCATGCTGGACATATTTTGTTTACAGCATCTGATTAATGAGGCATATGTTCATCAGATATAATAGCTATAATTTAGCTATTTACCAAAGCTTTATACAGAGTTTTTACATTTCACAAGTATGCACTTTTGAAGTTAAATTGACAGGTTAAACGATCCATCAATTAGGGTTAGGGTTAGGGTTGGATACTAATGTTTTTCGGTGCATTGGTCAACAAAACCAACCATTTGACAACAGCATAATATAAACCAAACGGTTTCAGAAGTTAATAAGGAAAATAATCATTAGTTGCAAATTTATATCGAAATCTGTCTTAAAGCATTGATTATGATTATGTTCAAAATATTTATGATGACTCATTCTGCACTCCACATCGTTAGTTTGTGGATCATAGAGAGAGATTTCAAGAGGGTGGAGGTCGGTCCGTATGTAGGCGATGTAGGTGGAGACAAAGAGTCAGCCAAATCCCATTATGGGGTCAGATTATTCTCTCACAGCCATGTTTTTGTGTGTGAGGACTCTGACCTCGATGACCTCTGTCTGGGCGTGTTTGGTCCAGAAGGCCTGTGGCGGCGTGGTGCAGCTCACTGCTACAAAGCTGTTGGGTTTACGATCCAAGGCCGGAGTCAGCAGGTCTGTGCAGGCTGCAGAAGAACACACACACACACACACACACACACACACACACACACACACACACGCACGCACACACACACACACACAGGTCAACACAGGAACAAGCCCATTGCAAGCAATTATTGATGAGCACCAGAGGAGCTACAGCTAAATTCCTGAGATGTTTCTCACCCACGCTGAATTCCAGCACCGGCTCATCGGGATCCTGACTGTTTCCTGGGATTAAAAATACAAACAAACAACACAATTTGCAGCACAGTCAGTAATTTCAAGTACATTTACTAGTACTGCACTAAAATACAATTACGTAGTACATGTACTTTACTGAGGTATTTGCATTGTATGCTATTGTAGACTTCTACTCCGCTCTCTATTTAAAAACTTTAGTAACTTTGCAGATTCAGATTCATAATACAAAATATAAATCAACAAAACATTATTTGTATTCTATATTATTTTAAAATGTTTAGTGTAGTATAAGTAAAAGTAAGTTGCAGCCCTGATCATGATGTTTTCAATACAACTTCAGCTTAAAAAATGTGTTTGCTCATAAAAAGGGACAAGGTCTGAGTTTATCTATGTAGTCAAAACAGAAGGCAGTATGTATTTTTATCTCAAGTATCGTTTTAATATTTCTGTTTTGCAATATCTAGTTTGCGTCTTACCTTCATCCACTCTAGAGTGACTAAGTTGTCAATAATGAAGTTACACCAGACTTCATTACATGCTTTCATCAAATATATAAATACTTTTCTATCCGGTTTACTTTGTATAAAAGCTCCATAAAGCATGGACGTCCCGCCCCCCTCACCTGCGAGAGCCAATCCGATCATCTCGTTGGACAGCTCGAAGGTGTTGGCGCGGTAAACCGACCACGGCCTCTGTGTCCGGGAGCCGCTGCGCTCTCTGACCCCCGCCATGTCTGTCCGCCCTCACACACACCCTCACACACTCCCATGTGACGTGCCCCAAAATCTACACAGTTACACGGCTGCTCCAGGGAAGAGGTTCACCTTCTCTGTACAGAAAAGAGAAGAAGAGAAAAGGAAGGATAGATTAAGATAACATCATTTTATAATTAATTTATAAAACAAACCTTGTTCTGAAATCAATTTAACCAGAACCTTTAAGGTTTTGGTGCAATTCTTCATTTGTCATGTTCCTCTTCTGTGCTTATGCGTAAGAAAAAGAAAAGGAGTGCAATGCCGCAAAAATAGTTTTATTGGCATTTGGCAGAATATAATTTTTTTATATTTCAGTTTTTCTGTTTTGAAGTAATTTAATATACATTTTATTTAAGTGGTAATTAATTTAAATGTAACATACATTTACTGTCACTGTCATCTTTGATTATAAGCTATAAAGTTCAACTGTGAAATATTTTCATTCAAACGTGTGCAGAAGTTTATGATATTTTAAACAAAGTATTCACATGCCGGTTAGAGATATAAAAGACCCTGCTTATGGTTGTCAATTGCTTTATTGTCAGTGGCGATAAACTATACTATACGAGTTAACATACAAACTTTAGAGACAACCTCCCAGTTTAAAAAAAAATAAAATACAAAACCTAGAGGCAATAATGCTAATGGCCCCAAAAAAAAGCAAAAGCATGAAGAGAACAGAAAGAAGGAACAAGATATAGAAAGTGAGAGAATCATGTCTCAGAATATCAAGTGCAACTTTGAAAGGTCAACTCTAATCTATATTCACATTCGCCACCCACAAAGACAGTACCACATGCTCTGTTTCTGATTTTTATTCTCTCGTTTTTATTCTCTGTGCTCATGGTCCATATAAACCCAATTGTATTAACATGAATCAACAAGGTTTCATGCAATAATTTGCAATCTTCTAACGACCGTCAATCCTTATCTCTTATGCACAAAGAAAAGTTAGTTCAATATATTTAAGAAACAGGTGATCTTCTTTACATAGGCTACAGGATGTGAGAGCAAATATGAATTAATAATGACTTTTTTCAGTTATCCATTAGCAAAAAGTTGCATGTCTACTTCACCCTTGTGACATCAACTCTGTTCTCCAAATTTGAGAAAACTCAGCTAACTAGTGAAGCAGAAGGATAAATGTGTATCTACAGTTATTTATTTATTTCCTTTTGTATTTATAGACTGGAAAAGACAGAGGCACGTGTCTGTTAGCATGCGACGGAGCACTCAACATCAGCACTATATACAGTATCTTATCTGTAAACTGTGCTAGGGTACAGCCTGTGACGCGCACATTTGCATCTTATGTGCCTTGTTATGCTCGCTAGACGAGCAAGGATCATGCATGATATGTCGATGTTGCGAAGAGACTATAGGTTTTCCTCTTCGACATTATCCATTCTCGCTCCATCTGAGGTCTCTCAGCCACACCAGTTTGCTGCCCAATATACTGTATATTTTTGTTCCTTTACCTCCTGGTTTTATCCCCCAATCCAACACCTTAATCTTTCGGGATTTAGAAGCTGTCCCACTCTTTGCTGTCACTCCTGTCCCATTTTGTCAAAGAGCAATTAGCCTATTTGCAGCAAAGGGACAGTATGTGGCTCAAACTCTCTATACGAGTATGAGGCAGCATCTCTCTATACGAGGTCTATTTTTGGTAAAATTATGCTCTATTTATTAGTGAAATATGTGTTTCAGTGACTGGGTTTAAGGTAAAAGTTACAGTCTTTCAGTGTTTTTCTGAGGGATTTTTTTTTTCTTCATCAGACGAAGCGGGACATTGTAACTGTGGTTCTGGGTTAATAGTTTCTGGCCTACTTTCTTGTACGTGGTCCATGGTGGATCTCCTGGCAGCGCCCAGTATATGTCCCACTTTGGGTCAACTCAGATGCACGTGCCCTACATCTGTCACTGCAAACACATCTGGAGCAAGACCTCAAGTCTTTTTGATGGAAGGAGAATTCATTTTACTCTTTACATTCTACACTTTTGGATATGAGATAGTGTTAAGAAAAGATAACACGATGCAACGTTTTAAACTTGAACTGCTTTTTTCCTTTTACATCAGTAATGTAGTTTTAGTGTTAATGAGCAAAAAATAGAGGAAATATCAGAACAAAATACATAATAAGAGTGTTTTCAGTGCACTTGAGAATCTGCACCCCGAAATATTAAAGTCAGCTTTGAATCCCACTCGATAAAGATCCCTCCGTTCCTATCAACTCTCTCTAACCTTTCATTTGGAGCTAACTTGTTTAATTCTGATGTCTTTTTAGCTAGCAATCCAAAATATGTTGAACTGAACAGAATGCACAAGTCAAGAAGCAAAAGCAAAACTAAAGATTTTGTCAATCCATCTCCTTCTAATTGAATTGGAAAAACCAAATCATTGAAAAACAAGCTTTCATGAGTTTCTTCTAAGAATGTGCCTACCTCGTTCCTGTAGTGTTTTTGTCAATTATCACATTATCAAACCAAAAACATGAAAAAAGACGAGACTCTTTGTTCCTCAGCCTAGAAGGAAGATTTCCACTCCCTCAGCCAACTGGAGTCACATTTTCCACTCCTAAAGCCAAAAAACTAAACCAAAAAAAAGCAGTCACAGACACACACACACCAAGATCTTTCCTTATCATAACATGAGCTTTTTCTGCACATCATGCGATCTCTCAAGAATATCAACTTCCTATGGGTGGTGGAAGATTTTCAGTCAAACTTTTCAGCAACCAGAATTGGTCAAAAACTCTTTTGTCTACACGTTTTTTTGTGCATTATAATATCACTTTTCATAGTTTCTCGCGCCTGAGATTCAGGAAAAATCCTTTTGTGTGCAACCTACAGCAGAGGACAGATTTATCAATTAATCGAAATTGGAATAGGACTTACTGCAATTTTTAAATGTTAGGAAGGTTCAGTATTTGTTAAAGGGTAAATGTTTGTCAAAATTAAATATTGGCATGCAGAGTTGTCCTGGCCGGTACACATAACATTTTACAGAATTAAGAAAACATCTTTGTTTGCTGCAGATTCCAACAAAAATCACACCAAAATCATTTGAATGTTTTTCAATGAAATGACAATAATGATGTGAAAGTGATCAATCCTTCTTATATCACAAATAATGTCGCAATTGCAATGTCAGTCACAATGCAAATACTTTAATTTTTCTATATCGTGCAGCCCGACACCTCAAATCAATTTTAGGAATTCAACACATCTGGGAATTGGCTATCTTGCTAAAATGATCCATTGATGCCAAATAATACCAGCAGCAAACAGCACAGTAACTTTACTTAAAGTGGAAAAGCTGCCATATAAGGGAGCTCCAAATTGAGACTCAATAAGAGTGTGTGTAGGTTTGTGAGTCACATGAATCAGCACACACACACAGCACAGGCCACTGTTAATCCAGGCCACAGCTCCTGACAAACCCCAGTCCAGGATTCACAAAGTGGATTTTGGCTTATTATAGCAGGTAACAGGCCTTAAGATCCACTAAGAAGATAATCTATATGGAGTTTTTAACTACATTTGACAAGTTCTGCCTTAAAATGTTGCGAAAGAAATCAAACTAAGGACCTATTACCATATAATTGATGATCGCATTCAAATTAGGGGTCACCTTTTGCACATTTCTTTCTTATTTCTAACATTTATCTTCAGCGAAAACACTGTATTAAAAATCAGAAATTCCTGGAGGAAGTTATGACCTGGTTTATCAATATTTGCCTAACAGATGGGCGCTCATATTCTCTGCTAATACGTTGTATGTGTATATGTAAGCTTCTGTCTTAGTTTGAAAGGATCACTGGGGAAAGAGGGAGACAGAGTGTATGAGAGGGAGCGTCCAGCTGACCATACAAGGCCATTTTACAGCTTTCTCTATGCCGCCACATTTGTTTGTGTGTGTGTGTGTGTGTGTGTGTGTGTGTGTGTCTTCATGTGTGTGTGTCCAAAAAACTTAGCTGGAAATTTGTCAAACTTTTCGGGGCAGAGACAAGGATATCTAGTATCCAACCAGATGAAAGAGTGGATTTGATTTCCTGCTTAACAGAAGCTATTAATGATTCATGCAACCATATTCTAATCATTGTAAAACATGCTTTGATTCTGAAAATGTTAAAAGCAGATCTTAGAGTGGTTCTCTTGGAATACTGGGATTTATTAGTTGATACTGATTAGTCTTTACATCAGGTGGAAACCCCAGACTATTATGGGTATATCCACTCCAATGTGAGAATTGGCTGCTTTTTGTTCAACTAGTTCGATATGAGTTTAAAATATAAATATTTTGAACACATCCACTTGATATCTCGGAATCCAAACAATAAGTAAATTAATACCAATTAAAGCTAATAGCATAACGAAGATAAGCGCTAGTTGCAGCCAAGATAATTTTATATCTATACTCACAGTCTGTAAATGTAATGGAGGAGGAGAGGAAGTAGGCTGCTCCAGGTTCAGTAATGTTCAGGTTCTTCATTCACAATCTGAGAAGACATTGAAACAATAGAGAATTATGCTTGCACCACATTGCGATTATTGCTCACTCTCTACCTAATAGATAAAAGTAAGTCCTGTCAAATCTGGCCCCATGTTACTGGACTGAGGCGATAATAGAGGAGAGAGCGTGGACCCTGTGGGATCGCCATTAGAATAACGCATGAATAATTTATTTTGGAGGGACGGAGCAGCTGTAGCCCCTTTCAAATGAAAATAAGCGTCACCCACCCACACACACACACACACACACACACACACACACACACACACACACACTGAGAGCTATATCGAGTCTCTCCCCCTCACTCTCGGCCACATCAACACATATTTCTCAGTGTCAGAAAACTGACTCATAACTTTACCTTGAAAAAAAAATTCTGATAGCAAGTTGGCATATTGATTTAGAGCTCATTTGTTTTCCTTCATTTGTAAACTCAGAAACTTATCTCTCTTTCACGCAAAAAGCATCTAAATAACATTGCAAGAAGAAAAAAAACAATACAATATCAAAAGTGTGCTAAATGGAAACGTTGAGATTATATCTTTATAGCAATACCTAATTATTACCTAACCTTTTACTGAGAGCAGCGGAGAACTCAGATTCACAGCATTAAAAATCTCTGAAAATCTCTGGAGATGTCCAAAAAAGGAAAAACCACTGATAAGGGAATGGAAGAAGACAAAGTTTTTGCGGAAGAAATGAAAAAACAGTTGGCAGACTTGAAGAAAGGAATGTTGGCAGATTTGAAGAGAGAAATACAAAGTGAGAGGGAGACGGAGCGAGCACTGCGGAAGGCTGAGCTGGCTGGGATTGTTGACGAATTGATTGGGCGTTTTGAAGCCACTGATGATCGAATTGAAGGAACTTCAAGCCGTCAATGTGAAGAAAGATCAGCTCTTGAAAGAGCTTGGAGATAAAATTGATGAACAAGAACAACAAGCAAAAAACAGAGATGTGATACTAACTGGAATGGATATTAAACCAAGGTCGTATGCAGGTGCCGGGAATGGAGAAAAAGAGGGCGATACAGGGAATGTAACGGTGGAAAAACAAGTGGCAATGTTTCTGAGAAGCAAAGCCATTAATCTGGATCTAGAGAACGTGGAGTCCTGTTTTCTCCTCCCGAAGGGGAAATTCGCCAAAAAGCGTGCTGTCATTCTGAAATTTGTGAGTAGAAAGCATAAGATAAACCTGCTCAGTCAAGGCAAGAAGCTTAAAGGTGAACAAATTGGAATGAGTGAAAATTTAACCAAGAGAAAGGCTTATTTGGCCTATCAAGCGAGAGGGTTAAAAAAATGTGGACAGGTCCAACAAACTTGGACGAGCGATGGAAGAATCTTCATCAAAATGAATGGAGCTACACCCGAAGAAGCCAAAATTGTGCAAATCAAAACGGAGGAGGATTTGGATCAATTCCGGAGGGACGAGGATTAAAGAAGGCAAAAGCATGGACTTTTTGGATTAAAGAAGGCAAAAGCATGGAACTAAAGGGATTTAAACTGGTTTGTGTCAAAATATAAGGTTTGAAATCGTAAATACAATGTGCTCTGCTATTATTAATTATCAACTGTGTGTTCAGAACACCCGATTCAAAAATGGAAGACTTTCTCTGACTGAAGAATTTGTAAATACACTGCATGTTTTGGGACTGTAGCCGAGGTCAGCAGACACACTGACTGTTTTGAATACTTTTGCAGATGTGTTTAGGCTACTAGAGAAGAAATGGACAAGGCCATATCTGCCTTGTCACAGGCAGAGAGGAAATTAGAGACCTAAAATTATCTGTGTTTTAGAATGATTCTTCTTAAAAAAAAAGAAAAAAAAAATGTTCTAACTGTAGTAGCTGTGTATCTGTGTATCTGAATCTTATGGCAGTGGGGGCGGGACCCGATAAGCCTTTGGCTTCTCCTGCTTCCCTTCGGACGATAACACAAAGTAATATGTATGAATATGCAATGAGAAAATTATGTATTGTGTGTAATTGTCCGGAAGAATAATAATAAACAAAAAAAAATAAACAATAATAGTTTCGAATACATTTAGATGTCAGATAAAGCCAGAGTTAAAATCTTTGTTAATCTTTGCAACATATATGGAGGCAACAATCACATAAAAATACAGTACTGATTTGTAACCCTGCCAACAATGGCTCGATAATACATCTGATATACTAAAAGGGGTAGTACATAAATGGATATCAACAGGTTCAAGAAATCTCGTAAAACTAGTACATTGTTGTTCATCTGTTGCTAGGAAGACTTTGAGACCTCCAATCAAAAGCGACTACAATACAAGTCACTGAAGCACCACAAGCTTTAACATAAAATCTAAAAACAACAGTTTTAGAGAGGCAAAGAATATTAAACTTACCTGCAAGTCCTATGTCAATGTAGGTAAGACTTTTCTGTATTGCTATACACAGAGAAATCTCGTTTTCAGAGTGCCAAGATATTGAGTTGTTCAATCGAGTCACAGTGTTACGACTGAAATCTCAAGAATTACACCTTTAACTCAAACCCAAACAAACACAGTATCATTTTCCAGTACGTGCGAGAAAATTTGTACAGCCTGTTACTTTATCTGCAAACGGTATCAAAAAGTATTTGGCACAATGTGTCCCCGAGCTGGCTTGACAAACTCTTTGGACCAAGTTTTGATAGTGACAGAGAAAAACAATGCTCACTCCAGTGTTTGTGTGTGTGTGTGTGTGTGTGTGTGTGTGTGTGTGTGTGTGTGTGTGTGTGTGTGTGTGTGTGTGTGTGTGTGACAGCGCTCCTTGCGAAGGGAGCTTCACTTCCTTCTGTTGGTTCAGGAAGTGTCTTCAAACTGTACAGAACTGTACTGCGCTAACTGTAACCTAGTCTGCTTTTGTCTGAACCAAATATCTGGCAGTTTCACTGTCAAAATCATGGCAAGGAATTCTTTGAAATAATAAAAATAACCTATGTGCACTGTGGGCCACATAGAATTTCTCTCCACAATAAGTGCACGCATTAGGATCAAATTAAAATGATTGAAGGTCACCCAATTTCTCATTGGTCTGCTTAAAGAGCTGTTATATGTTTAACCTAACTTGATTAACATTTTAAGCCTAAAAATCACTGTCAAACAATGCTTTCAAACACACACACACACACACACACACACACACACACACACACACACACACACACACACACACACACACACACACACACACACACACACACACCTGACAATCAATCTTGGTTATATAACATAACCATCATATATGGAGATGTTGAAAGTGAAACCAGTTGCATACATAATTGTGGCAGCTTTAAATGCCATTTAACACACGCTGCTATTGAGAAAACAGTTGAGAGGATTTCCTGCTACTGACCAAGCCTGGCAACACAAGCATGTAATAATAAGCCACATGTGCAGTGTGCATTATAGATGGGTGGATTGTTCACACTTTAAGTACGTGCATTGCAGCTGACACAGGGCATCTTTCTGTGGTCAAACATGGCGCAGGTCTGGAGACAGCAGAAAGCAGAAGTGAGCATGCAGGGTTTACAGCCAACAGTCTCACTTTAAATGGCTCCTGGGCATTAACTGCTAAAAGATGATTGTATATGTCTACATCATGAGCTGCTCAATTTTTCTTTGTTCTTGTCCAAAGAGAAATCTCTAGATAGATATAGATCCCACGTGATGTAACCATGACCTCATCTGGTTCTGAAGAGGCATCAGCTGGTGAATCATAACAACGAGGAGAAAAACTAACCACAAAACAAAATGTAAGTATGTGTCACAGCTAATTTAAAAGACGATGTTTGCTTTACATCAAAAGCATCATTTAGAGAAAGGTCTCCTATTCTGGACTGCATACTGTATATCTTTTTCAGAAAAAAAGCATCTTGTGCACTCACAGTCTGACTCAATATCCGTTGTGTCTCAAATATTTGAAATAACATTGAGAAATTGATACGTTGACTAAATGAATAAAAACAAGAGATGCATTCAACAGGATCTGGGCGACCTAATACTTCTGCCAAACAATTTTCTGCAAGTGCGTACATCCCTTATACTGACATTGTCCTACAGCTGTGACTGTGTCAGTAAAGCTCAGTACAGCATCCTTTTGTAGGAAAGGAACTCTCTGATTGGTTAAAAAGATGAAATATTAGCATATAGCATGATTGTGCATTTCCTCCCATATGCCAAAACACACCTCAGAAGGCATAGAAAAAACCCTGTGTTAACATCCATGAGGGGTGTATGAAAACAGAAGATGGCAGGCTGAGATTATACACACACATACACATACACACACATACCCGAGAACGTCTGCTCTGCTGACGATGGATGTAAACAAACTCACGCCGCAGACGCCGTCACGAGGCAAAAAGAGACTGCAGCTGCATCCCATCTCTCTCTCTATCTCTCTCTCTCTTTCTTCCCAGGCCGATATTTAACTCTTTATATGCCTGGTCTGCAGCAAATAGCAGCGTGGTATCCTCCAATGGTTAAACACAGCCTCCAAAATGACCATAAAGTCTCTATTCTAAGCCCTCTATAAAGCAGCTTGAATAGAAACCACACATTATTACCCTTCATGAAGCTTGGATTTATAGTATCGTTGTTTGAACACACACACACACACACACACACACACACACACACACACACACACACACACACACACACACACACACACACACACACACACACACACACACACACACACACACACACACACACACACACACGGTTCCCTCTTTTGTGTGATGCCTCTCCATTTTTCCTCCAGTCCTGCTCATCAGCACCATCAATAATTAATGTATGTGTGTGTGTACTGTCAGTCACTGTGTTGTTTATTTTCTACCAAAACATGTCTTATTTCATAAATAAAAGCTCCAAAATGTACATTCAGGTGTTTATTTGACTAAACCTTGTCTGTTTGGGTCTGTATATTTCTCCAGATACAACCAACTTTATCGGCCATTATCTCAATACTAGTTTTTGTCAATACTCAGAACCAAAAATCTCTACTCCTAAGCACTTGCGATATTCATTCATAGCACTATTCTGTTCAGTTAATACAGTTGTCTAGACTACACAAGGACACCTGTATAATACTATTGTTGTCAGAGTTGGAAAAGCCTCCTTAAACTTTAATGGAGTCTCTCAAAAACCAGCTGCTCTGATGTCAACGGAAGACTGAAGTGAGTGATTTATGCGGAACTGCAGGAGGAAATGGAAACAGTGGGGTTTTCCAGGGCTGCAAAGCATACAGCATAATCCTCTAACATATGACTATAAATCAAGTCATGTGATGACAAATGAGGCAGCAGCTCTACTCTCTGAACAAAAGGCAGGCTGCTTAACACAACAATGTTACATCTTTTGTTGAGGAGAAAAAGCTTAGAGAAAACTCCGATCCCACGTGTCAAACCTTGAATTTCAATCACACACACACACACACACACACACACACACACACACACACACACACACACACACACACACACACACACACACACACACACACACACACACACACACAAAAGGGCCATGAAG
Source organism: Hyperoplus immaculatus (assembly GCA_949357725.1). Classification (NCBI taxonomy): domain Eukaryota; kingdom Metazoa; phylum Chordata; class Actinopteri; order Uranoscopiformes; family Ammodytidae; genus Hyperoplus; species Hyperoplus immaculatus. The sequence goes on from OX442372.1 coordinate 4,686,643, forward strand.
AGCATCATCAGCTCTTGGAAATCAATGTCCACGCTGACCTTGACTCTTGCACAGCGAAACTCAAAACCACTGAAGTGACTGCGGTGAAATGTGTGTGGCTGGTAGGCCTAATATAAAAAACACACACACAAACACACACACACACACTACTGGCATTACAGAAATAAATGTGTGTGTAAGCATGAAAAGCAGGAAAAACAAGCATGTGTAGGCATAACAGGGCATTAGACACACACACACACACACACACACACACACACACACACACACACACACACACACACACACACACACACACACACACACACACACACACACACACACACACACACACACAGTAGGCTTGGAGGGGAGATGCACCCTTTGCTTACTAAATTGCATAACACTGGCTGCAGCAGTGACACCTCTCAGCAAACTAACAAGAGATTACTCACAGGCTTCCTGTCTGACACTTCAACATACTCATTGAAAACCAACAATAAAATCCCATTTCATATCATTTCTAATCTCATTTCTGCCACACACACCTCCTGTTACATTCTATCAGCTTGTATAATATTATGCCATAAATAAGTGGTGTTTACATAAATACGTGACAAGAAACAAAACTACAAGCGTCGTTTCATAACTTGTAACACCAAGGAAGCCGCAGCCTTTAGCTCCTTTAGCCCTCACTATACGGGGTACTTTGAATGGAAATTAACCGTATGTAGCTGTTACTTACCGGTTTAGGTTCGGGTTGTCTAAAATCTCCGTTTCTTGTATGAAAGATCAGCTTATAGAAGATGTGTTCTCAAACGTCCCTGTGTGTAAGTGTATAGCTGAAGCAGCAACAGCCGCTGGACACGCCCCTTGCACGGCACGTTCGTGGCGTCATCACGCAATGGCTCTCTCGCAGTAAGTAGACTTTCCTTTTTTCAAAATAATAAAAAAATATTTATTTGCAGGCTATGTATTTCTATCTATCTATCTATCTATCTATCTATCTATCTATCTATCTATCTATCTATCTATCTATCTATCTATCTATCTATCTATCTATCTATCTGACATATAGTAGGCTAGCCAAGAGAAAAAGTAAAAAGCAGCATAAAAAGAAAATATTGACATGGAGTTCTCAAATCTCTACTAATGCACCATATTAATTCACTTTAATACACAGTGTATTACATGAATTCATTGATCTCTAATATAACAGTCATGATAATAATGACATGTTCCTATTGTTATACTGAAGAGCCGCTGTTTCAAAGTATACTTGTCTTATACTGCCATCATGTGGAGTTAATATGTCACTGCAGGATTCAACACCAGTATTAAAAGCTACAGTTAGAGTTGTGCACAAACCTGCTGCCTTATCCATGCTTGTTAATGTTAATTAAAACTGGACTCGTCCTATAGCAACATGCCAAAGACTTAGTCATGCGGTTGTCTTGTCATGTCAGTGAGGTCATGCACTCCGCCTGATGGGCTCCACCCAGTAGGCAGGGCACACAGGTGGAGTGGCAAGCAGGTTTAGCAACAGTACAAACCACAAATAAGTTTCATTTCTAATTGTATGCTGTTAGGCCTTTGCAAACTGGCCACTATGCTTCTTTCATTTTACCTTTCAATATGACTCTTTGATGTTTAATTACCACAAACATGGACTGGAGTAGAGCCGTTTTTCAATGTCTTGGGACCTACATTCTGAATGGTTTATGACTAACATTGGGATTACTTGAGCAGTGGTAATGGGGCCCTGTGTTGTGTTCGCGATCGGGTCGTCTAGAGGAGTATTGCACATGCTTTTGTTAGTTATATTCCTCTGCAGTACTGGAGGGAAATGTGAGCTGGAATCAAAACCAGCAGAGCCGACCAACCTTCCAGCCGGCGTCAAACCTTTTGAAAATGAACCCCAGGCCTTCCCAGAGGAGGAGAGGGCCAACCTCCCTGTGTTTACCATGGACTACCCCAGGATCCAGGTCCCCTTTGAGTTCACACTGTGGATACTGCTGGCCTCCTTTGCCAAAATTGGTACGAGTGCAGCACTTGAGTTAAAGGTTAATGTTTGTGTTGAAATAATAACTGTTTTTCCAGATTGCATATGCTTAAAGAAACAGGGATCCACTTGATTTTCAACATCAACTCCCTAACGCAGCAAAGTTCTTTTTTGCAAATGTGTTCACACACTTTTCATTAGTTACACTCATTTTCCAGACTATTTTCTAAATAGTGAACACAGATCCCATTCAAAGACATACAACTGGTTTGGATTAACTGTGTTAAAGGCATACTAGGCAATTCTGGAGAATGTTTGTTGACAAATCACTTTTTGTAAAAATCTGTCAATATCTCCTCACAATATGCTACCTGTCCGTATTGTGTATTCCCTTTGTTTACATACCAGTTTACAGAGCTTAGGCTCTATTAACACCAGATTTTTTTTCAGTGCACACAGAGTATGGACAGGTAGCCCACAGTGCATATCTACTTCCTGATTGGGTAAACTGCAAAATAAAACCTGAAATGTTGCTAAATGAATAGGCAGGAACACAATTTTACCAACAAATAATTTTTTGCAAATGTCTTTCATATGTGATGTCAAAGGCTTGCATAGGCGTAAGCCGTATGCAGTATCACTAACTCCACCTTTAAACACCAGATAATTGGTATTTTTGTTTTGTTCAATTGTCTTTTTTCTTCTTTACAGGCTTCAACATTTACAATAAAATCACCATATGGATCCCGGAGTCGTGCCTCCTGATCGCTGTTGGCCTCATAGTGGGCGGCATCATGCACGCGGTCAAAGAGGAGCCTCCCGCCGTGCTCAGCTCCAACGTCTTCTTCCTGTACATGCTGCCGCCCATAGTGCTGGACAGCGGCTACTTCATGCCCACCCGGCCCTTCTTTGAGAACCTGGGCTCTGTCATGTGGTACGCCGTGGTGGGCACCTTGTGGAACAGCATCGGCATCGGCCTCTCGCTCTTCGCCATCTGCCAGTTCGAGGTGTTTGGAGTGCAAGATATCAACCTGCAGGTCAGCCAAGGTCACAAGAAGCCTACAAATTAAAACGCTATAGTGTGTATATGAAGGTCAATTTGGTTCATATCTAATTTGTACTAAAAAAGTCACACATGTGCTCCAGTAAATGTGTAGTTGTAGAAAATAGTAAGCCTAGTGAGACCAGACGGATTTCACTAGCTCAACATGCGTTTCTCTCCCGCAGATCAGTCTGAACTTTCTCCAATCTATGTTGGGAGGAGCCCCCTCTAGGTCCGTTTGACACCTGTGACAGGTCCTTTATTGATCAGGCTCCTCCCCTCAAAAGATTGGAGAAACGTTCCCAAAATGTTTGCAGAGAATATGGTGCAAAAACACATTTACACACCCATGTAAAATCATATGTCATTTTAGTACGTCCTGGTTTCCATGGTCGCAAATAATATTTTCCACTCCTTTCCTTGCAGGAGAACTTGCTGTTTGGTGCCATCATCTCAGCTGTGGACCCGGTGGCTGCTCTGAATGTGTTTGATGACATTGGTGTCAATGAACAGTTATACATTGTCATATTTGGAGAGGGACTCTTCAATGATGCCGTCACTGTGGTGAGTATGTGGAATATGACACAAAAAGATCAGGTTTAGTCAAATCAACACCTAAATGTAGGTTACATTTTTTACCTTTGATTTATAGTTTGAAAGAAGACATGTTGGAAGCAAAACAGCCAGGAATCTCATTTGCCTCAAGCCTTTGCTTTGTGTTTAACTCAATACTGTGTCTTGCTACTGTGTTGCATCCCAACATCACGTCACCAACAGAAAGTCATGTTGGTGCACGATATCCAGCCTGACCCCTAATTCAAACAATTAAAACAATAGTTTAATTGGCTCTAATGCTACGAGAGTGTTTGAGCAGTTGAACCTGCTCGACAACATCTTTCCAAAAAAAAAGAAAGATGATTTGTTCCTTTTTTTGCGTAGGTGCTTTCCAGCATGTTCTCCTTTCTGGCGGATATGCCAGTCATTGAATCCACCGATGTGTTCCTGGGAGTGGCCCGGTTCGCTGTGGTGGCGGCCGGGGGCGTCCTCTTCGGCCTCCTGTTTGGATTTGTGGCGGCGTTCACCACGCGCTTCACCCACAACGTGCGTCAGATTGAGCCCCTGTTCGTCTTCATGTACAGCTACCTGGCCTACCTGGTGGCAGAGTGCTTCGCCATCTCCAGTGTCTTGGCGTGAGTTTAGGCAAAAACACACAGTTATCCACAAAATGCTTTTGGGCCTGAATCCATAGGGCAGTGGTGGAAGAAGTATTCATTAATCAATAACTTAGTAGCAAAATACTCCATTACAAGTAAAAGGAAAGATGTTCAATATATATATATATATATATATATATATATATATATATATATATATATATATATATATATATTTAAAGGTCATATAGGGGAGAGTGGCCTAAGTTGTGCAACTTTTCACTCAAAGTGACTTTAAAGTAAGGCCTTGACAGTAAAGTCTCCAACTCAAATATGTACATATATTTCAGGGTGTTGTGCATCCCTGGCAATAAAAACTTTGGATCTGGAATAAACTGTTGAAGAAATATAGCTTTCGGAAAAAAAGTTGTCTTGATGCACAACTTGCCCCCGGTGTGGTGTAAGTTGTGCGGTTGGAGAGAATACCATCCGGTGAATTGTGCCATTTCTATATATCTCATAAACTGTAATGCAAGACAAATCCATTAGACAATTACTTATTTAAGGTTTATTTAAAGTAAATAGTTGACAAAGATTGAAGGACAATTTTCTTAAACAAGGCCTAGCAGATCTAATGGTTTTACCTGCAAAGCTCACAATGACAAAGTCACCATCATCATCTTTCTGGCCATCTGAACTGGTGTCGTTAAGTGGAATTGAGATGTCACTCTCTTCTGAGCTACTGTAGACAATCACTTTCTTTTGGTGACCAGCGTATACAGCCATGCCACTGGCACAACTCTCAGAAATGTACTTTGCACTAGTTTCTCCGTGCTTGTGGAACCAACTGCCACCTGACAAATGTGATTCCCCTACATTTCTGCCTTTAAATCAAGGCTCAAAACCCATATGTACACCCTGGTGTTTCCTCCCCATTAACTATCTTACCTCTGCACTACTATCTGTGTTTATGTGGATGTATGGGCTTTACGTCTTTTATTTTGGTTATTGTTATTTTACCTTCATTGTTTACCTACTGAATGCACTATGTACAGCACTTTGGACAGTGCAAACTGCCATAAATGTGCTTTTATAAATACATTTTACTTACTTACTTACTTATAACTCACCCAGGCCCTTAGGCACAAATCACCCCATCCCCAGAATTTTGGATAATAAGCATGATGCAGCAGTTTAGGGCTGACATCGTGCTAACTGTATAGACTCAAAATGTAGCATAACAAAGCACTAAAACATGTGTCAAATGTTTTCAAACTTGTCTATAATTGTTCAGACACAATAATCAAAACACCTTGATCATGGAAATTTTACTTTGAAAGGCAAAACACAGTTTTTTG
>OX442372.1:4692377-4952377 GCA_949357725.1 Hyperoplus immaculatus
AAAGATTATTACAGAAGGATTTTTACATGTTGGTATTTGTCTGATCTGTGATTCATTTTCCTCATAAAACATGCTGAAAATGCATTTTTAAGACGTGTACATAGTATTCATGTATTTATAAAATGAAAAAGATGTTCCCCTATTCACCTGAAGTGCCTCCCCAATTAACTAAACTAATGCTTGAATACTATTTCCACTGTTAGCTGGTGTGTCCACCCGCTCCTCGACCCGCTCTCTACTTATGAAGAGGCTGAACACCATCAAGGAGTCTCCAAAAGCAGGGGAGCAGCAAGCCGCCTCCACCCGCCCACACTCCTCCTCTCCTGGGGTGGATCTTTTGGATGAGGGGGGTCCTGGAAGCAGAGCACCAGTGTTGCATTTGGCTGATGAAGACCCCACTGACTCTGAAGGTGCAGGAGAAAGAGGGGGAGCACCTCGTCCTCCTCCCGGCTGGGTACCGGACAACCAGGCCCCCCTGGATAACTGTGCAGGAAACCCCTTACTCAGACACTTGTTACAGGGGTTGCGAGGGTCCAAGAGATCATGACGGACACAGAATGAATGGAGATGCTCGTGAGGACCAACTCATTTTAATGATTAAAATAACATTGGGAAGATTATTACATAACTTATGCTCAAAGCTTGGTGAAAGATACAAATAAAACCAACTTTTTTCTATGGCGTAAAAGCATTGTGACATCATCTGTTTTTTTTCTTACTGCCCTTCTCTGAATTTTTTTTTTAACTCAACCTGCAACATTTTTTCAATGAGTCCTAAAATCTTTGTCTGAAAATATTGTACAAGACATTAAAATTATTGAGCTCACTCAAACACAGGCACAATTGTTACTTTTAATATACATGTCAAGCCAGCTTTCAGTGAAGGAAAGTAACAAAGTACATTTATTAATATTATGACTTCTACCACTAATGTATTTAAGTACAATTCTTAGTTATTTGTACTTTACTTAAATATATTTGTGTTTCAGTTTAAGGTATTTGTACTACTGTATTGCTCCTGTACAATATAATACCATCATCTCATGTTATTCCATTATAGTTTCCAGCTTTCCTGCCAGTGTCATTAAATAAGACAGGGATTTCCTTTAGGTTATAGATCCAGTTTTATTACCTGATGCATATGGATATGGAGTTATATTACATCATTGTATTCTAGCATCTAACCAGTACATTTGCAACCAGACACATAGCGGACCAGCAGGAACTATTAAACTCAGGAGAAAGGAGGAGATAAAGGCTCTAGTCGTTTGCTTTAATGTCCTCTTTTATTGGACTCTCTGACGGCCTTCCAAACCCAAGATCAAATTTCAAAGTTAACATCTTTGTATCTGCCAGCCACACAGGGAAAAAACTGTAAAATATATTGCCTTCAGAGACAGGCTCTTAAACGCAGAATTTCAGACAGAGGCTGAAAAGGGGAGATTCAGCAATGGCTTTTCAACTTCTAATATGCATAAAGAGCCAGAGCGGGAAATTGACCTCATGGAATGGAAGTTAATGGAAACATCCAATAGAGACTAAAAGCTGCTCGTGCTCAAAGCAAGCGATTACACTCAATGATAGATATATGATTGGTGGAGTGGAGATTCGCCAGCTCATCAAATATTAATTCTGCTCATGCATTTATAATGGACACAACAGTGTTACTGTAAGGTACAACAACAAATCTGGGGAAAAGAGATAAAGAGGGGCAGTGCTTGATTGTATTCAAATATTCAATGAACATCTTGCGATCTCAAGAAAACAGAGATTGTTTGGGGGTTATAACGAGTAGGCCTACTTCAAGTATTGTAATCATGGCCTTTCTTGGCTTCCGTAAATATTCCCTCTTCTTAATCTAGTGTCTTAAGTAAAGTACTATTTATTCAGCAGCGGGTTTCTCAAAGGGTCAGAGTTTGCATTTAACATTCATTCATCAACGTGTTTTTCAAAAGCAAACAGACAACATGTCTTTTCAAAATGTCTTTCATCCAAACGCCAAATGCATGTTATAAGAAGCTTTTGAACATGAACGTCAGGGAAAAAGACAATGCTTTTGGATTGAAAAACAAAAAACAAAACGCCTGCGATGTCTTTGCCTGCAGCCAATTTGCATTCTGATTAAGGGAAAAGCGTTTTCTCGCATGTGGGAGGCATTGGCAACATCCTGCTTTATGAACTGTCTGTCAGTGGCACAGAGCAGTAGGAAAGAGGAGAATAGGAGGAACTGCATTCAAATGTCATGCCAGAGAGAGAAGGGAGAGAGAGAGAGGGAATAAAGAAGAAGAAAAAAAAAACGATTGTGTATTTTAATGTCCAACACCAACGCGTTGGGAGAGCATTGCAGCTTTCAGCTCTCTGTGTTTTATCATCATCCGTGTCTGCTTTGGTCAGCTTGGAGGTGCAATTGTACGGGAAGTCGGAGGAAACTTTAAAAAAAATTGAGCTGCATTTTATTTTTTTAAGATTGATTTTTTAAAGGAGCATTCAGTGAAACTGAGATAGAAAGATGAACCAAACTGCGTCTGTCTCACATCAGATTGACTGCAAGAGTGCAAAGGGTGACAAGGTAGGATGGATTTATTTGTGGTGTCAGTTCCTTTATTTGTCTAATGGGAGTGTTGCTTTCATCACACTTGTTTTAATCAGCCCTCGGAGTCATCCAGCCAGAGGTGGAGGAAGTACTCAGATCTTTTACTTGGTGAAAGTCCCAATAGTCCTGCATTGAAAAGTCATTAACCAGGAAACTGTTTAAAGTATTAAAAGTATTGTATTATTCTATATTCTGTTGTTCTATATTAGTTGATTATTACTCAGCATTAACATACAAGCGAGATTTTACTGTGACTAATTTTGAACTTTTTATAATCAGACTTCCACTAAAGATTCTTCAATTGATAGATTGAATGTTAGATTAGATTTTTATTTTAATTTTTTTTTAAAGATATTTTTTGGCAATTTTCATGCTTTATTGATAGTGTTTAAGAGACAGAGTTGAAATGGGGCAGAGAGGGGAGTGACATGCAGAGAACGACCGCGGGCGAAAATTGAACTCGGGTCTGCTGCTGGGCCCGGCCCGGGGGGGACGCCCTACCAACTGAGCTAAGGGCGCCCCCTTGATTCAAATTCTTGACATAGATTCAAAGGAAAGAAAGCAGAGAAAAGCAAATAATCTTAACATGGGAGAAGCTGGTAAAATGTATTAAACATCTACTGTACGTTTTAGTTAATGTGGATTTTCTGGTCATAATCAGAGATCAAAGCGAAGTTGTATGTTTTGTGACATCCTCTTGTTTTTACAGCGGATGTATGCGGCGGGGAAAAAAATCCAGCAGCAAGAAAAAATAAGGTCTTTGGAATTACAGAGCTTCATAATTGCTCACCGTTTATGCAAAGCGCTTCTTAGCTGTTAGCGGTTTCCCCTAAAACGCGGAGACAAACAGCCAAAGTATATAATCCCATACAATCCTACAGCAGAATCAGCAGCAGCATGGGAATAATCTGGCAGGAGCGAGCTTCCGTAATTTATGCAAACCACAGCATGTGTCACTTTGTCATTTTGTCAAATACGTCCCCAGGTACATGGGATTTAATGTTTTTTTTCCAGCTTGACCACACTTTAAGAAGTAATGACATTTCCAAATCTGATCCCAGAACTGTACAAATCAACAAAGATACTTAAAAAGCACGAGGGATGCTCCTTTGTTTTCCCTTTTGCATTATTCAGCCTGCATTCCAAATCCTAGCTCAGTAATCCACTGTCATGTGCCATATTATTGCTTCATCAATAAGCTGCTGCCTCTCGAGATACAAAAGATGTGTATGAGAATTTCGCAAAGCTGCTGAGGCTAATGAAGGCATAGATTAGAGGATAAACATTTTAGCTTCCAATATGCAAAGAGACAAACTGGTTTGTAATTTGCGTTGCAACGAGCAACAATTATGGGATAATGGGAAATGGGAAAACATTTGAAAACCATAGGAGTGGACCTAAAAGACTCAGCAAACTACTTTATGTAAATTTGAAGTTTGCTAACATTTTAGACATAAAATAATTTATAATAAACTCCATCCTCAATTCTCGATATCTGGGAACCATCTATTGAATGAAGAAATCTGGTACATACTCTGTGAAATGAAAATGAAAAGGTTGCAAAGGATGTTGAAGTTTTCGAAACAGAATGTGTTGGTCTGTCAGCCTACACATGACCCATCGCCATACAGAGTGACAGGGGCTAATTCACCACCTTTGAACGCTGCAGACCCTCAATTCATAACGCCCTGAACAAAAACATCCGCCAAACAGCTTAGCACCTAACAATTATCATCTCTTTCTCAACACAAGTCTGAAATCAAAGGTGCTTCGGAAGCGTCAAGTCTAAACATAGCCATTGCCACAAATATAAAGTGATGCAGTTAAGATATGGACATTAAAAAGGAATCGCTGACACCTTTCTTAAATGTTAACACATTTTCAGCACATTTTGTTTGTTGTTTGATGAACAGTAATGGCTAAAGCCTTGTCCATATAAACAACCCAAGTTGTTGTCCCTTAGTATTCCAGCGGAGGAGCAGCAGTGGGCTTGACGGTCGATAATATTTTAAATTACCCCCCTTTTTTTACGAGCCGACTTTATTAATGTGTTAAGCTTTGAGGTTTTCTATCATTTTCATTCACCTACAGCCCACAGCACAATAAGAATCACTGTTCAATATCAACGCATATATAGTATGTTTAGTATTTATTGTAATTTCATTTGTCTTTTTGATCATTGCTTACTCTGGTTTTCTGTTTATTTGAAATCAAATCAGTTTTATTTGTATAGCCCAATATCACAAATAGACATTTGCCTCAGTGGGCTTTACATTCCATACAGTATGACACCCTGCCCATACACCCTTAGCTCGGTGAATTTGCTGCTGTAATCATGCTGGTTGTTGCTAAGTAACTTGTTATTCAAGGATATTTTTATCATATATATTCATCAGTCAGATCCCATTTAGCACAGGGTCAGGAGAGTGGGTGTGTGATTACACGGTCGAGGCCGGTAGTGAGTCAGTGCTAGAAGAAACTGGCATCGATTTCGAATGAGAAAAAATTTCTTATAAAACAGTTTCCTTTCATCTTTAGAGCCGGTGTCGAAGTCGGATGAGCTGTTGACATCGAGAAGTACGGCTCTCCTCTGTGTCAGCTCACATTCCACATAATTGAAAAAAGTTTTTTGAAAACCACGAGTAAGTAGGATTTTATTTGTGTAGAGAGTTGTATCACAAGCTACATATACTGTAGGTAGGTGCCTATAAACACATTGACAACATAAGTAAGACGATGCAACAGTTAAAGCTCATCTGTATAAAGCAGTGGTTTTCAACTAAGGGTCAGGGCCCCTTGAGTGGGTCACAAGATCATTTCGAGGGGTCACAAGATGATTCATGTGGTATGAAATAAGATAAAAACATTGTTCTTCTATACACATTGTGCTTTTTTTCTTGTTGAATATCTGAAACCTTTCCCCATTCCACTTGTCACTCGTCATATTTCGAGAAAGGCTTTAAATGTCAAAAATCTTCTCATTTACCTTTTCACCAGAAATGGAACGAACACATTTGTAAAAGTAACTCAAAATGCAAGAGAAATAAAAATAAAAAAAATCAATCCTTTTCCTTTAATAGCAAGAACTTGGCTTTCAGTTGACATGCTTTTCTGAAACAACAACTTTTTTCCCTGGGCTAAACTCCAAAAAGCCTTAAACCTGTGAAACTGAACAGATTGCCAACACAACACAGAGTTTAGCAGCTTGTGTGTGCAGCTCCCGGTCACTGTCAGAATCACTGAATATTAACATTAGCCCTGTGTCCTCACTGCCATCTGTTACCGTGGAGATGGACATGCAGTAAAGAAGCTTGTAACCATGCGAGCCTTTGAGTGTTGCTCAGTCAGTAAAGCAGATAGGCCTGTACAATATTATGATGCTGTATATTTAATCATTTAATAAGAAATGGCATATGAAAAAAGGCAAGAGTTGTGGTCCTAAATGCGAACATGAGCTGTTTGCATTTGCTCTGCCTACACTGTTAACATGTAAAAGCCAGGCTGGTGTGTGAGATGAGAAATCACAGGGTCAAGTTCCTGACTTTGTATACACAGGGCCGTGGTGCACACAGTAGCTTATAAATAAATGCAAGTCTGCTATCGGACACTAGAGTGCAGCGCTAGACAAGACTCGCTCAGCACTTGTGTCTGTGGATTTTTTTTTTCTGGCTAACAGTGATGTAATGAGAAACTATACAAATGTACAAATTCGGGTAAGTATGTACTGAAAAAGGACAAAAAAACTACTTATATTTTCTCATAATTTAGTCATAGCCGCTTCCCTCTAGCACAAAACAAAATGCACAGTCTGGAAAAATTGGCCTATACACTGATAAATAAAGGACACAACTAGTCTCACAGCTGCCGTTCTTTGGATAAATTCAAATATTAGACTCTGTAATAAAAAAGGATAATACGTAGAAGCTTATTACTCCATAGCTCAAGGCCTGTTGTGACAGGTGTCTCCAATGATCAATCAATCAATAAAACAATGACCTTTATTTCCACTCGAGAGATGCTGAGGTTGCCCTCCTTAACAGTGACGTTGCGCAAGAGGAAACACACGATTAACAAGGATAAGATATTATAAATAAGGATAACGCAGAAAGAAGGAACAAAAGGATAAAAGTAGGGATACAATTAGGATATAAAATAATATAGGAGCAAGAAATTCAGCTAAAACAGCTAAGAAAATCAGAAATCATAGTTAATATACCAAAAGTAGGAAGAGTAGATTTTTTTAATTACTTTGCAGGGTCCCTGTGATATTAATTGGTCAACATTAGACAAAACAATTCAAAATTAAACTGAGGACGGACATTTGCTTTCATCAGATGCACTGTATGTCACGGGCCAGAATGCAATCCAAAAAACATTTTACTGTGAATCCAATTAAATCCAGTTCAACTGCAGTTCAGCGATGGTGAACTTTGACCCTGCAATTTGGCACTGGTGGGCAGCGACAGCTTCCCTCTGTAGAGCTGAACTTTGCAGGTAAGCCAGAGAGTCCATAATATAGTGTAAAGTGACCAATCAATTAGCTGTACTTGCATGATTTGTAAAGGAACGAGAAACTACATTTATCAAATAATTGTATTGGAATAAAAGTATAAAGTAACATAAAAAGATAATACTATTTTCCTCATGGAAAATATTGTACGATCCGGGTCTAAACAGAGAAGGAGGTGATATGAGCTATGTCCCATTACAGAGACCACGCACTTGGTAGGACGCAGTCTCGCGTTCTATGAAGGCTATAGAGCTGTTAAGCGGAAGTGCTTTACTTCCGGGATATGGGACCTCTCGGCTCGAAAAATTACTACTGTAGTCAATGGAAAGAAATGTATTATTTTCTGGTCCCAGTCATGAAATGCCTTCGATTACACATATGGTTTGTATGGATTTAGATGGTATTTTTTCGTGCAAAGAATGGAACAATTTAGCGAGTAGAAGCTGGATACGGTCAGGTTTTGTGCAGAGCGCTTTTGTGGACTACAGCTCTTCGCTGCTCTTGACACTTGTGATATACGTCACCACCACTCACACCCGCTTAGTTCAGAAACATGGCTGTGTCTTTAATGTACTTTACCGCCTTCTTTCAATGACAAGACAAAAGTCTTCAGCGTGGCGAAAACCACAACACAAGTGGACATGTGGAGAGTTTCAATTTCTCGAGTGGGGAGATTGTTGGCGTTGTCCACGCCAGCCATTAGCATTAGCATTGTCCGTCGAGAAGTGGAGGGAATGTGTTGAGGTGACGTCACAGAGGCGACAAAACTTGTAGTTGTTCTCGTAACATTTTTTCAAAAGCCGTTAGACGAATAATCATACAACATACCGTCAAACTCTTCACATTAAAAATGATCATTTAGACCCATACAAAACATATATGTAATCCAAGGCATTTAATGACTGGGACCAGAAAATAGTAGATTACTTTCCATAGACTCCCATTCATTTTTTTTCAGCCGAGAGGTCCCATGCCCCGTAATTCCGCCACTTCCGCTTAACAGCTCTATAGCCTATGGCCGTGTCCGAACTGCCATACTAGCGTCCTACATCCTACATACTCACCATCTATATACTGCATACTCTCTACTCAAAGATCGATTGTGTATGCGAGCTGCGTCGAAACGTTCTCAGTTGAAGTATACTCAAGCAATGAAGAATTTCTTCTTCTTCTTATAAGATTCAGGCAGTTTAGACACTGTTAAGCTTATAACCGCCCTCTACAGGTTAGATATTGAACTAGATTTTTACAGTCCTGTGTTCATCATCTGTGTTTTAGACCTCTTGTTTATAATAATTATATTTTGAGGCGGAGGATCCCTCCGACGCTCTCTGTCCGGCTCATCAGCACTCAGCTGTCTGTGAGTTGAGCTGGACAAGCCGCGGTGTGTGGAACAGCGATCTGTTCTAATCTCTCTCCACTATCAGACTCACTTCACTCATTTCACTTAGTGACTCTAATGTTTTTAGGTATTTATCTTCATCTCTTATCTATTGTAAGAGTTTATGAATGACTGCACGTACATCTGTCAGATCGCGGAACCCCAAACAATGTTGTTGCCTAGCAACTTGCTCGAAAATATTTCATTTTCCTGGGCGGGTAGAATTGACCCAATGCATTGTGGGGCGGTTGAGTAGGAAAAGTATACAATCGATTCATACCCAAAATCTTCCCGGAAGTTAGTACTCATCCGGGAATTTCTCACATACCCAAACTCGCATACCCAACCGTCACATACTCAAATTGAAGTCAAAATGAGTATGAGTAGGACGTTAGTATACATCAGGTCGGCAATCAGGCCACGCCCCCTTTGGGGGGAAAACAAACCGAACGTGCCATTGACTATAATGCAAAATTGCGGTCCAAAACAGCACAAAAAGAAAACGATCAGAGGTAAATAAGTTAAAATTTGACCGACCGACACAATGTCAAAATCCTTTACAACAACTCTGCTGGCTGGATAACGTTAAAGACACTTATAAATGATTAATTTGGTCAACCTAAAACCATGTCTTTTTAGTCTCTCAGCATCAAGCTGGCGCAATGATCCGACCCATTGGCCAGAGATATCATGCCCTGATATATATCTTCACCTCTCTGAGTCTCTATGTAAGCTGATTACACGTGAAATAATTGTTATTTTAAGTTGTGTTGTCTGTAATAATGCTTACTATGTTAATAGTATAGCGCTATGCCTTGACTAGACTGTACCAACTGTTCTAACGGCTCATTACGATAGCATACTCCCACTGAAATGCAGAGCACGGGGGAAGCCGGGAGCTTCCTGCTGTCATACAGACCTTATTTAGGGGAATTTTTGGGGGCATGGCGAAGGAATAAAACCATGATGTTTGTTTTTTACCATGTAAACCACACAACAGCTCAGGACATTGCAGATTTTAGCTATAACGGCTTATTTTGAATGATCGCGCTGTCTATGTCTATGGAGTAAGCCGTATTGTTTTCCCCCCAAAGGGGGCGTGGTCACGAGAGTTCAGTCCAGATGACGTATTGCCGATCTGATGTATGGCAGTTCGGACACGGCCTATGAAGGCCGATTTTAAGGCCGATTCCAAAGCCAACGAGCCTTGTTAAATGAGACGGTCTCCGCAGGTCTCCGTTTACGAGCATTTCCGGTTTACGTAACAAGCTGTTACCTTGCGTGACGACTCGCCGCTCCTGTGCTGCCTAGCAACCCTGATTGCTGCCAACGGAGACAGCCTTGTCAATGGAAGAAAAAAGAAAAAGAAGTTGCCTACCAGACGAAAAGAAAAAAAAGTACAAGAAAAAAAGAAAGGAAGATAAAAGTTAAGAAGATGGAGCAACACGTTGCTGTTTTGTTATTTTTTATTTTATTTTATGCAATCTCTGAAAAAAACGCAATGAATCTTGGGATATGTTGGGCCACGAAGGATACATCTGATGCAGCCTTCAAAACCGTGAAACGAAGGCTGCATATCTCGGCCGCATATGAGGAGCTTTGCAAGGAGCCTTGCAAATGGGACAACCTTTGCGCGCCGCTATGACGCAATCGGTCTTCAAATGCAGCCTACGTAGGCTGCAACCCCTGAATCAAGACACAGCCAACATGTGTAACTGGCAGACAGGAGAAAGTGCCTGGTGCATATGCAGAGACTTAACGAGGGAACGAGTGGCAGGTGTGCTGAAATTCAGTTAAAAAATGCAATAACATCTGAAATGATTTGCTGTTAAAAGCAACATGCAGTGATGTGCAGGAAGCATTCAAAGTCAAGGTTGCTTTTATTGCCTCCAGAGAAAGTGAAAATTAATTAAGTACATAAAAAGACTACTACATCTTAGTATAAAAATCTCAATATAAGACAGCATATCTCGAGAAATGTCCAACATAGTGAGAGTAGTAACACCTCAATTTACAAAAACGCATTAATGTGATCTTTAGGTAACACCAGTTTCAATACACAGCCTAGGCTCTGTAAACTGGCATGTTGATAGCTACAGTGGCCCTACTTTGTTTACATAACCTTTTTCAGCTTATATACATTATGTACAGGTAGTGGATCGTAAGAAATATTCACAGATTTTGACAAAAAGTGTTTTGTGATAACAAAAATTCTCCAGAATTGCAGACCTTTAACTGCTACTGGTGACAGTTGGTCCAGTATAGAACTGAATCAAATGAGTCAGTACAGAGGTATCAGGAAAAAGAGCGAGGCTCTTTTACGATTAATAAAAAGCTTTCATCTTAATCGGTAATGAACTCTGTGATCCATGGCTTCTCTCCAGGTGGTGTGTGTGGAGAGACTTAAAGAGCTCTTACTGGGAAAATGTATTTTAGAAAAAGTTCTAAAGCCTACTTACTGACGCCTAAATAATACCTGGAATCTCTTTAGTTGAGCAGCAGCTGAGAGTAGCTAAGGGTTCATCTTGAAAAAACTATACTATACTTTTGCACAGATGAAACAGTGCTTCCATAACCATAGTCTTATTTCATACAAGTATAACAAAAGGTCCAATTTGTACATTTAGGTGTTCATTTGACAAAACCTTGATTGTCTGCATCTGAATATTTCTCCTACACGAGCATCTTTAATGGATTTTTCTGAACATTCACTTTTTTCCCAATACTCTGAACAAAATAGATAGATAGATAGATAGATAGATAGATAGATAGATAGATAGATAGATAGATAGATAGATAGATGGGAGGGTTTGTTCAAATGTTGTTTATAGTCTGATTTATGATTGATTTGACAGGCTGCTGAAGCCTATTCAAAGAATGTGGAATCCATTGTAGGATTGTTTCTCTTGGCAAACTAAGGCAACCAAGTTCTGAGGCGGCTAAAAAACATAATTTCTTGACATTTTTCTTCTGAAACCACCATAGTCCGATTGACATAAACTAAGTGGTATTAAGCTCAATGGTCCTTGGGGTCACCACCAAGCAAAGTCCCACTGTTACAGACATAATATATAATCAATTAACGATGCCAAGTGAAACTGGGTTGACTGTTTTTTTTAAACTACTTATAACACCATTTTATAAGTAGTAAAACCAGAGCAGAGGGGTTTGGTGTGTGTGTGTGTGTGTGTGTGTGTGTGTGTGTGTGTGTGTGTGTGTGTGTGTGTGTGTGTGTGTGCCAGATGTCTATTTACTCTGAAGGGAAAAGCTAAAGAAAGACAGACACTCTGGTGGCATGAGCAGAAGAGGAAGGCTATCCATTTCCTTCTTATTGTAGTTTTTCCCCCACTCCATTTCATTGCAGAATGAATGCATTTTTTCTTCTTTTGGACAACACTGGCCACTTTTTTGTAGGGGTTGAGAAATAATTGGACTTGGAGGAGTGAGTCTCGTTTGCTGCCCTAGAGATTTGTGCTTCCAATTTCCTGTGTTTTTTGACTTGGAGAAGACGTCAACGTGATGGATCCAGAGCTCAGGTACATTGAGGTGAGGTGTCAATACGCTCTTATTTAGAGAATGAAATGTTCTGTTTGGGGTTTCTTCTGGAAGGTGTTGAGTGAGGCCTTTGTGCAGTAGTGGAATATTTTAAACAATAAAAAAAAATATCTAAAATTGTCTTTCAAAGCTGGAGAATCAATAGAGGTGAGTGATGTATGTGTGTGTGTGTGTGTGTGTGTGTGTGTGTGTGTGTGTGTGTGTGTGTGTGTGTTTATCGCTAAGTCCCAGAAGTGCGTGGAAGCTCCGAGAAACAGACACGCATCCATGGGGACTCAAAGTGTGTCAGGACTCGGGCTGTTGTGGCTCAGGAGTGATTGATTGAATGGGCTAGAGGGGAGTGTGAGATGCCGAGACTGAGCTGTGCACAGTTGAGCCAATGGAAAAAGCAGGAAGCAGATATTTCTGAAACATTCTAATTTTTCGTCTGATGATCTTTGCACCATCAGTGCAAAGAAAGCTATTTTTTATATGTGTTTTCTTAATTTCTTTGTCATGGGTACGCTCACCCAGGAATTACAGCTGGCGTAATAGAAACACTACCGCTTTTTTCCAAAGGTGGTGCAAGAATTTACACAAACTGAAAGTTCCTCGGAGCACCTTTAAAAACCTAGTCTGAATCTGGTGTATGAATTTTTTCAATATGGCAGCATCAAAATAAAGTTTTTCCTCTTATAGGTGAACCAGGTCTGACGTTGATGTGAGATTCGAAAACCCATTTTTTGTTTGAGTTGGATCCTGGAGGTATTTGATTTTAACAGAGACATCTGCAGTCACACTCTCAAGACTAATTCGACTCAGGAGGCTCTTCTAGGCCAAGAACCCAATGGCAAAATTGTCCAACCCTGCGGTTTGTTTCTTGACAGTTTAAACTTCTTTAGATGCTGGAGCTCCACAGGGCCTCGCGGGCTGGTTAATGGGTCAGTCACTAAACCATGGCCCACTTATTTTCTAGGTCAAGGTAGTGAATCTTATAAAGCCCCACTGACTGTGGCCTAGTATATTTGTGTTTTGTGTCAACCTTTGTCATTTCAATGTTCCACATATTTTATTTTATTAATAATTATTATGAATTTAAGGTGCAGTGTGTAATGTAGGAGTATTTCTGGGCGGCATCGAGTGGTGAATTTCTAGATTGGAACGCTCCATGTCTACCCCTCCTGTTCTGAGAATTTATAGAAGCTAAGGTGACTTTTCAAGGACAAGAAGCTAGTAACTAAAGATGGCATCATCCTCCACTGCCTCAGGCCCTTTCACAATATCAAGTGATGTGGTGAAGATGTATTTAGTTATTTATTCTATAGTACTTCTTATTCGTCTTCTAACAGGTGCATTTTCCCGGGACACCCACTACATATAAAACTGTGTAAGGCCGTTAACTTAGGAACCTGAATTCTTCTCCCACCACTGTTTTTTTAAAATATTTATTTGAAGTTAAATGCTTCAAAGTGCTTCCAGGCACATACATGTATCACATGGAAAAAGGGGAAATTATGCAGATACAGTTCTAAAAATATATTTGTGTGTTTTGATGACATCACTTGCCCTACATCGAAGTGTTTGGCTCTGATTCACTCAATAGCCCAGTCTGAGTAACACTTAGTCATGTGAAGCTTTTAATTTATACACTTTAAATCCATCGTGCAGTTGTTGAGTAATATTGTTGTTCAGGTACATGGCCTTCAACTTCCAGCAGCAAACTCCCACTCAGATCACTGTCTCTGTGATTGCACTTTTGCAATTTAGCATTTATATAAATGGCACAATTCAGTGTTTCAGGTATGGAATAGAATTTCTTCCATTCTATTATGATTGTTTACCGATTGGTCCTTGACTATATTTCCTTCCGTTATGACCTGTATGGACAGTAAAACAGCCTGTTAAACTAAATTAATCTGAAATGCACTAGCCAAAAACAAATGATTTTCCTCTCCGTCTCGATTTTGTTGAAATATTGTGATTTATCTTTAAATGTGTGCACAGCTATTTCACAGAAATCAAATATTTTTTCCAGTCAAACTGTGTAGTTACAGCTAGTAGGATGGTTGCAGGATGTAGGCTTGAACCCTTTTCATGCCTAAAGTGATTTTTTAGCATTCTAGTTGGCTCTATTAAAATGTGCAATCTGTTGATGGTGCTGGGCTCAAACCTCTTTCAGTTATGCCATTTGGAGCTGGCCTTCCTTCACATTGTAAAATTAAATAAGATGACCTTACTTTAAAAAATCTAGGAAACCGATTGTCGTTAAAACGTTAAGAAAATATAACTATTAGCATCAAGTTTAGTTTACCTTATATCTTCTTGTTAAGCTTACTTCAAGTGTAGTTGTATTTACTTTAATCTGTGTGGTTTCACCAACCAAAAACTCTGAGTGCAGTACAAGTGTGATACTGTATATCTAAGACGAGCAGTGAAACACTTTTGCTCAGTGCTTTGAGCCTGTAACCTGCTCTTAACAGGACTTTTCCTCAGTACGCCCTAGGTCAATTTACCCAATTAGGGACCTTTTGTTATATCAATAAAAAACACTTCTCAACCAAACTAGTGGTTCCAGTCTCATTGCCCTTCAGGTTAATTACATTGACCTGGCATCCCAGGTGTAAATCAGTCTCTTTCAGTAATGAAACCAAGGACTCTCAACCCCCGAGACCCTTAAAAACCATGTGTTGCCTGCTTGCTGTCTCTCGCAACAGGCTATTTTTCTCTCTGGAAGATGTTGCATCTGGATGTTGATCCCAATTACTTATACTGTTTGGTTAAGGCTAAGTGAAATTGGGGTCAGCCAGTCTGGACTACAGCCAATGAAAGACACATCCTAGTGAGGCTCAAAATTACTTCATAATAAAATAAAATAGTACAAAGCAGAAAAAAACACGACAATACAATTGTTTAATATGTTATTTTTCCATACAATAAATCAAATCCTGAAGGCAATGAAATCCTTTTCTCCTGCAGTCTCCATATTAACAATGGTAGTTGTTCTCAAATGCAAACTCATGAAGGGCTGGCGTATATGCTTGCAAGAAACGTGCACAATCACACGGGCACAAACCAAGGCTTGAGGTCTGAAGACGGTGGAGAACACTTCAGCCTCTGGGACATTAGTGAACTACCCGAACACTAGCAGAGGTCAGAAACAGAGAGAGGGATAATTTCCATGTGCTCTCTGATTCCGCCTGCTAAATATTTAATGGAGGAGGGAAGACAGTCCAGCCCGATGGTAAAGATCTTTTTCTATTCTACCACCACTTTTCTTCTTCTCTTCCCCTCCTCCACTTCCATCGTCTTCACCCTCTCTCTCTCTCTTCACCCATCCTTTGCTTTTTCTCAGAAAATGTTGATCCTCTGCCATTTCATTCCCTGCTTGTTGACCCCGAGCATCTGCTTATGTTGATGACTTTTAACTCCCATATCATCTTTCCTTTAATCCTTAAAACCGGCTGTACATTCCCAATTCAAAGATGCGCAGGGCTCTGGAAAGCCTTGAGCATTGACTGTGTGGGAAACATAAACATTAAGAAGAAATCCTTTTAAGACCACTTTTCTTTGGATGCTGCTAAAGGTTGATTTCTCTTTTATTTTGGGTTACGATTTTACGCATACGGCTAACAATTTCCAGTCAGTGAGGATGAAGTACTGTAAGTATTATTACCCAAATTACATTATTTTCATAGATGTACAAAAGAAAGGCTGTTCTATAATTCATGTCTTCTTCATTGGAAGATCAAATGGTGGGATTGCTGACCTGTTACACAGTCTTTGTCTGACTCTATTACATAGGCCTACACAGTCCATCCGGTGCATTATGACATGGTTTACATTTGAATTAGATTCAACTAGAAACAAAAAATAGTCAACTGGAGACAGCCTTTTGTTCAACAAACTCAGGAGATTGTTAGCTTAATAAGCTAGTTAGTGTGGCATCGGACACGTGGTAGAGAGCTGCAAAATTGCCGCCGCTACACACAACGCTATCTCCCAGAATGCCTCACGACCCTGACAGGTGTTTTTCCGCCCACTATTTTCAAATACAGGCATTTATCACATGTGACAAATTATTCCATGCAGCATAGTTGGGAATTAAATCCATTACATGAAACAACAACCAATTTGACAAAAATCAACAATAAAAATATCAAATGAAATCAAAGGAAAGTACTTCTTTCCTCGTGGGATTGACACGGATAGACACACACACGCAAGAGGAGATTGTATCGTGGAGGTTTTGTCTTTTCTTGTCTAAATACTCCATTTCCACCCTTCTCCTATTATCTTCATTTTCTATTTTTGGGTTGGGATAGTGTGTGTTTGTGTGTGTGAGAGAGAGAGAGAGAGAGAGAGAGAGAGAGAGAGAGAGAGTGTGTGTGTGATAGTGAGGGCTTGTGTCTTCAGGGCTTTCTCTGTGACACCTATCAGTTTGTTTCCAGTCACTTGCTGGACTGTCTCACCTCATTCTCCACTCTGAAGGGGATTTCACACCAAGCCGCCTCCTGGTCCGGTTTACTCTAAAATCCCTATCTTTTATTTCCTAGGGATATTCTAATACTGAGGAGCTTTTAATGGGCTAATCCCCAATGTGATACTGTAGTGACGTCATCAGAGACAAAAATACCACCAAGTGCAAGACTCTTCCACACTGTGAGCCCCTTTTCCCTGCTACACAAATACTTATTCACTGGAAAACTATATAATCGCTATCATGGAAGTGCTGGGAAGGATCAGTGTATGACCTTTACCATATTAACATTTCAATCATCTCAAATCGGAAGGGCAATGAATTCAAATATGAGTGCTTTTGGGTATCGTATTGCTTTCTTTTATTAAAATACAGTGTCTCACTACCACTGTTTCTTACTACCGTTAAGATATTCACCATTATGATAAAGCTACAGGTGCCTCTGTGTGTTTGTTACCACAGTTTGCAGTGGGGCTTTATAACATAATGCTATTCCTTTAATGATTTCCACAACCTTGAAATAACAGTAATAGGCCTACTGGAGTATAGAGCTCCGCACCTATTACAAAGACAGATTGAATTTTCAGCACCACGGACAGCGCACATACAAACCGGATGTCTACTACTAAATAAGAAAATAAAAGCTCATGACAAATGTTTTTAAGTGGAATATCATTTATACAGTGAAGCTAGAAAGCAGTTTTGTGTTTTGTACATGAACATTATTATTTAACTACTGTGAGGACAATATACATACAAGAGGAAAAAAACATATACATTTATTTGTGTAGCAAATTGTCTAACAAAGCTATTAAGGGATTTTGAGATGAAAACAAAATACAAAACCCAAATAATAAAAGGTAGATAAATAAGGAAATAAACTTATAAGGTACAAGGATGATTAAATCCATGTAGATCAAAATATACAATGGAATCAATGGAGAGTTAAAACGATAAGAAATATTTTCTTAGTTCAGGTTTATATGAAAATTATCCCACTATGGACTAGGAGGATTATCTTATTTTCTGTATTTTTGAAGTGGGATTGTATGAGGTACTTATGCATAGTTAGTCACTTACCTTATGGAGATGGCGATCAGTGCAGTCATCTTAAGGAGTTTGGGGGAGACAGTGTTGTAGTGGAAGTCAGCCTTGTACTGTTGCAGAGGGGGGCAGAAGAAAATCATTTTTTGCCACCTATAAATTTGATTGTCTAATAGAGAAATATTTGTTCAATTGTCCGATACAAATGTAGAATTTCTTTCACTGCTGATTTGCAGACTGATCCGCTGCACAGCACAGGAAAACAGCTGTTTACTATTGCACTTTCTTTCGAGCGTAGTCCGGCCATCTATTACTTCGCCTACTCCTGCTGGTGCACTGCAGCGTTTTACTCTGCTAATAAGCAATGAAATAATCCTACATTTTACGTACAATTGAACAGATATTTTTGTATTAGACAGGCATTTATTAGGTGGCAAAAAAAAACGATTTTCTGCTGACCCCCTCCGCAACAGTAGGCTACAAGGCTGACATCCACTACAGCACCGTCTTCCCCAAACTCCTTAAAATATCTGCGCTCATCACCATCTCCATAAGGTAACAGACTAACCATGCAGAAGTGCTTCATATAACCCCTTTTCAAAAATATTAAACTAACCCTTTAAGAGGGAAAAAAGCTTTTATTGTGAAAGTCCCAGCCCGTAAATCTCCCTAGTCTTCTTGCCTACGGGCAGCTTGACGCTCCTGCTGCTATATTCTCGTGCCGACATGTCTGGCTGTTACTCCCAGGCAGAGGCGCTGGATTCAGGCTGAGGAGGAGAACCGTTTCTCCGGAACAATGACAGCGTCCAAAGACACTACCAAGAAGATACCAAAGGAGGGTCAGCAGGATGAGGTAGACAGAGATATACAGACAATTATGTTTTATTATGTCAGCTCTGACGACATAGATCAGTTCAAGCTGCTCGGTACAATATTATAGAGATGATGACAAATACTAAAATGATTGAAGTGCAGTAAAATTAAGGTAAACAGTTGAGGAATATTTGGATTTTTGCAAATGTAAACATTGATATCAAGGTTTGTGACTGCCAGTGCAAGAAGTAGTACATTTTCCTAATTTAATATTATCTGCAAACAGTAGGCTACTTTAAGTACTTATAATACTGAAAAAAGACCATTGTGGGGGTTTTCCTGTTATATATTGTATTGTATTATTACAGTATCACTGATTTATTCATGTGTAATTAATATTCTAATATTGTAACTCATTTACATATGCTTATTACTGGGTAGTTTAATATATTGTAAGTACAAACTATGATGAATTATCTATGTTGGATAAATGAAATGCAGTAAAGAAAATCACAGCATTTGCCTATGAGATGTATTGAAGTAAAGTAGTGGGATACTGTAGCATAAAATGGAAATACTGTAATTATACCGTTCAAATACAGCTTGTATAGTACTGGCATAATCTATGTCAGCAGTTGTAGAGGACAAGACAATATAAAGAAAATAAGAACTTGCAGGATGTCTTACTATGGGTCTGACTAGTTTCAGTGTTTGTTATTTACCTCATATTTTACTCGCAGTGCCCATACATAATATGGCCCTCTATTTTCTATGTGCAGAGCTCAATAGCATTTAGCTTCAATTGTTTTTTTTCAGCAAGTGTTCGATGATTTTTTTTACCTTTGGCTGTACTTGGTGCAGATAGTGTGACGTTTTTTGCCTAAAAGGTGATTTTTGGAACCACTATTGGTTGTATTTCTTTGGAACATGGTTGATGATTTATGTTTATGCATGTATTTGTAAAAAACATATAAAATGTTTTGTGGATGTCCTTGAAATGTGGTCTTATCCTGGAAAACATCTTTGTTTTTCCCAGATACAGATTGATGGTCTATTACAGTGTCTTTATCGCTTTAACTCTATCTCATTCTCACACACACATACACACACACACACACACACACACACACACACACACACACACACACACACACACACACACACACACACACACACACACACACACACTTGATTTACCCCGCCTGCTTTACTTTCCACTGAAGGGAACCTGATCAAAAGACTGTTGCAGTGGACTGTGTCTGCCAAAGCCTGCTAAACGCACAGACACACACACACACACACACACACACACACACACACACACACACACACACACACACACGTGAGAGCATGCGGAGAATTAGCTCGGAGATGTTGAACTAATACTCAGGGAGCAGTCGATTCGCCCAGTGGTGTGCAATGAATGCTCTACCCACTGATGAGCATGAGTTTGTTTCTGCATGTGCTCTTGTGTGTGTGTGTGTGTGTGTGTGTGTGTGTGTACTTTCACCCGCTTCATTAATTAAAGCATTTTCACCTCGCCGACAGCTCATGTGATGCAGATTGTTGGGGACACATTTGTTCCTCTTATCTTCAGTGTCAGACAAGTTAAATGGTTTCACGATCATAATCCTTTGGTTCCAGTTAAAAGTCAGCACTATGTGACACTCCACCGTAATACAACTACTGCTTGCCATACTGTTAATCTTTGAAACTAAAACGCTTCAGGCTGTTTCCAAAGATGTATTGCTTACTGTACTGTTCTAATCAGTGGCGGAATATAACTTAGTATTACGTACTTGTGTATCTCTATGTTATACTTTTAACGTCACTACTCCAGAGGTAAATGTAGTAGCTGATCATGCTTCTGTTCTTTAACTTTAGTATCATTCTTAATACATGGATTTTTAGTACTTTTGGACTAATGATATTTCTGCTTTTACTTAAGTAAAGCATCTGATTACTTTTCAACCGCTGGTTTTGATTTTGTAAGAGCACAAGTCGTGGTTATCTTTTCTTGGATATGAATGGTCTACTCGTGTTATTCAAAACTACTCAAATGGGGATGATTATTCTATTGTTGATTCAAACCATTCAAAAAGCAAAGGGCCCCTCCTGTCCTCTCTTACCCCTGTAGAAGGAGTTTTCTACAGAGGAAAACGAGCAGTGCCGCTCAGCTCAGACACTGTTTCTGATGTGCCAAACAGGCCTTTGATGTATCTCTCTGTCTTTCTCCTGAGCTTTGAAGAGGGGCGAATTAAACGCCACATGACAGCTACCTATTACACTACCTATTAAGCGTTTTTTCTATTACACTTCACCATTTGAAAACCTTCTGGCCAAATCCTATAGGGGGCTTGAACTCAAAAGCCCACCCCCTGTTGCATCATTTCCTCCTCCTTTTAAGGCCTTGACAACAGGTGACTTTCATAATTTTTTTTTGCCTGAAGAGACCCAAAAGATCAGTCCAGAGAAAATTATGCAAAACCTGCGAGTTCAGAGGCCGTCCTCACGTCAAAAGTTTTGTTCGTCCATTAGTGTTCATCTCTTAAAAGTACAAGGCCTTATCTGAAAGTCGAAAACTCAAGATTACTTTTTCTATGTCGAGCCCAAGTGTATTCTTTCTAATTTTTTTTCAGTACATTTTTTCACAAAAAAGTCTTTTTTCTCTGTCTAGACATGTACAAGCTCTGAGCTGTATGCGAGTTACAAGAGGAGCTGCTGCCCCGAAAACCAATTAATGTGGAAGGACAAGTCGATAAAAATGGATTTCATTCTACGTTTGATGCCATAAAAAAAACATGATATATCGCCTTATATTATTCTGTTTGGAACAGCAGAGGTTTTGGATGGTTATGCCTAGAGGGTACTATGCAACACTGACAACTTGTATTTAATGTTTATTTGTGTGTTTGCAGGACTTTGTGGACGTCAGCCCCCCACAGAGGAACTGGAAAGGCATCGCCATCTCTCTGCTGGTGATCGTGGCGGTGTGCTCGCTCATCAGCATGTCCGTGGTCGTCCTCACACCTGGTAATTGCACAAATGTCCACTCAAATTCAAGGATAAACTTATTAGATTTTTTATATCTCAAGAACGCTTTGAGGGATTTTCATCAACATTTGTTACAAACTCACACTTCGATTAGAGGAAAAAACTGATTACATTTTGACGTCAAAGGTCAAGGTCACTGTGACCTTGCGTGTTGTGAACGCAATATCGCTTGCGCGCTTTTAGGGATTTTCTTCAAAGTTTGCACAAATGTCCACTCGAAGACTTAAAGATGAACTTCATAGATTTTGGAGTTCAAAGGTTACTGCGTTTATTGTGGCTTCTTATGAGATTTACGGTATCTTCTTTAAAGCATTTCCTACCACCGCTGTACTATCACCATTCGGCAATTGTATGCCCTGCAGAGGCATTTAACTGAAAAGCGGAATTTCAAATAGTTGTTTTTTCTTCCAGTGGAGATCCCTGGCAACAGCAAGTCCAGGCTGACCGTGGCCGATCTGTACAAACCAGAGTTCAGCGCTCACGACCCCGAGGCCTTGTGGATCAGTGGTGAGTCCTGCCCTTAAAGAGTCTTCATATTAAAGGTTAAACATTTGCTAAAAGAAGCTGAAGATGTAAACAAGAATAAAAATATTTAGGAGCAGTGTTCGACTCACAGCTGAAATTCAATTAGAATACAGATTGTATCGTCAAGCGGGGACAACAAATAATTTATTTTCTGAGGAAGCTCAACATCTTATGGTGTCTGCAAGAACATTTTATGAGAGCCTTTTAACGTTCGCACGTGTGTGCTGATTCAATGGGTTGTCTGTTTAAGACAATTCCCTAGATTCCAGTTACGACAGTAGCTCACTCATATAAAAAATTATATTTCAACAATGCACTTTCCAGGAAATTTTCATTTATGCCGGTTGGTACGGAAAAAACAAATCATTAGGCAAATTCCTTCAGCTATATGCAAACTTGTTGTCACTTTCATGTTGGTGTTGTTGATGTTGATGCTGATGTTTGATTGCTGTCGTAAGTTTATGTTGACCATAGATGGGATAGACTGTAACATTTAAATGGATTAAAAAAACATTCTGAATCTGAATCTGAAGCTAGCATTAACCACCATAAGCCAGCGGTCACACCATATCAAGTGAAGCTGTTATGTTATATGTACGACAATCTGAGAAGGTCTTTTTTAATTCTGTATGTATATTCCAGCAGTTATTCCTGTGCGGGGGTAAAGGTGGCTGGTGTGTAGTAGCTCATAAGGGCAGTGTGACTTTGAGAGCAAGGTGTGATGGTGATGTAACAAAGAGGAACATAAACGGTGCGACTTTGACTTTGAGAGGAGGCTTGAGGGACTTGTTTGCGAAGCCTGGACATGGCCCTGTGTGCTATTTTTACCTCCGTAAAATATGAAACTAATGTGCTCTTGGGTTAGGTGAGCTAAGTTTGCATAGAACATCTGAGTTACATCTGGCTGCAAATACGTCGAGCAACATATTTTTGTTGCTCATGTCCTGATGTCCTATTCACTAAAATAAAGGTCTTCAAATAAGCAATGTTCAGAATCTGTTTGGTGTGTTCATTGACGTCGGCCGTCGTAGATGCCGTTGGGCTTCTTTTCAGCCGATTCAACATGTTCAATCGGCGTCGGGCAGTCTTTCAGTCGGAGCAATTTGATTGGTGGAGGGCTAGCGAATCAGTGAAGCCCGGAAGTGAGGCGGGTAGCACAAACAGCTGACAACAGTGTCGCATTGCTAGTCATTGTTTTAATTTGTTTGTTTGTTTTATTCAGCGAGTACTCACATGCATCAACCCTTCTTGACTGCTCGACACCATGCTCGACACTCTCTGCTAAAAATGGTGCTCTTTATGGTACATAGATATAAATACGTATTTATATCTATATCTATCTATTTATGTCTAGAGAGCTGTTCCATCATTTCCGGTTTCCGTATTTTTTTGGGCCACAATACAGATTAGCACCGCCTGCTGTTATGGAGACATTATGTCCCGCGCAAGTGCAGAGCGTACGTAAAGTCAGTAGTCGGCTCGGTGTGTTCTTTGCACTTTTTTGGCCGCGACAGGCAGACTCCATTTTCGGGCGACGGTCGGTAGTCGGATCGCTGTGTCCTGGCCTTTACTTGTAACTATGCCTAAGTACCTCATACAACCCCACTTCAAAAATACTGAAATACCCTTTAATGGTCCTACTATAGCTATGAAAGTTAATTAACTCAAACTGTTATATCCATTGTTTCTGGGCCAGACGGTGCTGACTGGTTGAACATATGAGTGTAATAAAAAGCCAATATCGTCTGGATGAATTCATAAAAACCCTGAGGATGGATGTGCTGTTCTTACGAGGGGAGGGAACACAAAGCACAGAGAGCTGCGGGTAAAAAGTTCAGTGCGTTAACAGAAAATGAGAATCTCTCTCTACCTGAGCTTTCATTAGAGCCTCCAAACATTTGTCAGTGAAGAGAGAGGTGGCCACTATCATGTCCTTATATATTAAAGCCATTCATTCTCCAAGATCTCCAGGGCTCTAAAATGAGCTGTAAACTTTGCTGCTGCCTGTGGACTTACAGGGAATTCATCAAGGAATCCACAATCCGAAGTAAATGTTTTATTCATTTATATTAATGAATTAAATGTTTTGACATATAAAATTAAGAATAAAAAATAAATAAAGATATTATATTATATTATTAAAATAATTAAGAAAATTTAATTTAATTAATGTAATATAAAACAATCACATTTGTAAAATTATAGATTTATTTGATTGTATTATGTTATTTCCACACAAAAAAGGTATCCAAATTTAATTCAAATATGAAATATCAATTCATAATAAAATTAAATGTTAATAAAATAATAATTGAATTGAGAATTTAAATCATTATAAATAATCAGATTTATAGTAAGATATATTGATGGATGGATGGATGGATGGATGGATGGATGGATGGATGGATGGATGGATGGATGGATAGATAGATAGATAGATAGATAGATAGATAGATAGATAGATAGATAGATAGATAGATAGATAGATAGATAGATAGATAGATAGATAGATAGATAGATAGATAGATAGATAGATAGATAGATAGATAGATAGATAGATAGATAGATAGATAGATACTGACTGACTGACTGACTGACTGACTGACTCATCATAACTGATGGTTTATATTTTCTACTGACTGACTCATCATAACTGATGGTTTATATTTTCTACTACCTTTTATCTGCACATTGCATAAACATAAAGTCATTGAAGCGCCTCCTGCTGACCTGCATGTCCAAACACAGATGGCCTCGCAGTGTTGAGTCCAGAGTAGAACGGCCTGTGGGTCAAAACATCCTCCCACACTGTGAGAAACCATATTCAAGCTATCATGACAACAACACATTACTATCATAGTAACTTATTGATAAAAGTGTGCAACCGTCACAGGGAAAAAAACAGTGTTGAACTTCATCCTCTACATATTGCATTACTGCTGTAATGCGATTAACTGCACTCATCTAATTTCCCTGCACACATCCACCGGCATACCCAATAATACACAGTCCTTAATTAGATTATATTAAAAATATAATGCCAGCCATTGAAATAATAAAACGAGGCCAACACAAATGATTATTTGAAAGAGGGGTTGAATGGGATTGAGCTGGATAAACCAATGCATTTTTTATTATTAGTGAGCTGTTTTAGTAGCATAAATATATATATATATTATATATATATGTATATATATATATATATATATATATATATATATATATATATATATATATATATATATATATATATATATATATATATATATATATATATTTATATATATATATATAGAGAGAGAGAGAGAGAGAGAGAGAGAGAGAGAGAGAGAGAGAGAGAGAGAGAGAGAGAGAGAGAGAGAGAGAGAGAGAACATAGCAAATCTAGCTGGAAGGAGCTGAACAGAAACAAAAAAAGACTTGCGTGGTCTGTTTAGAATATGACAGGCAAATTATGGCTTTGATGGGTAAGTTTGGGGGAGGGGGAGGGAGATGGCTAAATGTGTCCATATTAACTAACACCTTTGTGGGCCTGCTGGGAGTGACACAAGGACAAACACAAGGACAGAGTTGACAGTGAGAGAGAGATTGGCCTTTTCTGAGATCCAACGCCTGCTGCGTCCCTCCCTATACCACAGGGAGATAATACTAATGACTTGTCCTGCAGGCATGTGGCTTCTCACTATACTGTATGGGCACTGGTTGGGACGGCCTTCAACAACACTGTGTATATACACTGTAAAATCTGGTGTATAAGAAACACATTTATTATTATTTATTTTTTAGTAAGGAGTACTCAAGTTACCTTAAACATAGCAGGAATTCATCATAGAAATGTCCATGTAAACATCCTAACACAACCCGTACTCATGGATTAGTTGGTGAGCAGATCAGGTGATTTTAAGACACAAGATAGATTTTAATTTCATTTCATTTTCACTTATTTATTGGTGCGAAATAAACTAGATTGAAATAACATAGGAATAAACATGAAGGCTATACATACAAACATACACAGGTGGGGAACAAATAAACCACTGAAGGCTTGTAAGAGATGCCCACCTAATGTTAAGATTAAAAACATAAGCAAATACAAACAAAGCAATACATTAAAGAAGCAATAGATCATATTGATAAGTTGGTTAGTGCACTAATGGATTTACTGTGCTTTGTTCAAAAGTTTGGAGTACACAGTTAGGCTGCACTACATCAACCTTGGGGGAATGAGTTCACTTTGGTCTGTAGTTCCACCATAATGCATTTTCTCAACCCAACAGGGTCAGCCGTCCCATTAGCTGTGGTGCTAGGATTGAGTGTGAAGTTGGGAAATTAACTGGCTGACATGTTTTGAGGTGTAAATCTAGAGTGGAGCTGGGGTGCGACCAAAGCTTTCTGAAAAAAGTAGAGTAAATGCCTTTGGTCTGGGGCATGATTTACTCCCAGGGGGTTCCTGGGGGTGTTATTCAAACACATTGGTAATGGAAATGGCTTCCTTGACAACCTCCAGCTAATTTCCCTCCTCTCCCCTCTAACACAGGAGTCAAGCTATAATGGTTGGCTGCTCCCCCCTAATTTAATAGCATGAGAAAGACACTTAACATGAGAGCTCCTATAATAGAACTTCACTATTCGCCAGACTTAAACCAAGCAAGACACCGCAGGATGTTAGATTCTTGTCCAACAAAGAAAAACATAATTTGGTGTATGGCAGGGTTTCATTTAAAGTAATACTACAGGGTTGTATTCACCTTCATGCAGAGATGTAAATGATAAGAGTGATTCACAGCTCTCAAACACTGAGCTTAGTTTAGCATAAAGTCTGGAAAGAGGCCGGAAACAGCATTCCCAGATGTAGCATGCTGAATGCAGCCAACAAGGAAAAACCCTTTTCAATGTAGTCTTTTTTGTCAAATTTTGTATTATACTATTTTGTGACATTTTTTATTGCATTAAACTAAACATACACACCACGTCTCAGTCCGCGTGCTTTTGTGGAGAGCAGAGCCTATTCTCCTGTCGGAGCTTATTTAGGTATTTTCATAAAGCATTCTCATCAGGGTTATGGATGTTACGTTGCTTCCTAATGTTACCACGGGGACCTTGTCATAGACTGTATAGTAAAGGGAGTGAATTATTCATGCAGTTTTTGTTTACATTGTGTCTTGTTAATGGCGAGTAAAGCCGAGCTTGTTTACATCAGATGAAGAAGAAAAAACACTCATAGGTTCTTACATAAGAGTGTGTATCCAGTTAGGGAGTCTGTCATACGTGCTCACAAACAATCGGCTGCATCTTCAGCAGTGACCCATGTTAATATAACAACATGAATAATGCATTGTTCACGACAAAGACGAGAGCACCATAATTTCTTTAATTATATGTCCTCAATAAATCCTCTATAAGGGCAAACAGAGGATGGAAGACATTGGTGGACACTCAGACATTACACAACATTACGTTAAGGCCAGACACTGCAGATGAATACGGAATACTAACAGTTATCATAATGACATTTTGCCAGTTGATTTCTTACATTAGAACAATTATTTTTTGTAACACAAATTTGCAAAGGTTTAGCAACCGCAAAAGCAACACAATCCTTTTGTGAATTTGGCCCCTTATGTTGTAATCAGTTTGTTCAGGTGTTCAAGTTCAATATCTGACAGGTGTTTTGCATTTACTCTGCCTAATTAGAGACAGAGACGACCCTTTTATTTTAATTTTTGTTAAAGGATGAGTTTAATTCCGTCTACTGTAGTTCAAAGCTGCCTTTCATGTCATAAATTTAACAGTGCTTATCTTCTGACTTGTCCCTCGCTGTGTTTCCTCTCCCAGATTCGGAGGTGGTTTACAGGAACCGCGACGGCCATGTCATCAAGTTCAACTTTGCCTCTAACGAGACGGAAGTCATTCTGAGCAACAGCACGTTTGTAAGTAACATTCACCACATGTTAGTGTAAATGCTAAAACGCTAAACTCTGACTGCTCTGTTATCTCTTTAGCGTTCCCTTCCACTTAAATGATAGCTCATAAAATAGTGTCGGGAAATTTGTTTCTTTTTCTTTTTAATTCTATCAGAGAAAATGAAAAGTTTGAAATCCATCTTTGACGTCTACGAGAGGACTTTTGGTATTTATCACACTCAGATGTCACACAGTGGCTTGAATGTCCACTACAGTACATCAATACATGAAAAAATACAAAAAAATATACAGTATGTGATATAAATAAGTTAAAACAAGCGCAAGGAGCACAAGATGCATACATTATGTATCCATCTGACACTGCTGCTGTAAAGACAGAAAGAAAATGCTGTCCAGTTCTGATCTCTACCTCTTTTAAAAAAGAGAGATGGGGTTGCTCTCTCTTTGTCTTTTCTGGTTTTGGATTGGATCCCCAGAGGCTCTGGAAAACATGTCAGAGCTTCCGGCTGCGCCTCATCACTCCCGTTTCCTTCAAAATGAGAATATGATAATACCTGGTAGAGGGTGGCCTGTGCACACACACTGTGGGCGAGCTAAAAACATGCGCTCACCTCCCCTCACCCAACAACAGAACAATCAGCAGTATAGAATTGAGCAATTCAGGTTATGCTCCTGACGCAATCAAATCACAATGTGTACTTCCAGGAACATGAAAATATGTCTGCATGTAATCCTATTTGGAATTTCAGCCAAATCCAATCAACAATGTTAATGTTAATCAGAAAGCAGGCCCAAATACAGTATGACATCTTCCTGCCAACATGTTTGCAAAATTGCACCACGCACCAGTTAGAGCTTTTGATATGTTGCATAACTGGATTTGATGAGGATTTGAGGTTGTGAAGGTATAAGCTTGTCAGACGATGCAGAACGAAACGCCCCACAAAAAAAAGGCAGAGGTGGCTTGGTATTTAGGCCCTTTCCAAAAGCAGGGGGGGGGAGTAAAAAGAGGGACCTTCTCTTTGATGCTCTAATGTCACGTGAGAGTGGCACCTGAGCCCAAACCCTTGTATGACCTTCTACTTGAATTTTGGAAGTTCAATAGCCCATTATTTTAAATACACTGGTTGGAATTAAAAGTTAAAACACAAAAAAAAATTCCAGGATTGTAACTCCTAGTCCTATAAAGCAAATTAAAAATGGTCCCACCTGCACGCCACTGATCCAAAGTGAACACATCTGCTGCCTGGCTGCACAGCTAAAATCTGAAAATAATATAAGATATGAATTATTGTATTAATGTATTATTACACACACACACACACACACACACACACACACACACACACACACACACACACACACACACACACACACACACACACACACAAAAAGACACATTCAAGCACCCAAAGAAACACTAAGTCACCAAGTCCGCAATTGTTCAGCTAATTTTGTATTATTTTTTTGTCAGGTGGCTTTCAAAGTGGCAAAGTACTCACTCTCTGCAGATTTGAAATATGCGCTCTTCGCTTACGATGTGAAACCGGTGAGTTTTCAAAACAAAGCAACTGAGAGTTGTGGATCATCCCCAGCGTTACCCACAATTCTTCTTTGCCTGTTGTTCATCTCCCGACACACTGTCATTTATATTCAATCCCCGAGGGGAGCTGTCAGTCCACCCATCTCCATGCTTGAACAAACCGAAAAGCTCAGGCCATGCATGTTGTTTTTATACCCATATTGATGCTGTTTTATATTCCCTACGGACTACTTTGCTGCCTTTTCTGTTACTTAAAATTTGCAATTGAGGGTGTATTGAAGAGATGCTAGTTGGAGGGAAGCTGTCTGATTGTGCCACCTGCACTGAACAGGCGTGAATGTATTTGTTATGATTGCGTTTGGTTAGATGTGTATCTCAGTATGAAGTGTGTTTTTTTTCTGTGCTGACATTCAGTCATCCACCGTGAAGCTTGTCTTTTTTGCTTCTCAAAGTCGAGGCTTTTTTCATTGATTTTTTTCCCCCTCCACTTGTTTGCAAACACATGGATCTAGGCAGGGCTCAGTTTTAGAAACACTGCAGCTGATGTATACTTGCAAATATATAGTTTCTGTAATCGTTGCCGGATCCACATCTTGCTTTAAGATACTCTCTCTTGAATCTGACACCCTCCAGTGCATATAGAAAACACTGATTTCTCCACTCCTCTTCTGTATATAAAGGCTTAATTGATTGATTTAGTTATTGCCAGGGCAACGTGAAAAAATAAACAACAACTTACTTACGTCTGAAAATAATCCGGCTGTGCAGCACAGCCCACCTGCAGTGAAAGAAAAGTTCCTATAAATACTGTATGTCAGGCTTTTGATTTGTTTTTGTGCGGCAAAATCTATACTGTAGAAGGATGCATTAGACATCGGTTTAAATATTTCATTTCGGTGAAAACCATCATATAGCTTTCACGCACAGGTGGAACAAGCGGATACTGAATATGAAGGGATGCTGTCAGACAGTGGATAACAAGTAAAGATGGGTTTACAATCTCTCGGTTGCTTTAGGGGAAGCATAAATAGTTTTACAGTATAGAATTAATCCTTTAGATCAGAATGAAGGTAAGAATGCATTATATATATGAACAGATTTAACATTTAAGTGATGATATCTCATTGCAGATATACAGATATTCCTACACGGCGTCCTACATCGTTTACAACATCTACACCCGGTACGTTTATACCTTCTTGACACAATGTGGCATTCAGGACACAGACGCTGGTTGTTCATATCAATATGTCAGTGTGTATTTATTATTATATGTTTTGTTGAACAGGGAGGTTTGGGAGCTAAACCCTCCGGAAGTTCAGAACGCAGTGCTCCAACACGCAGCTTGGGGAAAACAAGGACAGCAGTTGGTAAGGCCCAGTGTGTGTTTGCTCACACAATGCATTCTCTCTCTGTTGCTTTCTCTCAATCGTTCTCTCTCTTTATACATTCCTCGTCCTTGCCTGATACAATTGGGATCTGATACAAGTATTCTTACTTCAGTTTCTGCAGAATAAGCTGTGTATACTTTTGTACTGTTTGCCTCGAAAGTATGTGACCATAATGTGTTCATGATCTAATTTTTGTGAGTGCACAGCGAGGAGATATCAGAATCGCTTGACTTGGTGGTGTAAGGTATTAAAAACACGAGGAATTAAGTTAAAAAGATTAAAATAAGGTCAGACAGCGAGACAGTAATAAATAGCCCTGGTTCTTCTCTCTGTAGCTGTAACTAGGAGGCAGCTATACCATTCAGCAAATAATCGATAATAAGGATTTCTGCATGCAGTGTCTTTTACACAGGGAATGTTTTATTGGCGGACATGCATTCAGTATGTGTTCGGCAGCGCTGATCAAATGCAAATATTACAACACTGATGGAAAGAGGGAAAGTAAACACTGACTGAGATAACGCCCAGAGCTTTAGAATTAGAAAACAAAATCTCATCAGGGAGGTAATCAAAAAGCAAAACCGATGGAAAAAAACAGGGAACACAAGGAATGAGATAAGAGCGCCAGTACAATCTCTCTTTCTCCCCCTCTCCCTCCTCTCTCTCTCCTCAGATCTACATCTTTGAGAATAACATCTACTACCAGTCGGACGTGAGGAGCAACTCCCTAAGGATCACCTCCTCTGGCAGGGAGGGAGTCGTCTTCAACGGACTGTCTGATTGGTTGTACGAAGGTGTGTGCTTGTGTGTGTGTGTGTGTGTGTGTGTGTGTGTGTGTGTGTGTGTGTCTGTGTGTGTCTGTGTGTGTCTGTGTGTGTGGTGTGTGTGTGTAGAGGTTTTCTCTGTATTTCAAAAATCTGTTGGTTTCAGATTCCATAGATGAGCATTTGAAATTGTATCGACCCAGTAGTGCACAAAGTATCATAGTAAATTTGGCTCCACATTGACAAAGTACCACATGAAAATGCTCTCACTTGTCTTTGTTATGTGATAAAAACACAATTATTCTGCATAATATGAACGTTAAATACAAATTTCTGCTGTGATTTTTTGTACTTTTAATTAAGTAAAGGACCTTTTTCCACCAGGAAAGAAGCATTGTTTGGACTAATCTCCACTCATCTGTTTCAAACATGTGTCCTTCTGCATTAAAAAAACTAAGCCAAATGGGCAATGAATAAAAAATAAAATAAAAATAAACCACTCGACAATCCATTAAGCCGGGGTGTAAACACAGAAAGCAGCACAAACGCAGATGGGAAACATTATGGAATCCTTTCTGTTTGCAGACTAACTGCAAGCTCTGTTTTCTTCCTTCTTTAAATTTGCGATTGTTTTCGATCGTAACCATTTGGCTGGTAGTTTTACAGCGTAGGGAAGAGTTAAAGGTGCAGGGTGTAGCATCTGTGATTATTCGAAAGGGAGGGGAGCATTGCAATCTAAAACTTGACTACTAGTTGCCACTAAATTTTTAAATATTACACAATGCACCTTTAAGTCCTATTTCACCAATGAAATGAGCCACGATCTTGTTGTTGTGCCTCTTTAAAAGTGTGCTACAAATGTTGATTTTTGCAGAGGAGATTCTGCATTCACAGCTGGCTCACTGGTGGTCGCCGGACGGAGAGCGACTTGCGTTCCTCACCGTCAACGACACGCTAGTGCCTAACATGCTCCTGCCCCAGTTCACCGGGAACACCTACCCCAGGGGACTGCAGTACCCGTACCCTATGGTGAGCCTTAACACACTGCAATCTACACTGGCAGTTAGATTCAGGGCCAATCAGAGCAGACTGGGCTTCTTAGAAGGCAATTTCGAACCTAAAAATGTTAATGATTTTTGTGACCTTTAAAGGTGCAGTGTGTAATATCGGAATATTTAGTGGCATCTAGTGATGGAAGTTCTAGATTGCAACAATCCCTTGCTACCTAAAATGCCAATACATTCTACACACTGCACCTTTAAATCTGATTGATGCTGTCTACTTTATATAATAATTACTTTCCCGTAATACCCCATTTTATAACTTTTGTTCTGTGTCCTCCCCTCTTTAGGCTGGACAGATAAACCCCACAGTCAGGCTGTCAGTGGTCAACCTGTTTGGAGTGACACACACTCAGGAGCTGCAGCCTCCAGACCAGCTCAGGCTCAGGTGACATACAGTTCATATCCATAAAACACAAATATTTTAACAGTGAATCTTGAGAAGTGGGACAAAACAGGGTGCAATGTTGAAAAAATACAAACCCTTTGTTTAGGCAAATCAAATTACATGTATGTATCCAACATACTAAGCTACTGAGCTAAGGTTTGACACAACCTCCCAGCTTTTGTCCTTTTTATCAAGATGGGCTTTTTAGCTTGCCATTCCTTATTTTGTGTCAACTCCGTCAGACACCGAAAAACACAAATTCATTTTCCCTCAATTTATGCTAGACCCATGAGATGTATAGTGATCACAAATATTCACCAAAACCGATAGATATTTTCAAAATGTATATGAATATAATTTCTTTTGATATCTGACGGTGTTGACATATTTAACGTTACTATAAAAGTGTCCCACCACTTTGAAACCATATGAAACATGAATGTGTTGAAGAAAAACTGTTTTTATTGATATAAGAGATTATTTAGTGTTGCTTTTGATGAAAAAAGCACTTTTTCATTAAAGTCAATTTTTAATAGGTTTTATTGAATATGAAAGATTGAAACCCTCTCTGTGGACACACTGTTTTGGACGTCGTAAGAAGATAACAAGTGTCATATATTTGACATAATAATGATACAATTACATTTAAGGGGATAATTGTGCTCCAGACATTCTATTCTTAATCCCTAATAATATCTACAATTTTAAATATTTTTATTTTTAAAGATATCAGCAGTTACATATGGAAGATGGCCTTTTGTCCCGGTTCTGAAGAATCACTGATATATATACAGTATATAAAGCACTAAATCCTCAGTGTGATCCTCCTCTTGTTGCAGGCCTTTCTACGTCACCATGGTGAAGTGGATCAGTGACACTCACCTGGCCGTGCGCTGGCTCAACCGGCCCCAGAATGCATCACTGCTGATGGTGTGTGACATCACCATAGGATCCTGTATCCAGGTGGGTCTTTCTGAAAGTTTATGGAAATGTCTGATATTTTACTTTATTTATACAGTTTTTATTCCTATATTTATACACTGTATATTATTTATTTTATTTCTAATTTGTCTATGTTCATGTCCTATTCTCATTTTATCTTCCTTGTTTGATTTGTTTTCATTGCACTTTGTAACATTGTTAGGAAAACTGCTATATTCATAAAGTTTATTTTAATTATTGTCATTTAAGATGAACCAGGCTAATTATTAGTCATCTATGAAACGTATGGTTGTTGTGCATAACTTCTGATACCATTGCTATTGTGTGTCTGGACTTAACAACAAGATGGTAGAGTATGAACACACACAGCTCCTCAAGATGAAAGAAATAACTTTAAAATGAATAATGTTTTGCCATTCCCCTCTCCTTTAATTTCAGAGACACGAGGAGTCTTCTGAGACGTGGCTTTCCAGACCGGTAAAAGCAAAAATACGTTTCTCATATCAATATTGGACAACAACCTTTTTTTTCATTTAATTATTATTGTTATATAAGCATGACAGCAGCTATATAACCCTAGCAGCAGGATAAAGTGTGTATGTGAGCTCTGAGGCCTGTGTTGGTCCATTTAGAGGCAGGTGCCTTTGTTCTCCGCGGATAGGAGCCGCTTCTTTTTGGCGCTGCCCGTCAAACAAGGCGGACAGGGAGAGTACCACCACGTCACCATGTTCAGCAAAAAGGTGACTCTCTCCTCCACATACAGCCAATTTGTATCTTAAAGGGATGGTTCAATATTTTGGAAGTGGGCTTGTATGATGTAGCCTACTTATGCATAGTTAGTGTGTTATGGAGATGGCGATCAAACTCCTAAAGGCGAAGACACACCGGGCCGATAATCAGGCGTCGAACATAGTCGGAGAGTTTTGAGGGGGCGGGGACACAAATCTGTTTGGTGTGTTCTGTGACGTCGGCCGTCGTAGATGTCGTCGGCCTTCTTTTCACCTGATTCAACATTTGTAATTGGCTTCGGTTAGTCTGTCAGCCGGAGCAATCTGATTGGTGGAGGGCTAGCTCGTCTTTGCTCTGCCACGGCAGCGGAGCAGATATTAGTTTCACT
Source organism: Hyperoplus immaculatus (assembly GCA_949357725.1). Taxonomy (NCBI): domain Eukaryota; kingdom Metazoa; phylum Chordata; class Actinopteri; order Uranoscopiformes; family Ammodytidae; genus Hyperoplus; species Hyperoplus immaculatus. Next base: position 4,727,438 of record OX442372.1, read on the forward strand.
TTTGTCAAACATGATTTAGGAAGCAATCGATAGAATCTGAGAATGTTCGGATTTTCATGTAGGCTTAACATAATCAGCACACAGCATTAGATTGTCCGTGCACGACGTTTTCACATGTTTTCAGAAATAGTCAAGGTAGTGTGGGCGATGAGCGGCCACAGGTGTGTGTGTGTGTGTCAGTGTGTGTGTGTCTGCAGCATGCATTCTCTCCGTTATAATGTCATCCCGCGCAAGCGCAGAATGCACGGCAAGTTGGTAGTCGGCTTGTGTTCTTCGCACTTTTTTGACCGCGTCGGGGAGATTGGAGCTGCCTGAATCTGCAGACTCCATTTTCTGGCGACGGTCGGTAGTCGGCCTGGTGTGTCTTTGCCTTTAACATGACTGCGCTGATCACCATTTCCATAAGGTCTCAGACTAACTACCTCATACAACACTTCAAAAATACTGAACTATCCCTTTATGTTTGTATTGTTTTCTGGCATTTTTTCCAAGCTCTTAAAAACTGAATCTGATTTCAGCTGCGAAGCGACCGCGACGAAGTTCGACACCTTACGTCAGGAGTCTGGGAGGTGACGGAAATTGTTGCATATGATGAAAACAACCAGAACATGTACGTTTATCTTATCTTGCATGTCTGTCTGTCTTATATTTTCACTTTGGTTTGCAATCAAAATCGTTTAACATGCCGGAAACTTAATTTTTGTTGGGGATATTCGACCGATCTTCAAACACATTTGGTATACAGACTAGTCTGTAGAAGAAGACAGGAGCTTTGTAAATGGCTTCATGACTGTATCAATAGGTGTTCATCATGGTTTGCAGATATTTCCTGAGCACCGAGGGCTCGCCTCAGCAGAGACACCTTTACAGGTAAAGCTCATGAATACATAATCCATTCATTAACTATGCCAATTTGTATTGTATATTTGCAGTAAAAGGTATAAAAAAACAAAAGCATGCCGTTCATTGTTTCCACGGTAGCGTTTCCGCCCTGGGCCTGTATCCACGGCGATGCCTGACCTGTGAGCTGAAGGAAGAGTGTTCCTTCTTCACCGCCGACGTCAGGGCCGACGCACAGCATGCCATACTGCACTGCAAAGGTCAGAGAAGAGAAGGAAATATACACATGTTAGGCTCAAATTAGTTATCTATAATACACTACAGTACCTTTTATTAGTAACTGATAAATACAACAAAACTTACACATTAAGTCTGGCCCTTACCTTTTTTTTTAACCTCCCAAATTAGTCACAAGCTCTGATTTCTAACGTGTCTTCTCAGCATCTGGTGTTACATTCATAAAAACAACATGGATATTTGAATATAAATCTCATCTGCAGGTCCTGGGGTTCCAGCTGTGCTTCTTCTAAGTCTTGATGACGTGGACTGTGAGTGTTTCTCTCTCTCTCTTGTCCGCTCTGAAAGTGGAAAATATAGTACAAAGCAGAGTATATTTAAATGGCATATGGAAATCTACGGTAGTAGTACAGACAGTTTAGAGAGGAAGATAGAGTTGAAAATGTAAAATAATTGGAATAAGTCTGTAAAAGTGCTGTCCATGTGCCGTTCTGTTTTTCTCACCAAATGCATCCTGGGTAAATATACGTCTGGTGAACTTCTGTGCTTTTCTAATGGAGCTATTGTTTTCCCCTGTTATGTCATTTTTTCCTGTCATTTTCAGCCTATTTCATCCTGGAGAACAACCTCCCGCTGCGTTCTGCGCTGGAGACCAAGAAGGCGGTTCAGACACAAATCCGGATGATCACTAATGACAACTTTGGTATGAATTATCTGCCATTAAAGGTTCAGTGTGTAGAATGTATGACCATTTTTCAGAACAGACTTGGTAGAAAGGGAATATGGTATTCAAAAGTATGCTTTAACTAGTGAATAATCGCTTGGAAAAAAAAGTTGTTGCTTTTATCTCCCTAGAATGACCCTTTTATATCTACATAGGAACGGGTCACAGAATCGACAAACATAACGGCCATATGTGTTTTTATATATAGGGGGTGTCCTGGGGAAATGCACCTAGGAAGTACTATAGAATAAAGAACCAAATATATATTCTCTCCGCATCACATGATATTGTGGAAAGACTTGAGGCAGTGGTGGATGATGGCATCTTTAGTAAGTAATTTCTTGTCATTGAAGGCCACCGTAGCTTTTTTTTTAAATGTAAAGAGAAGGGTTAGCAAGGAAACATTGCAATCTATAACTTTCAACAGATGCCACTAAACATTCCGATATAACTTGTACCCACTGCACCTTTAACAGATGTGTGTGTGTTTGATTTGCACACAATATTTAAGTATAACATATGTTTCTGTCTCTCCTCCTCACAGAACTGCCTCTGAAGCTCACCTATCCTCCCGACTTCTCAGAGTTAAACATCTACGGCCTCCTCCTCATCCTGTAATTCCACCTCATAACATTTTAGTCAAACAACATTTCAGTTCACTTATGAACTTTTTTTTTGCAGAAAAGTATCAGTAAAGTTGCAAAATGTTGAATTTCTCCCTCTTCCATTAACGGTGCAGTCTGCGATTCTGGAGGACGCTTGATGTCAAAATAGCTGTTGTCCAGATCAGTGGGGAGATATTTAGCCTGGTGCTACCAGACCATCGTACTTCATTTCATTTGTACAGAAGGTCTGGCAGTGCTGTAATTGGCAAACTTTCACTCAAGGAGGCGGGTGTCTGTTAAAGTTTAAAACTATTGGATCTGCCCAGTGCCACTCTGGATTAGCCAACCAATCGCATAAAGTTTGGTCGTCACGTGTGTCATGAGCCGGCTTCTGGCAACTGAAACTGGAGCTCGACTTCGACGTCATCGTTCTCAGCCACTCGCTCTGTTCGCTGATTGGACCGGATGTCGAATCTCCGGCAAAACTGGGAAATGGGCTGTACACCCAGACTGACTACTGAAGGGAAAATAAAATTTGGCCGGAAGTAGGCGGGCGGGCGGAGCCAGGCTAGGAGATATTCACTGATTTTGACAAAAAGGGAAATTTAACAACAAGCGTTCTCCTGAACCCGCTGTCAAACTGTTACTATACATACTCACATACCATTTTGTAACGGCCCTAAATGGGCTAAATACATAGTGCAATAAAAGTAAAACATTTTCCTCTTAGATGTAGTGAAGTAGAACTTGAGTAATAAGATGATAGTCTTTTAGCATGTGGTAAAATGATGAGTTAGTTTTTTCGGTTTGTACAACACAGCGGCAGTTCTCCGGGGGAACAGGCAGTGACAGAGGAGTGGAAGCCGGACTGGGACTGGGTGTTGGTGGGGTCAGACCAGGTCGTTGTGGCAAGACTGGACGGCAGAGGGTCAGGCTTCAAAGGTCAAAGGTATAATGCACAAACACTCAACATGTTATGGTAGTTTTGACGCCGTGTTTTTAATTCATACTTTAATTAAAGGTGCAGTCAGTGATTCTGGAGAATCGCTGACTGCAATCCCTTTTTGTCAAAATCAGCGAATATCCCCCTCATAAATCGCTACCTGTCCGTACTGTACGTGTGTGTGCTGGAAAATAAATCTGGTGTTAATTCACAGCCTAAGCTCTGTTAACTGGTCAATGGGTATGGAAACAAAGGGTGCCCACCGTAGCTAGCGACATGCCCTTTTACAGAGCCGAGGCTATGTTTTAACACTTTTTTCAGCGCACACACAGTACGTACAAGTAGCGGATCGTGAGGAGATATTCACTGATTTTGTCAGAATGTGATTTTGACGACAAACATTCTCCAGAATCACTGACTGCACCTTTAATTCTAATTCATCTACATCTTGCAGGGTTTCTCAGCAGCTCCATGGAGGACTCGGCACAGTGGATGCACAGGACCAGCTAGCAGCTCTGGAGTACGTATAACACATTCTACCAACTCTTTCCTGCATTTCTTTTTTTTCTTATATTTTATTAATGTTATTAAATGTCCCATAGCAAGAGAAAAACACTATTCTTCTGCCTTTTTCTTCTTGTGCACAATTAAACACAATTGGTTCAGATAATTGTGATAATATATTGTTTCTCAAATGTTAATTTTCTAATTTTCTTCGACTCTAATGTTGGTGAAATATATATATATATTTTAGGGGCTTTTGTACTGTGAGCAAACATTTAATTGTGCCCGGAAGATTGTAAATCACTATCATTTAACACTTCTTTACACAACAAATAATGAATGGATTGGGAAAATATTGGCAGATTAATTGCTGCAGCTCCAGATGCATCTTTGAGGAACAGATTAGAGTGATGGGTTCAATTTTGTCGTCTGGATGATAAAGAGCTGTTGATATCAGTGTGTTAAGAAATATTGGAAAACCAAACCAAACTTCTCATAAAAAGCAGAATAAATTGGATTTTTGTACCAGGTTTGGATGGTTTAGAATAATATAATAAAGCAAACTTTAAAAAAGAACACAGTAGTTCACAGCGACCACTCTTGCGAATTAAACTCAAACGCAATAAATCCATATGACCGGTCTCCTTTTGTTTTTAAAACTTTCCAGACACCTGGTGAAGTTGCCGTTCATCGACCGCACTCGTGTCGGAGTCTTCGGAGAGGTTGGTCCGTTCAATCATAACACTTTGGACCCTGAGCTACACCTCTACTAATGATACTGTTTGTCCCCCTCTCCCGTGGCCCTAATACTTTGGTAGAAAAGAGCTTGCAGTGTTAAACTGAACATTGATCCTCTTACAGGACTACGGCGGCTTCCTAGCGCTGGTGATGCTAAAGTCGACAGAGAAGCTGATCAGATGTGCAGCGGCTCAGGCTCCCGTCATCGACTGGTCCATGTACGGTAAGCGCTGGACAGTAATCACACACATCTCATCCTATTCTTTAAAGCTCCCTGTAAACCCAAATCCACACAATCTTTCGAACTATGTCCTTTTGGGAGATAATTGCATGATAGCAAGCACCTTAAAAAGCATATGTATCAACCAAATGTAATATATTGTCATTTAAAGGCCCCCCGGCTGTATTTTACAAAGGTAGCATTTGTTGGTTTGTTGCCAAATAATTAACTAACGACACCTTTAATAGACTGAAGTGTTTACTAACAAGAGCAGGAGAATATTTTCTGTATTTTTTACATATAAAATCAGTAATTTTCTTTCTGTTTCTGTTTTCTAGCCTCTGCGTTCTCGGAGAGATACTTTGGCTCACCGTCAGCTGAGGAGGACAGATACCAGGTAAAACATATAAACGGCAAATAAAATTAATAAAATGTGGATTGTCGGAGCTCACTGCGTTTTTCAGTCTGACCTTTATGATCCTGGGCTTTTAATCGAATTCAATTCATCTGAAGCAGCATAATGGGCAAAGCTGGAAAAAGAATAAAATATATAACCGACTTCCAAGAAAAATAGCTGAAGGTCGCGCCAGTGTAGAACTGTAGGGACATCGGGATAATTGTTTAAGGCCTAAAGAGGCAAAGATTAGAGAAAAGCTCAAAGAATTAATCTAAGTTCATTGCTTTTGTCGTTTTTAATCACATTTATCTTGTGACCCTTGGTCTTTTTTTCTAATATATTTTTGTATATAAATGAGGTTAAAGCTCCACTTCTACAAGCTACAACAGCAAAGTCCAGACTTGAATAAATCAGAATTTATAGGCAAGGCAAGGCAAGTTTGTTTTATAGGTGAGATTTGGTTCAGAGAATTAAAAAAAAATAATTTGAGATAATGGCCGATAATGAGATAGATTAAAGATGGGTCCGTAGGGGAAATACGACGCATACGTATATTGATGCAAACAGACAAGGTTTAGTCAAATTAACACCTAAATGTACATTTTGGACCTTTTACTTATTTTAGTATGAGAGAAGATATGTTATGGAGGCATAAAAGACAACAATCTCATTCATCATAATTTTTGCCTGCAGTGTCTCGCCTTAAATAAACATGTTGCATAATGTCAATGAGCTGTGAGTAGTTCCACCAAAGAGTGACTTAAAACACAGACAAAAATACAGCAATTAGTTAATGATTTCATTTCTTTCCACAATATCTCATTTCTTTTTGTGTGTCAAGGTAAAGGTCACACAGCTATCAGCTTTGGTTAAGTCCACCACAATTTCCGGCAACGCTCCAAATCGTTTTAAGTACGACATTAGTGTAAAAAAAACAAAAAACACACACACAAATGCCAGAGGTGTGGGCTTAAAAAAGAAAGAAAACCCACAGGATTGTCCTCCTAAGTGAAGGTTGCATTCAAAGTGGGTTGCCATGCCTCCAAACTGGGCCAGCTATTTCTGTGGCGGTGTGTGGCGAACGGGAACTGTGATCATACACTAAATCAGCCCTTGTCTAGGTCCTCTGAGACCAACGGAGTAGAAAGAAATGGATTAGAAAAGGGCATATAACTGACTGGAAAATCCTCTTCATCCAAGCGATGAGACTGAGATTTGCTTGAGATTTTCGAATTGAATTGTATGCCTTAAAGGTGCAGTCAGTGATTCTGGAGAATGCTTCTTGTCAAAATAACTTTTTGTCAAAATAATTGAATATCTCCTCATGATCCGCTACCTGTCCGTACTGTGTGTGCGCCGGAAAGAAAATAGTGTTTGTACACAGCCTAGGCTCTGTAAATGTCTCTTTTTGTCCTGCAGGCGTCCAGAGTACTGGCCAACATGAAAGGCTTGCAGGGAGGATCTCTGTTTCTGGCTCACGGCACCGCTGACGGTATACGGACAATTCAACACACCATGTCTTTACACATAGCATAGTGTGAAGATGTCATTCCCACAGCAGCCATTAATGTGTGTTATTAAAGACCGGCAATAACTAACTGGACCGGGAGCCTGTTATCTAGCAGTGGAGTAAATTAACCTCCTCAAATGTTGTTCTCCCTCCACAGCAAATGTCCACTTTGCGCACTCAGCAGAGCTCATCAAACACTTAATTAAGATCGGCGCAAACTACACTATGCAGGTAAGGGCTGCAGACAAAGTGACACACAAGGATTTTAACATTTTTCAGATTCGATTTTTTCTCAAATGAACAATGTGTCCTGCTAATTAAGTCCCGTTATTATCCTTTATCCTTATATGTGAGTCAGGAATTATAATTATTATATCCCTTGTTCCATACTGCACTGGAAAGCACTAGACTAGAAATAGATGAAGAAGTGTTAAAGATGCCAAAAACAAGGCCTTAAATATGTTTGCCTGGAAATGGAAAGCACCAATAGATTTATGTTTTGTGTGTGTGTTTTGTGATGAACAGATTTACCCGGATGAGGGCCACTTCCTGTCCAGACGCAGTCGGACCCAGCTGACTCACTCCCTGATTGGTTATTTCAGAGCGTGTCTGCACCACGCGTCAACGTTACTGGAGAAACAGCAGCGTGAAGACGACTGAGAGGTTGTTACTGGGCCGTGAATTTTCCTCCCTGGTAGACTGAGAGTGTGTGTGTATGTGTGTTTTATACGTGTAGCACAACGTTTGATGGACAATGTATCATAACAGTCTATTTGAGGTTTGAAGCACCTGAAATATTCCCTGTTTTGGACAAAACACAGAAAATGGCTCCTTTTTGTGTTTTTGAATTCTGTTAAAATGATCGTGCCATGTTGAGGCAACTTTAGCAGGTATAATAAAATGAAAGATAATACTTAATTTATTCATTCATCCCGAAGGAAATAATTGAGCAGCAGTTGCAGCTCAAAATAGGACAAAGTGCACATACAAGAAAGATCATTCTTGGTATATGTATAATAAAATAGCATAGTTATGTTGAAATGTTTGTGACTAAATGAGCAAAAATCTAAATGACAATTAAAACCATTCTTATTATAAATAAAACTTTACATATTTATGTGCTTTAGAGTTTACTGCCAAGCTGATGAACAATGATAACTTATAACTATTATAACGATAATGCCAAGAAGATAGATTATTTAAAGACATAAAAGTCTGGTCTACCTCATCAGGACTGTGGAGGTTTGGTTTCAGTAAAGTTTGCCTTTTTTTAAACAAATTTGAGCTAGTAAAAGAAGAAGAAAACTTTTCTTGAATGTGGTCATCATGCACATGGATGCGGAGAACAACATTTATATATGGTAACGGATTTGTGCAATAGTGCTAAACAGATTTACATGATATGATGTTTTCTTTTATATACTATATACGCCTCAATGTCAGTATCAGTGTTTCTGCTGAGGTTTATTATTTATTAATTTATTAATAAAATTGTTTTTTATTGTTTCACATCAACAGTTTCCTTCTCAATATTTAGATTATAGAGGCAATAAGTCAATTTTTCAGTCACTGTCTGATCTGACAATTTCTGCTGTACTAAACTCGTCATCTAATGTTTTGATTGCTACTATTTCAATTTTTATGTTTTAATATTTTATAAAAACACTTCAATGTTCCTCTTTAATTCCTTAATAGCGTTCTCTATTTGCAAATACTTTTTTTCTTTAGTATTATAAACTTGAAAATTATCTTGTGGATGAGTCATTTCAGTCGCTCTTCACTTTTGCAGCATAGTGCGTCTGTTTCCAGCTGTTGGTCGCCATGCCGACTGTGGAGTTATATGTCCTTGGATACCATAGATATAATATATGTATATATGTCTATGCTTGGATACAACCACTTTAGTATGAAAGGGGCTGCGTAAAACTGCCTCACACTGGTGAGAACAAACTTGATGAGCTGTCTGTGGAGCCACATTTATTGTTTGTATCAGGGTTTGTACTGTGAGTTTAATTTATTTATTCTTTGTGTACATTAATGATGTGGTCGAAGGAAGGATAAAGAAAAGCTAGTTGTCTTTTTGTAATTTTTTGGGCTGTTTTAATATTAAAGAATAATGAATAAGACCATTTCTGAGTCTTTGAAGCTTTTTTCCCCCTTTGTGTCTTTAGTACTTTGAATAAATTACCATGGTCTAAAAATACTTTATTAAACCTCCTGAGTTCAATATGTTTCTGAAATGTTATCAGAAATATGTAGTCTACTTAAATTATTTAAATTACTTTTAATTAATTAAGTGTGCACATCAGCACATGGCTAGTTTAATCTACAGCAATGCATCATTGTTTTTTTTTTTTTTTTTTTTTTTTTTTTACAAAACTTGGCAGCACAATAGAAAAAAAATATATTTTTCTCTGTCCTTTATGCCCTTTCTAAGTCCCATGTCCACACAGCATAGACTTAATTACATCAAAGCAATTACAGAGCCGGTATGAAGGCCTCGTCCGCTGAGGAAAGGAGGAGAGTAAAAAAAAAAGTCCAAATGCAACTTCAGAAACAATTAGTTAATACAAGTGCCAGAGACAGACTGAACCGTCTGTCTCTGGCACTTTTATAAAGAAGAAAGAGCTACCTCAGTGAAAGCTGGTGGCCTTAAGATCTCTCAATTCAGATTTGAGTGGCCTTTTTCATCTTTCCCACTATGTGGCTGTTATGAATGGAGTAAGGCAACACTGTCACCTTGTGGTTTAACACCCACAGTTCACCAAAATGGATTAAAGTGAGCGCCTCTTATTTTGAAATCGTGGCAGAATGGGCCGATAGTTGAAACCAGCAGCAGCACTTATATGATTGGCTGAGTGCTGATCATGTGACTGCAGTTACACGTGTGGGGAAGCCTCCCAGCATGCTCAAGGGTAAGTTTTCAAATTCCCACTTTGATGTTGAATTAAATGCAATAAATACATTAACAATTGGTTTTTAGTTGAGGTTAGGTCTTTTTGGTTACAGTTTCTGACGTTAGAATTTTGGTTGGTTTACTTTTAAGTGTACAAGCTTTTATTTCGTTGTATATTTTTTTAAATCATTTATAGTATACTCAGTCTAGTATACTCAGTGTCTATCAGGTGCTTTTTTTGTGAAATACTTAAAAAGTTTCCAGGGGATACAAATGATTTCAAACTGCATTTTCACCACAAGATGTTTCCCCCTCAATGCTCGATCTGGAAATATTTCACACCGTGTCTAATAACCTTGGTGCATTTTGAGAAGCTTCTACAAGTTTCTAAGATATTTAACAGACTAATTGCACACAAAGTCGCAAACTCCGTTTGTTACACTGTTATGTATAAGTATATGGAAACGCTCAACTAAGCGTGGCCTCAATGATCTGTCGTTTAAAATCATATTTATATCAACACTCTTTAACATATATATTTTTTAACATATATATAATTTCTTATATAAATATAAGAAATTTCTGTTTAAAACAACGAAAAAGTCTTCATTTACCAACATTATTTGTAAACATCATCAAACCCCACAGGCTAATAATTTAAGATAAGTCACAGCTCTGTTACTCTTGGAAGTCAAGAAAGATTTGATGGAGAGAATTTGGGGCAAACATCTTTATTTAGAAAAAGAAGGTAAAGGCACATTTGCGCACATCGGAGAGTCCTTTTTTATTTTAAATAATCCAAACACCATGGGACTGAGCTCGGACAAACTGCTGCCCTGCAGTAACATTAGTGTTTATTGGTGGTCTACAATCCAGTCGTTAAAACTGCACATGATGAACACTTCAAATCAATCAGTTACATTCGGAGAGAACTTTGCCCTTTCTTTAAGGCTATAGTGCGTAACTCCTGTGGCCCACATGAGGAATTATGAATAATTACAAAACTGTCGCTGCATCTACATGAGGTAAGCTTTTGGTGATCGCGCATGGATTTATTACCCGCTGCTGTACGTCCAGGTTTTTTCTTAGCAGTAGAATCAGCAATTTAAAACTTTTTGACACTTCTTGGGATTCTTTTGAGCCCCTGCGCCAGTGCCAGAGGAACAACACCAGTTTGTATATGCTGCCATACTGAGAAATACGGAGAGAGTTACCTGGAGCTGAGAGGCTTGAATGTAACCGACATTCACTTCTATGAAAAAGTTACGCACTATAGTTTAAACACAGCCCGCCTGCTTTTTAATACTCCTCGCCCTCTTCGTCCTCCTCGAAGGAGTCAAGGCCGACCTCCTCGTAGTCCTTCTCCAGTGCGGCCATGTCTTCTCTGGCCTCAGAGAACTCTCCCTCCTCCATGCCCTCACCGACGTACCAGTGGACGAAGGCCCTCTTGGCGTACATCAGGTCGAACTTGTGGTCTAGTCGCGCCCAAGCCTCTGCGATGGCTGTGGTGTTACTCAGCATGCACAAGGCCCTCTGCACCTTAGCAAGGTCTCCTCCGGGAACCACAGTCGGTGGCTGGTAGTTGATGCCAACCTTGAACCCAGTGGGGCACCAGTCCACGAACTGGATGGAGCGCTTGGTCTTGATGTTGCTGATCGCCACGTTGACATCTTTGGGCACAACATCGCCACGGTAGAGCAGACAGCAGGCCATGTACTTGCCGTGGCGAGGATCGCATTTCACCATCTGGTTGGCTGGCTCGAAGCAGGAGTTGGTGATTTCAGCCACGGTGAGCTGCTCGTGGTAGGCCTTCTCGGCTGAGATCACTGGAGCGTAGGTGGCCAGTGGGAAGTGGATGCGTGGGTAGGGCACCAGGTTGGTCTGGAACTCTGTGAGGTCCACGTTCAAGGCGCCGTCGAATCGCAAGGACGCGGTGATGGAGGAGACAATCTGGCTGATGAGGCGGTTCAGATTAGTGTAGGACGGACGCTCGATGTCCAGGTTCCTGCGGCAGATGTCGTAAATGGCCTCGTTGTCCACCATGAAGGCGCAGTCAGAGTGCTCCAGGGTGGTGTGCGTGGTAAGGATGGAGTTGTAAGGCTCCACCACAGCAGTAGACACCTGAGGAGCAGGGTAGATGGCGAACTCCAGCTTTGACTTCTTTCCAAAGTCGACTGAGAGACGCTCCATCAGCAGGGAGGTGAAGCCAGAGCCGGTTCCTCCGCCGAACGAATGGAAGACCAGGAATCCTTGGAGCCCAGTGCACTGGTCAGACTGAATGACAGAGGTTGGATTAGTAATCATAAGTGTGGTACAAAGTGTGTTGATTCAATATATTTTGATATATACTGTATCTGCATGCCGATTGCAGGGTTTCCCCCAGGAAGTTGTTCGGCATGGTGCCAACTTTTTATTCTTTGTTCAGAAAGATTTACAGGCAGTTTTAACACGGTTTAATGTTTGAATCAACATTTCCACTGACTTGGTTTTGTTTGTTATCTGTATGACCGAGAACTAGTTTGCACATCTGTTAATGTTTGACATTATTAGTATGTAGAGCCAAAATGATATCACTGTAATAGACTTCTTTAAAATCTTGCTGTAATTTATTTGAGTATGTGGTTGTTTTGCCTCTAAAGTCCTCACCAGTTTGCGGATTCTGTCGAGCACACAGTCAATATGCTCCTTTCCAACGGTGTAGTGACCACGGGCGTAGTTGTTGGCGGCGTCCTCCTTTCCTGAGATCATCTGCTCAGGGTGGAAAAGCTGGCGGTAGGGGCCTGTTCGCACCTCGTCTGATGGAGGGACAAGAGATAGTGTCTTATCAAGATTATACTTTTTAGGGTTTAGAAATTAAAAGTAAATTGGGCTTAACAGAGAAAAAGTTTAAAACACAACTTGTTTGAAATTCTTTGTAGAACTCAAATTGTGAAGTTTGTATCCAGTATATAAAATATACATTTTCATTACATAGGAATGATAAGTTATCTCAACAAAAGATAATTAGATGACTCAAATGTGGGCAGTTTTCCTGAAAACTGCCTCACAACTCAAAATATAGTGAATACAGTTGCCTTGCTTTAGTTTTCCTGTCTTAACCTATTTACATTTATTATGTGCAGCGAATTAATATATATTTGTGAACAAAACCTTGACTCTGACCGTTAACTATATAGCCACAGTCAAAATGAACTGATTGGCAAACTTGAATTGCTTGAAATGAAATTTGGTCAAAACATAAAATGATATGACTGGATTTAGGGCACTCAAAAGGTAAAATGGGTAATTATTAGCTTGTGTAAATCTTTATTGCCACTTTCAGTTACTTGGCCAGATCAGGCTTTTTCTCTAGCTCCCACCTCCTTAACATTATCTCTGAGTTGAACCAGAGGGATGTGAGACTTTCTCACCAATGACAGTGGGCTCCAGGTCGACAAAGATGGCCCTGGGGACATATTTCCCAGTGCCAGTCTCACTGAAAAAGGTGGTGAAGGAGTCGTCGTAGCCCCTGGCGGGCTTCTCTTTGGGCATTGTGCCATCCTGCTGGATGCCATGCTCCAGGCAGTACAGCTCCCAACATGTGTTGCCCATCTGGACACCAGCCTGACCCACGTGGATAGAGATACATTCGCGCTGTGGACAAAAAAGAAAATAATTTATATTTAGATATTATAATTATTTAGTCTTTCTCTGCAGTCTCGAATGTGACTTAGATTCAGATTATGATCAGTTTCAACTTTATCTCCCATTTCTACATGCAACATGTCATAATTCCTCATTCAAACCAAAATACCATGCCTGTTGGATTTGGAATGTGAACCTGTCTTGACCTGCCAAATACACCAGGTGGAGTCATCATGTTACAGTGACTTTTCAACAACTTGTTGGTATTTCTTTCTTGATACTTTCCGCTGCAGCTGGAGTTCTGTGTGTTCAAATATGTGGGGGAATTTGCACACAACTGTGAAATTGTAGTCGGATGAGTATAGAGTATAGTAGGATGTAACACATAGAAATCAGGAGTCACTGATCTAAATAAGCGAGCGGTCGTGATTAACATGTCCTTGTGAAAGTGTTTGCAGGGGCCAAAGTGCTCCCACACCCTGCTGAAGTATTTCTAGTCCTCGTAGTAAAAGATGTAGGAGAGGAGGGAGGCCAATGGGTGCAGTCTTTTTTGCTGAGGGCTGAAACAGGTTCGGTCTCATCATTCGGAAAAGGGAGATGTGGCCGGAGGAAGTTAAGGATACAAACGACGTTGTACGTATGCAAACGGTCCCTTGTTTGTGTGTCTTTCCTCATACTTAAGCAAACCTTGTGATATTTTTTAACTTGCTTTTTTGTTTGCAAGGTGACAGTGGCAAAATAGGCTTGACACGACTGCTACCTTTGACCTACTTTGTAGAGCCAGGGAAATATTCATGTTGTTGTGAAATTCCTGTTAAGTCAGGCTCGCTTTGAGCCCTACAGCTTAGCCTAAAGGCATCTTGACTGGGCAGCTCTTCACATTTTTCCAGTAAGACCTCTTTAGCATAACAAACAAACCAGGCCTTAACAATGCACAGGAGCTCACAAGATGAGCAGTTTGGGATTAAGTTTTCCTCTAAAACAAATAAGGCTTGCCCGTATCGATATTTGATCAGGAATTTACTTGACACAAGTGATCAAATGAACTAACTTATACTTTCTTTCAAGTTAGCCAAATATGTTTAGTTTAAACCACGTAAACTGGTGTTAGCTGATTAAGCTATATACAAATGTAAGATAGTGGGTTAAATAGTGCATCAAAAGTAAGTAAAGAAAAGTAAATATAGTTAGCTTTCAGTAATGGATACATAGTTAAATTGCTAAAAAAAAGGATCAGTAAGTGGTTTAACTGTAGCCGGAAGTGATGGTTAAATGTTGAATATTTTACTTAAAGTAATCAATAAATGATTGCACTATTATAGCTGAAAGTTAATAGTTGAAATAGCTGATATAGAGCTGAATGAAAATGGTTGAGCTATAGCAAAAAGTAAACGTTTGAAATGCCACAGTGGTATAGCCTGTAATGGTACTGCTACAAGTGGTCGAAGTACGAATAACCAAACATTCGGCAGTTCAGTTATGTAAATAGACAACCACCAGGAACTCCCTTGGCATCCTCCTCCCCCTCAAAAAGCCTTTGATAAGGGCGGAGGAAGGGTCATCACCGCCACATGGGAGGCGCCAACTATGGTAATGGCGGCCGGGTTATTTTGAGGGAAGCTTCAATCATTTGACCCACGCAGAGGGCCCTATACTCTACCCCAATGACCTGTTTACACTGTAAGCTCAATCCTCCCATGGAAATAATATGCTTGAACTGCAGGGTGCTGCTAAAAATAAGACCAAGCGAGCAACTCTAAATGCTATTATGCAATGCTAGGATACCACAAAACTCGTTTTATATTCAGCGTATTCCGTTACAGCTTTGTAAATGGAAGTGGTTCCCCTGCCTGGAGTTGCAACATACCACATCCGCTCTTGTTTACAAGACACACTGTCTGTGTAACGTTCCCCTTCAAGGCAATGGCGGTTAAATGAGTGATTATCTGCTTCCTGTATCTCGTCTTGAAAGTACGTCACGGCTGACATTTGGGGGACTTAAAACTTTCCCTGACTTAATTTGACGGATCCTCTTTAGAAAACCTTATTGTAAAAGTGAATACAAATAATTATCTCCTTCTAAACCCACAAAAACAATACTTTTTAAAGGCAGAAGAGCAACACTAAAGGCGGGAAGCCTCCCCACAACTCCTCCTCTTTCATGTTATGCGCACCAAATGGTCCAACAGGAAGTGAGAACAGCTTAAAAAACCATTTGGGAAGCAGGACATTTCTCTTGCAGTTGCCCACTTCAACAAACTGCTTTTAGTCACACCTCGTCTTTCCTCTGCAAATGTTACCACACACCCCCCCACACAACCCCTGCATTCTCCTAAACACACAAACTCTATAGGGTAAAGGTCAGCTTCCTGAACCCGTGCTGGAGAATTTACTCGGGGTTCTTTAGCTCCTGATAGCTTGCAAAAATGTTGATCCATGGCTACAAGGGGTTTACCGTCATGTGCCTGAGCTCATGTTTCAAAATCAAGAATAAGCATTTTTAGTTGATTAAAGCTGAACCCGGTGTGTTCCTTTAATGCATTGAGAAGTGGCGTCTTTAGGTCTGGCAGTGCAGGAATGCAGCAGCTTATCAGCATTGGTTATTGCACAGGGCAGAAATAGAAAATGTAAAACACACAAGAAGCCACTGAAAGCCACATCAGCATTTCCCAGAGCCAGCCAGGCGGGCAAACAAGCACGCCCTCCAGACAGGAGGCAGCGCTGCATATGGAAACAGTTAACCTTTAGTGGAGCTGGAGCCACATGCCTTGGAGCATATGCTTTTTTAAAAACATTTTCAAACATGACTTTTAAGTGCAAAAGCAATGCCGAAAAGTTATTTTGCCGTGGCCCAATAATGTGATTACAATAGGCCAAAATCTAAGTAAGTCTAAAGTACGCACATGCAAACAGGAAATCTATGGTTATTACACAAGCGCACTTCAGTTGTGACTCACCAGAAGAACATAAAGTACTGAAAACATTGCCTTTCCCCACAAGAGAGTTAAAGGAATTAAGTGAATAAAAGTTGTAACATCTGGATACTTACCATTGTGATGTTTTGATTGTCCTTTTTGAAAAAGAAAAAGAAGAAAAAGTTGAAACTTTGCGGCTCTCACAGGGCACCTATAATGAGATCTCTGTGAGTGAAGTCTTAACCAGTGGGTGACACATGGACTTTTATAGATACTACAAGGGGGGTGGAGGAGGATGAGGAGGAGCCATCAACAGCTGCAGCATTGTTCTGTTCAAAAAAATTGTAGGGCTTCCTGTCGGGGCTTTTTCAGTGTAAAAGCAACATCGGAAGCTCCTAATTTGAGTGTTTAAAAGAAATGGGCATAAAGTTATTTATCTGACAACTTCAGCTATACTTTTCACATCTAGATGTTATGCTCACTTAAAAAAGATATGCGGCATTGTTGCAGATAAAACTTGTTGCAACAGCAGAGGTGAAATAAATACTAGATCTTTGAGAAATATCACAGTGCGGATATACTCTTATAAGTAACATTTACCTTGTTACAAAGATCAAAAGTAAAAGGAATATACCAAAAGTACCAAAAGTATTCGTCATGCAGAAAAACCCATTTGAGAATAATCTATAGTATTATGTACAATTTTAATTTCGGGAATTGAGACTACTCAGAGTCATGTGTAACAAAAATACAAACTTGGGGCATGGAGTAGGCAAGGAGTGTTGTGTTGCATTCTGGGAAATTTGGATCCAGTGTTTTCGGAGCTTGATTCGAACAAAGAAGTGAATACATGTTATCTCGGTCTCTCGGTGGTAATGATTTTCGAACACATTTTTTTGTAAATGCGTCACTCAAGACTAAATCACTGGAATAGGCCTTAAAGAAACATAATAATGTAATAGAATAAAGATACACACACACACACAAAACAACCAGTAAAAGTACTTACATTTTGACATAAACATATTCACTGGACTATGGTTTGTTGCTTTTTATCAATGCAGTTTATTTATTAATACATTTTCATTTTTAAACGTTCATGCTCTTGTTATAGCTCAGCGAATGATGTACAGTGAGATATGGGTTCCTAGGGGCAGTTTTCAGATGTTATACTCAATTTAAAACGATATGCTGCATTGTTACAAATAAAAATAATATTGGAATAGAATAAATATATCTATGCACATAAACTAACCAGGAAAATCCTTCACTATATAGTTTTTTTTTTTTAATCTTTAATTTTCTTGTTATAGCTCATTTTACATGGCAAATACATCTTGCAGCCACTAGATGGTGTCCTTGTCACATTATTTATGTGTGAGCGCAGCACCTGGATAATTTCCCCTGTAACCATATTTATAGGAGCAGGCGGTCATTTGAAAATATTGCTTTCGCCTAGGAGAGATGAATATTTTTTTTAACCTTATGGATATGCATATGATAGTGCACCAAGGAAAAAACTTTTTATTTGTTTGTCTACTTCTTAAAATGACAGCAGCATGTTACATCTGCACAACAGGAGGCTTTGTGTTTGTGAGCTCCACCTGTCCATCACTCTTTCACTGGCCCCCCCGGTTCTGAATGTAAACGGCCTCATAATCCTCTCAAACAAGCCCCTGAGTCCTCTTCAAACGCCCCTCCCCTAAGCATCTTTTCTTTTCTTTTTCTTGTTTGGAAAAGGAGAGATAGTTCTTTCGATAGACGGATAATGGGAAAATCTTTTTCTCAAGTGTTGTGTGTCATCCCCCCGCCCCCCCTCCGAGGGCCACGGATTACTTTTCCTTTACATCTTTTCAGACTGTATACTATTTATTTTATCCTTGCTTTCTCCTGATAGTTTGGCAGCTTTTCTAACACAGATATACTAAAAAACAGACTGGGACGTGCTTAAGGTTTTAATTTAGAGGTAATTCCTCTTACAATAAGTATCCGAATAAACTTTCCTTTTAAAGTCTTTTTAAAGTTTGTTTAAAGACCAATTCATTCCTTACAAAGTCTGTTTACTTATAACAAGGATTACTACTTCATTACTTGTTAAAACAGTTGTTAATTGCCTTGAGTGTTAAATGGTAAAGTGTGGAGCATTGTATACAAGTCCACAGTGGTTGCAGGCAATGCTTTAAAGTAGGGCTGGCCCGAATTATTCGAATATTCGAATACTCGTTCGGAAAATTAGTATTCGGAGCTTAAATTAGTATTCGGAGCTTCGTTTTTTTTTTTTTTTTTTTTTTTTTTTAATTGAGAAAATGTAATGAATGGTGTGCTTGTTGTTGGGCGACTTGATTGTCCAATAGGTCTCGCATTATACAATGGTGCCATCTACTGGATCCATTTGGAAAGGCAGAACCACCTTTGAACTTTGACCTAGTTGGCTGCTGACCTTTTCAAAGCCGGTGATACACGGTGATACACCAGCTGTATGCTACGTGACGCAGGGTTCTCAACCCTCACGCAATGAGAGTGAGACACACGCATTTCAGGCAATTCACACGCTCCACGCCACACCTTGCATTTCTCACGCAAATTATAACTCTGCCAAACAATTTTTTTTATATATAGCCTATAGCTTCGATAAATCCTGGCCTTCACCACCATCACCTAGTGTTGCCACCTGATTTATACTATCTATGGTTGCCACCCGTCCCGTTTTTCCCGAAATTGTTCTCTTTTTTTCACCAGCTGTCCCGAGGAAAGAAAAATCTCTCCCGGGACACAATTTGTCCCGTTTTTTGGGGAAAAACTCATTCGTTTTTTTGGGGAAAAACTAATTTGATTTCCTTCGTTCAGTAGTTAAGGCCGTTTCACACGGGCCGTGGCGTTTGTTGCGCCCACTAATGCATTCTGCGAGAGCCGAGCGGGCAGAGAGAAGGCGCAGCGTTTCGTCAGGCTACACGACAAGCGTGCAGGGGCGGTCCTAACGATCTCGGGGCCCGTTTCAAGACCCTGTGTGGGGCCCCCCACATTTATTTTATTTTTTTTTCTATGAATAATGCTTGTGCATGCTCCCCGCAAAAATAAAAAACATTGTGGAAACTAGTTGGTTCATAGACGGATTATGAGATAATAGGCCCAGACTCTTAAAGCCCCCCCCGCCCCCCTCCCTATCCAGTCAGTTACATGGACTTTTCCGCAAAGATACATACGTTTACTGGCATAGACATATTAAGGGAGTCAGTGTTTCCCACAGGATTTTGGGATACTGTGGGAGATATCCTGTACCTTGTTGGGGGGTCCGGGGGCATGCCCCCCTGGAAGAAAATTGGGACAGTTTTAAAGTAAAATGCATCAATCTGAAAAATCAATCTGGAAAATTTAGATTTAAATCAAATCTTGAGCTGCAGAAGGAACATTATTTTTCTTAAACAGGCAGCACTCTTTACTCTGCAACTGTAAAAACATTTCAGAAGATTGGTCTGCAGACCCATGTTATATGATGGAGGGGCCCATTGCAACATATACAGGGTGGAAAGCTACTTTTTATGAACAGTATATAATTTACATGTAGAAAGTTTATTCCTCTATGTGTGTGGGGGCCTTAGAGGCCCCTCATGAAGCCCATAAGACATAGCTAATAATGCTTTTGTTTTGCACTTGCTTTTCGATTTTTCACCTACTAGTTGAGGGGCCAAGTTGGTTTTAGTGCTCCCACATTCAAATGCGGACGCCGAAAGAGTCTTCTCCATGGTTGGTCTTCACCAGCACCAGAAACAGACTAGCCCTAGAAGGAACATTGTCCTCCATTATGATGGTCTAAATGGCTGGTGTGGAGCCACAGTGCTTCAAGTGGGAGCCAGAAAACCCCTATCCTGAAGGCCTCAAAATCTGCCACTCGAAGCTACAACAGCGAGCATCTGTAATATCCAGTATCCATATTTGCTGAACTGAACTAAGAGTTTTACTGAAATAACTACCCCGAAGAACTACCCTAGGCCTACACCCATCTCACTAGTCTGGCATTTGGTATTAATCCTGGTGAAGTTACCAGAGCGAGGGATGCAAACTATAAGCGACACCAAGCAGAGAAGCGAGAGAGGTGGAGGAAGAATAGATAACTTGTTTCCATTAACTTTATAACACAACATTAGCGGGACCTCGGGAGGAAAAGTAATGCTTAGCTAAATGCTAACCTTAGCTTAGCTGTATGTTTACGTACAGCACCGCACCCATAAACTGTGACTGGCTTGCTGCAGAGCGTGAACGTCTTGGCCTTACCCGGTCAATATAATGGATATAATATGGACACATAAGACAATCAATAATTCGGTACTTGTTATGGATTTATTGTATAAATTCCCTGAAAACAAAGATGCACATTCCAGGATGAATTGAAAAGCTCCCGTTACGTAAGGGCTGAGATCGCAGAGAGGACAGCTGATTTGGACAGCTGTTCGCGTCCACGGGGAAAAAGTAAGGAACTCCAATTTACTTAGGCCTATTACTTAACGTTCAAAAGCTATTAAATCTTCAACAAAATAATAAGCAGATATTGTCAAAATCGGTTCCAGGGAGTATATAGAGATTATTAACGTTTTTTTTTTTATTTTATTTTTTTATTAATGTTGTTTTTGATGGTGTGTTTTTCTGGACCGAATATCCGGATATTCGCTCGGAAAAACCAACGAATATTCGGAGCCTGAAAAATGGTATTCGGGCCAGCCCTACTTTAAAGAAGGTAAAACTCCTAACAAATAACATTATGGTACAAGGTCACTGCGACCTGACAGAACTTCCTCTTTTTGGAAGACAAACATTTGAACCAAACTTTTACAAAATAATTCTTATGAAAGCTTGACATGTAATAGTGTTTAACATCCTCACAATGTCTGTATACATATTACGAGGAATGCTACTCAGCCTGTGGAAACAGCTGAAAATTGCCATGAGTGTCAAAGTGCAGCTTGTTGCATTGTGGGAAATGTAGTATCAATAACTTATTGCAGCAAAAAGTCAGTTGTTAAATCTGTTCTTTGCAAGTAGGGCTACCCAACTGTATGCAGGTCACTGAAGTACACATTTAAAGGTACTAAAACCGCCATAATGCACCGCCACAGAAAGAACAAATGTTTTTTTATATAGTGTGCGTTGTGGGGAAATGCACCTGTTGGAAGACGCAAGAAGTACTAAAGCATAAATAACTAAATACATCATTACCTGATATTGTGAGTTTGACATTTTCCCAAAACTTTGGATTATCATCAAACTACTACTAAACTAAAGTAATTCTCATCCGCCTCAGCTAGTAATGTCATGGGACATTTCATCATCTTGAGGTGTTTATTCAGTCCCTTTCTGTCTGAAATAATCCAAATAACTGATTCAAGTGTTTGAACGCCTGTTAGCTGTTTTCAGATAATGCTAATTTGAGCTGTAGCCAAGGGACTCCCTGAATGGGTTTACCCCCAGCAAAAGATAACCAACTCTAATCCTGTTTAATTATTGTTTGCAATACAGGAAGATTTAGACGCTGAGTGGAACCCTTCACCCTGACAAAATACTTAGGTTTTAATACAAAATCCACTCATTGTTCATAAAAAATCATGTGGTTTGAATGAAGTCTCACAAAGTCTTAAAAAAAGTGACCTCCAAGACAGCTACGTAATTTAATTCATCAATGTTTTCTCTATCTCTAAACCCACATTGAGCTATTGTTAGAGGAGTATTTTATAGCTTTTTGGATATAATCAGTTTTTTTTAATAATAATAAAAAAGAACAAGGGTTTTACTAATTACATGTTGACTCAAAAAGTGTTAAAACATTGTATTAAATCTTACATTTTTGCTAAATGCACCGTTTCCCATGCAAACAATGCAATAAACTGTAATATTTGCCGTCTAAGAACAGGTTTTAGGCGTACTTTGAACAATGAAAATCTGAAATTCAAGCTATTTATTATATTATCTTATATTATAAAAAAAATTGGATCAATCAAATGGATATATGTGTGACCCGTTTATAATTACAGCAGCTATTGAGCCATCTGCTCAGTAATCTGTAGTAATCTGTAATGGATTACACGTTGAAGGTAACCCGGCCTGTAAATCTGTATTTGATGCTGGCCATCTCTGGACTGGCGGTGATAAGGGTTTAAGCCGTATTGAAGCTGGATGGATGCACAGATCAAAGTGTGCGCTCAGGAACCCCACCAGTTGTTGTTGCTCTCGAGATAAAAAATAAATATAAATGTGTTGTCTCTATCTATATATTTTGACAACAGCGTTCTCCATAATTGCTGACTCCACCTTTAATCCTTTAATCTTGATTTAAAGGCAGAAATGGAGGGGGAATCACATATGCTAGGTAGCAGTTGGTTCTACTATCACGGAGCAGCTAGTGCAAAGTACATTTCTGAGAGTTGTGACATTGGCATGGCTGTATACGCTGGTCACCAAAAAAAGGTGATTGTCTACAGTAGCTCAGAAGAGACTGACATCTCCATTCCACTTAACCACACCACTGATGAGAGTTCAGATGGCCAGACAGATGATGATGGTGACTTTGTCATTGTGAGCTTTGCAGGTAAAACCATTAGATCTGCTAGGCCTTGTTCAAGAAAATTGATCTTCAATCTTTGTAAAATATTTACTTTAAATAAACCTTAAATAAGTGATTGTCTAAAGGCCAGGACACACCAGTCCGACACGTTCCGACTACCCAAAAACTGGAGTCGCCGTTTCAGGAAGCTCCAGTCTTCCCGTCGCGGCCACAAAACACACCGAGACGACTGCTTATTTTTCCGTACGCTCTGCGCTTGCGCGGGACGTAATGTCTCCACAACAGCAGGCGGCGCTAATCTGTATTGTGGCCCGAAAAAATACGAAAGCCGGAAATGATGGGACAGCTCTCTAGAGCATAGAGCTGTTAAGCGGAAGTTGCTTACTTCCGGGGCATGGGACCTATCGGCTCGAAAAATTACAACGGTAGTCAATGGAAAGAAATGTATTATTTTCTGGTCCCAGTCATGAAATGCCTTCGATTACACATATGTTTTGTATGGATTTAGATGGTATTTTTTCGTGCAAAGAATGGAACAATTTAGCGAGTAGAAGCTGGATACGGTCAGGTTTTGTGCAGAGCGCTTTTGTGGACTACAGCTCTTCGCTGCTCTTGACACTTATGATCTACGTCACCACCACTGGCACCTGCTTAGCTCAGAAACATGGCTGTGTCTTTAATGCACTTTACCGCCTTCTTTCAATGACAAGACAAAAGTCTTCAGCGTGGCGAAAATCACTACACAAGTGGACATGTGGAGTTTCAATTTCTCGAGTGGGGAGATTGTTGGCGTTGCCCACGCCAGCCATTAGCATTAGCATTAGCACTGTCAGTCGAGAAGTGGAGGGAATGTGTTGAGGTGACGTCACAGAGGCGACAAGACTTGTAGTTGTTCTCGTAACATTTTTTCATCATACAACATACCGTCAAACTCTTCACATGAAAAATTATCATTTAGACCCATACAAAACATATATGTAATCCAAGGCATTTAATGACTGGGACCAGAAAATAGTAGATTACTTTCCATAGACTCCCATTCATTTTTTTTCAGCCGATAGGTCCCATGCCCCGTAATTCCGCCACTTCCGCTTAACAGCTCTATAAACATAGATAGAAATACGTATTTATATTCATGGACCATAAGAGCACAATTTTTAGCAGAGAGTGTCGAGCATGGTGTCGAGCAGTCAACAAGGGTTGATGCATGTGAGTACTCGCAAAACGAAACGAACAAACACATTAAAACGATGGCTAGCTGTTGTTAGCTGTTTGTGCTACCCGCCTCACTTCCGGGCTTCACTGATTCGCTAGCCCTCCACCAATCAAATTGCTCCAAATGAAAGACGGTCGGCGCAAAACAAGCCCGACGACCTCTACGTCGGCCGACGTCATGGCACACACCAAACAGATTCATGTCCCGACCCCCTACCGACACTACGACGGCGATTATCTGGCCGGTGTGTCCTGGCCTTAATGGATTTGTCTTGCATTACAGTTTATGAGATATATATCAATGGCACAATTTACCCCATGGTATTCTCTCCAAAGGCACAACTTACACCACACCAGGGGCAAGTTGTGCCACAAGACAACTTTTTTTCGAAAGCTATTCTTAAAAAGTTTATTTCAGATCCAAAGTTATTGTTGCCGGGGATGCACCACATCCTGAAATATACATACATGTATTTTAGTCGGAGACATTACTGTCAAGGCCTCACTTTTAAGTCACTTTGAGTAAAAAGTGGCACAGCTCCCCCCACTCTCCACTATTAACGTTTCAACCTGTCAATTCTCACCATCAGAATAAATTTGATGTTTTTCCGATACTTTCATCGATTGATTTTCTATCTCTGCCTCAGCCTCCACTATTGATCTGCAGGCCCATTAAAACCCTCTTTGGCAACATCATACTAGTTCTTTTATATTTTATTATTACCTTTTTTAGACCATAAAATCAATTCTACCTGCCAGATAAACACATGTCACGTTGTCTCAGGCAATTTAAAGCTGAGAACAAGTCAGCTGGGGTGATTTATAATGATTTCATTTCTTTGGTTTGAAGGATTTGGTTAGACTAAATTAACCATATTGAGGTTTTTATTCACTTGTGAGATCCACCGTATACGCTCATGTATTTCCCCATTGGTCCACTATTATCAGTGCTGAACAAACACACACACACACACACACACTCACTCACTCACTCACTCACTCACTCACTCACTCACTCACTCACTCACTCACTCACTCACTCACTCACTCACTCACTCACTCACTCTATGGAACTTTAAATAAATTAAGTCCAGCAGCAGCAGAAATGATAATTTATTTATATTTACTTATTAAAACATAGACAATTACACAACATTCTCTCAAATATCATTATATTGATCACTATATGACCAATATATGTTATGAAAAACAAACTTGTATAAAAACTGCTACTGTTCAGGCTGAGAAACAGGAAGAATTCAATTGAATACATTGCTCCTTTTCCACTGGTTTCAAAGGGAAAATGGGACATTTTACACAACCCAATATCAGATCTGTAAATGTGTTTTTTATGTAGTGCACCAATGTCAAACTGTTCCAGAATGAGATGTGATTAAAACGAGTCTTAACAGTGCCACATAGTCTGGTATGTGTACCCTCTTTCGTATGTCTCCTAAAACGGCAACGTGTCCAGGAATAACTTATCTATTATTGCGGGTGGCGGCACTAGATCCTCTAGCTTCAGGTAGAATATCCTCTGCAGGCCTTGTATGCACAGGGTTCGCAGCTCACGTAGTTTCTCCAGCAGTCTAGACAGGTGGTTGGACCGACAGACGGGGTCCATTGCTGCTGCTGCATCACCCTCCTCCTTCAAACACTTAACAATGCTGCTCTGCAACTCCTCCACCTTCCTGGGCTCCTTCAGGCCATGACGCTCTGCAGGGGGGCGTAAAGCACGCAGTCAAGTACACACATATGACATGATAAATAATGAAAACCACATATTAATGGTGGAGTCAGTGATTGTAGATAGGGTTACACAAGTTGTCAAAAGCAATTTTTGTCCAAATCAGTGCATATCTCCTCCTGATCTGCCACCTGTACTGTGTATGCACTGAAACAAAGATGGTGTTGTTAATACAACGCCTAGGCTGTGTAAACGGGTATGTAAACAAAGTGTATGTAAACAAAGGGGTCCCGCTGTGCCTAGCAACCTGTCCGTTTACAGAGCCTATGCTATGAATAAACACTGGATTTTTTTTCAGCGCAGAGTACCACATTACAGGTAGCATCAGGTAGTCATTTCTTCTCACAAATTTCATATAACATCAAACCTAGTCTGACACAAAAAGTTTCAACTATCAGTTGTTTGTTATTTATACTAATTTAAATCCCAATAACATGTTTGAAATGAAATTTAAATCTGCATCTCTGCATAATTTGATTAGTAACATAAAACTACAGATTATTGTATCCAGGTCCTTATTTTTATATAATATAATAATAATATAATATATAATCTTTTTGGGGAAAGCCTCAGTGTTGCAGACAGACACAGTGTGTTTTCCGTCTTCTCACCGGTGACCAGGGCGAGGCTGCATATGCAGGAGAAGGTGGAAACATCCAAGTTCATCCTCTGGAGGTCGGAGGAGAATTCCACGATGCCGTCAATCCATTCACCGAAGCCTCGCAGGCACTGGAGCCGGTGCCACACGGAGCCGTCGCAGAAGATCAACTTCCCTTCCTCTGGTTTGGATCTGAGAAAGAAATAACATGAAGACAGTGAGAGGGGTTTATGTTGTTAACTGCGTGATAACGTTTCCATTGCTCCAGCATGCATCCATTATCGGACACATACAATGGTCTCTCCAGGAGGTGACTCATCTGTCATTTGTGCCAGAAAAGCTTTGTGCTTTTTTAGGAGATCAATCAACATGCATTTTACATGCTGAACTGTAAAAAGGAAAAAGTTAGGCCAACTCAAGAAAACTGTGGACGTTTAAGCCAACTTATTGTATTTTTTTTTTCTCAGACAATTTTAGTTTAAATACTCTTTAATGGTTGAATCCACATTTTGACCTACTTGGTTTTGTTTGTTATTTGTAGAATGAGTTATCACAACAGTTGATGAAGAAGTCAACATTTGAAGTTTTTAAACATATGGAAGATACATTTGGAATACTTATGAATGTTATTTCAACAAAAGATAATAAGTTGGCACAACTGTTATTGTTTGAAATTATTAGTATGTAGAACGATCCAAATGAAAGATACATTTTCATTACATATGATTGATAAGTTATCTCAACAAAAGATAATTAGTTGGCTCAAATGTATGGCAGTTTTCTTTCAAACTTAAGAGTTTTATGGCCTTCAAACAAAAACAGAAAAACTCTGGTCAAGACAGTTGCCTTGACATTTTGAGTTTTCCCATCTTTTTAATTTTTTTCTGTCTGCTAACTTTCTCAAAATGTCCTATCAGAAGAGAAGTCCCTTTTACCTGTAGGACAAGCGTAAAACAAAGAGCTCCAGAAAGGCTGAGTAGAAGAGAAGGTCCTGGTCGTGTTTGGGCAGCGAGGTGAAGCCTGGGATCTTCTGCGCCCAACCCCGGATCACTTCCATGGATCGTGTCAGGAGCTCGTAAAACTGCCCCACGTGCTGCGCGTCGTCTCCCGGTGGGCTCTCTACACTCTCCTTGAACTATAGTGATAGAAGATACAATCTATTACAGCTCTACAGTATTAGGGCCCCTTCTTACATAAAGCAGTGACTGGTGAATGGTCGGCCCACATTGCTTACTTTGAAGTAGTCGAGGAGAGAAGGTGGCCGGTTTGAGTCCACGTGGGCCCTGATGAGGGAGCTCAGGAGGGTGCTGACGGGCGAAGACGAGTTGGGGAGAGCTTTTGGTTTGGAAGGCAGACGACCCCTGCGCCCTTTCAGCCCGGCTGTCCTTACTACTGCAAAGCCAAGAAAACAAATGGCTTTAAGCTCCATCTTGAAATGTCAGATTTATGGGGGTGTCCCCTGAATTGTTGACAATATATACGACAATTCGATGGAAGAAGCCTTATCCGACTGCCAAATTTGCAGTCGAAAAGTGGCAACATTTGGTTCTGAAACAAGGATCCTTCAATCTATTCTATCAGCCTATTATACCGTTTATAAAAATGTGAACATTACTCAGGAGCTTTTCTATTATCTCCTTATTGTGCGTGAATGGTAGACTTAGTCACACTAAAATGAATTCTTAAGCCAAGTCAAGAAGACAAACTTTTTAACTGGGTGTTTCTGACCCTTTGTCTGGTGTGGAAAAAAATGGAAGCCTGTCACAAATGAGAATATGGATCAATGAACAAGAAAGAAAAACAAACTTGATTTGATTGTAGTCGACTAATGGAACATTTAGAAACATCCGATTCCACTATATGTAAGGGGACCCACCTACAGATTTATATGCACAGTATATATTAAAAAAGGTGGTTTTAAGGTTTTATTGTTTTACCTTCTTTGACCATTCCCACTACAAGGCACTTCTGGAAGCGACAGTATTGGCACCGGTTCCTCCTGCGTTTGTCCACGGGGCAACTTTTGTTGGCCAAACACACGTACTTGGCATTTTTTTGTACTGTGCGCTGCATGGAGAGAGAAAGAAAGTGAGATCATTTGCACAAACACAATATAGAGTTTAAACTGATATATATCAAACCCAGTTACTTTGAGTTTTGTATCATGTATTTAAGTGATTCTCAAACCTAAGGGTACCTGCAGGGGGTACGTGAGATATTTTTCTTAAAAGGTTAATTTAAAAAAATACGAGTTATGCATTGTGACAAACTAGAACAAGTTAAATTAAGAACATTGAATAATACAATTAAAGTAAAAATGCATTTCTATAGTTTATTGTTTATTATTGCAAGTGTCTTTCAGTGATTTAGACAGATGAAACATCACTGTTTTCTTGTCAAAAATGTTTGGGGCCGGTCAAGGGGTACTTAAATTATTCCAAAGGGGGTACATTTTTGAAAAAAGTTTGAGATGAGATTTTATTTTTTGAGGGTTTAAGCTTTATATAATGAAACAAGGAGACCAATATTCTGATTAAAAACTCCAAGATTCCCTTTAATTAATTGCAGCAAATAATGTGCAAAAAAAAGTTCTCTCTGTGTATCTTCACGAGTTTCATTGTGTTATATTACCTGCTTTTACAGTGGAGCAAAGGATAACATTTAAGATGTAACAATAGACACATAATCTTAAATCTCTAGGGATCTGTTCCCAAAAAGTTTAAATGGCAACAAAGGGGCGCTTTGTACATGTATGAGAATGATGGTGTAATCAGGTGGCCTTAGGAACCTTTTTGATAACAGGGAAAATGGTTCAACATAAGGAGACTTTTTTTGTCTGATAGCTTCTAGACCAAAAGTGAAAAGCCCTTAAATGGTGCTTTGAAAATTAACAGCAGCACTCTTGCTCCTGTGGGCCATCTGAACGCGAGCCATATGCATTCAGCAGGCATACAGGGCAGTCTGGGTAAATACAGGGTCGTGGTCATTCATAATTTGGAGAATCGCCTCCGGGAATCTCCTACGGGGAGGAGAAAGGGGCGAGTTTTAATTCATGGCACGTACGTGGGTGGCCGGTTTCATACAGGACATTTGCCCCCTAAACCGCCTGTGTCAAGAGATCGAAACGTGCGTCTGAAGCCCAATGGTCCAATTAAGGAGGCCGGTCAGAGGTCCCGGTGGAGTTTTCACATTACGGCTTATTACTCGAATTAGTGTTTGGTTGGGATACAGCGCAGCCATGCAGTTTATTTCTGTGGTTTTCGCCCATTTACAGACACTTTTGCATGATAGGCAATTTCATCTCAAATGTATGCATTTTTCGGGATAATAACGATTCTTGTAAGATCTGCAGGCTCCAAATATATCCAAGTTGGAATCGCAGCTTTAGAGGTGCACTATATGGGTGTGTCAAGAACTGAACCTTTTGTAAGGTATTTTCTCACAACCGTATAAAAAAACTTTCCTCACATTTCTATAATTCTATACCTTATACTATTTCACTGTTGTTTACAGCATCAGGGCCCACAGTTGCGTTTAAAAACACATTCTAGTCTCACATTCAATTCCAGGTGCCTCAAAATAATTTTGCTTTGATTTATGATGATAGCTTAGAATTCCATGTAGAGAAAATATGTTGTGTATACTAACTGCATGCAGGCTCTGCAAATGTAAACAAATCCCCCTCCACTGAAACTGCATAGTGCACCTTTAAACGAAAGTTGCATTGGAAAAACAAACCTTGAAGAAGCCCTTGCAGCCCTCGCAGGTGCGCACTCCATAGTGCTGGCATGCTGCGTTATCGCCGCACACTGCGCACAGCCCCTCGGTGCTATGCAGCAGTCCTCGGCTGTACGCAGACGAAGAAGAAGCGTGGTGGTGGAAGTCCATGAAGTGGTGTCCGTGGGCGAGCTGATGGAGAGGGCGAGGAAATCCCATCCCAATCTGGCTGTCCTGTTGCGCATCCAAGTTCATGGACATGTGGAGAGATCCGTCCAATTTCATTTGGCACGTGGACACGCTCTGATGACCGTTGTGTTGTGCGTGTTTGAGGGAAAACAGCGAGAATCTGGATAGTGTGTTGTTGTTTTTCCTGTTCGCCGCCGCTGCCGCCAAATAGTCTTGTCGAAAGCTGTACAGAGAGCCAGAGTCTTCCCATTTGTGTCCAGGTGGGGTCTGGAAGTTAGATGTGTGTGGCGAAGGAGAGCGGTAATAATAAACTGAGCCCGCCGGGGACGAGAGCAGCTCCTCGGGCTGGTGCGAGTGATGCTGGTACCGCAGACAGCGGTGCGCATCTTCCACCTTGACGCACGACTGAAGCTCCCCCTGCACTGGGATTTGGAAGAGACACGGGGGCTTCACGTCGTACCCAGAGCCGTAAGAAGTGTCACCCAAAGGGCCAAAACTGCTGGGACCCGAAGCTGATGTGGATGAGGCTTCGCTGTTAGTGAGGTCCATGCTGAACTTGACAAACTCCGGCGTGAGGAAGTCGCAGCTGCGCTCTCCGCCACCGGCGCACTGAGAGGCCGGGCTGGCGCCTTGTGGAGAGGAGCCGCACTGGGTCTGGACGCACGGCATGGCCTCTGAAAAACGTGGAGATAATGCAGTCAAGAAAGTGGAAATGTTTGCTTTGAAATGTCCTCATAATCAGCACAAGAAAAGTAAATCCACTTGTTTGACCTGTAGTATTCTAAATCTCACAACTATTACAGCATCCAGAATGGACTTTAAATGTATTCTTACCTTATTGGTGTAGTTGTCTTATCTCCCAGATGATGTTTATGCGCTAAACCTTCCTTGCCTGGTATTTAAAAAAATAGAGAAAAAAGCAGTATTTGCACACTTTATTGCAGCCACTGGTAACACCGTAAATATAAAAAGTATAAACATGCTTCACCTCAACCCTGCATCCAGTGCAGGAGGATAGGGACAAGTAATCGCATCTCCGATGCAGTGCTATTGATTGTTTGAAGCTTTGGTCGCGACCAGTGCAGTCCGCTCGCTGTGTGGAGCGCAAAGGAAATTACTGTTCGCTTCTCCCACACTCTCAGCGGAGTGGCTGCCAGTGACACCGACAATGTGCTTTTGTTTACGTGGTGCGCACCCTTGTGCCAAATCCTATTACGCACAAGCCACAGAGGGGCGGTGTGTGTGTGTGTGTGTGTGTGTGTGTGTGTGTGTGTGTGTGTGTGTGTGTGTGTGGGTAGGTCATTGACTGGTGTGGGCACAGTAATTTGGAAATAATGCGTGAGGCCACTTTCTCACATGTAAGGAATTTTGGAGCAATTTTGAATTATATAAACTTCACATCAAACTGCTTCACATAGCAGATGCATTTTAGAGTTTATGTAAAATAAGACTCAAAGTTGAGCCTTTATACCTGTTTAATTTGTAATTTAGTTGTTTTTATTTGTTCCAATTGCATGCGTTTTTTGTCATTTAAATGCAAATTATTACAGAAACACATCTATCTGCCTGTCTGTCTGTCTGTCTGTCTGTCTGTCTATCTATCATCTATCTATCTATCTATCTATCTATCTATCTATCTATCTATCTATCTATCTATCTGTCTGTCTGTCTGTCTGTCTGTCTGTCTGTCTGTCTGTCTGTCTGTCTGTCTGTCTGTCTGTCTGTCTGTCTATCTATCTATCCATCTATATTATAAATCTGTGTTGGGGAGTAACCAAACTACATGCAATTTAACTAGCAGTATGCAAGATATTGCTGGTAGTTAGACTACATTCATATCAATATATCATATAATTGGCCTATATCATATTAATATTCATATTTAAGTTATTACATGTGTGCCATTTTTTGTGTAGGCCAACTAAACTTCAGACAGACATTTCTGGACCATAAAAAGTAACACTGCTCGAAATACTACAGTATTAAATATGTTGTTGTGTTCATATCTGCTGTGCTTAAAGACAGAAAAACGACAGCTGGTGCTTGGTATTTCTCTCTCTTTATTATTATCCATGAGGAGGAGGCTGCGGCGTTGCGTAATCTCACCCTCACTTTACGTCATTGACGTGGCACCGCCTCCACTCGAACACCATTGGACGAGTGCATGAGAAGTTTCCGCGCTCCTGATTGGCTCAGCGCGATGTCGCTCAAGTCTTCCGGTGTTTCCTGGTTTGTAGCTGTCAAATAACTCTGGCTACGGTTTATATCCTAGCCCCAGCCCTGCACAGCCCCGAACGACGCTTTATCCAGCCACAAATCAACATATCCTGTAAGTGAGGACGTCTATTGTATCGCCGAGGAGGTTTACGATGTATTTAAACATATACAACGCTTAATTAGCCCTGTAGCGTCATTGGCAAATCGCCAAAACGAATATAACATCTGCGAGTGACCTCCTCTCCTCAGGACAAACCGAGATAACGTGTTGTATTTTGGTCATAAAAAAAACGTTATAACAGCTTTTTCTCTTCTATAATGTTATCCTCTGTCCTATGGAGGTGGTTTTAAACGTACAGAGCGTATTCGTGACTGTTATGACGAAGATCCTTGTTTTTTTTCTTCCTCCTGAGACATTTTAATCCACTGCAACATGTGAGGTTAAAATAACAATGACTTCCTCTTATGATGTTACAGACGATAAGACATTAAACATGGTTCCAACTGATCATTAACAAGTCTAAAAGGCATTAATAAGTGAATCTTCAATAAATAAGGCCTTAATTGGTATCAAAATATCTTAACTCAATCTGTCAAAAGGCTTTAAAGGCATTGTATTAGTTAGCATAAGGCCTTGATTGATTGAAAAATGTCCTAATTGATATTATCAAAAGTATTAAAAATTACATATTTTTTTCTCACATAGCAATTTAAAATTTCAAAATAATTGGTATTAGGCTATCAATTTTTTTTATATTTTTTTTATACAAATAACAGTTTAGCATGGCATGTGCCCATATAGCCAGATTAGGACATTTACTGTGACACCTTGTAATTATTAGCCTATGTGTTTTAGTTATTGTGTGTATTTTGAGTGTCCACATTTAAAAAAAAATATATATTTTTCAACATTTGAAGTAGATCTTTTTACATTTTCACTGTCATATTTCATCCAAAATGGTCCCTTAATCAAAGTTATTAGTGTGATTTTTCTCTATAGTTTGGGTTTTTCATATAAAATGGGCTTTAAGGTCATTCCGAGAGGTATTTAAAAAAGTCTAAAATATGTCGGAACCACACCCACTGTTTGAAGCAAAACTGCTCTGTTGGATTTGTATTTCTAAATAGGCCTACTACAAACTGTATTTTTAGTTTGGGCCTCAACCGAAGCAACATGTCAATGGACCTTTGCATGATGTGTTGGATGCAGAAACTGCTAGAAAGCCCCCCACCCTTCCTCCTCCCTTTGACTCATTATGAGTCTGCACAGCTAGTGTTTTCCAAGTGGAGTGAAATTTCCTGCCTTATGTCACTCACATATTAGTGCTTCACCGGTTATAAAAGGGCTAATTATGGTCACATTTGGCCTTTTCCAGCTCTGCAGTTATGAGCTTCACTATAGGAGGGTGTGAAACTGTATGACATGTAGTATGCTTTCATAATATGGAGTTTTAAAAAAAGGCTGGTACATAAAGTAAAGGGCTGGATATTGATAGGAAATGTCTTCAGTTTCAGAAGTATGGATATGACTGAATCCTGATATTATGCCTTTTTTAAATACAATTGAGACCTAGTCAAATCAAGTATGCATAACATTACCTGGCCAAAGGTATTCAGGCACTTTCAACTAAAGGTTGTGGATGACTGAAATATGTACGTGTCATCATAACAGACACTGCATAGTTTGCAAATAGGTGATCTCATAGTGAAAACAATTTTTTTTTTCTGAAGAGTATTAAATGTGGATTGGTCACATCTTTCCAATACCTGATGGGCTTAATAAGGTCAGTATTGACCTCAGAAACCAATCCAGCAGATTGGATCAATGCATTTTAAGGTCTGAAGACATTTTCCAATCAATTGTTTGGTATATAAATCAGATTTGTGAAGTCTTCACATAACTTGTTATGTGAATAAACACATTTCCAATCATATATGAGAATTTAGACTCTATTGACTCATCTGTCGATTATTATTTATTTTTAACAAATCAATTGGTCTGATCATGTGGTGTTTCTAAATGTCAGGAATAATCACAGACGTTTCCAGAGCAGATGTAGTGTCTTAATAAGAGAACTTTAAAGGAGCATTCATCACCTTGTTATTTTTCAAGCAAAAATGCCAAATATTTGATTGTTCAAGCTTTTCAAATGTGAGACATTTCAACTTTTTATTTGTGTGAAACACACAACACACTTTTCATTAGTGTGAAGTTTATGCAGTATGTAATAAACTTGTATTTTGGCAGAATGTAGCGGCACGATTGTTATCAACGTTCCCTTGCTAACCCCTCCCTTATGGAGAATTTACAGAAGCTACGGTGGCCTTCAAGGACAAGAAGCTAGTTACTAAAGCAACAAAGCTACGTGATATAACACCCTTTTAAAAAAGAGTATTCATTAAAAAGTCCTGCAAATTAAATTGTAGTTCCAATCTATTTTTTCTCTCCCATAGATGGGATTGCTCTTTAAAATAAGAATGGCTGTATTGCTTGAGCCTTGATAACCTTACATAACATCACCACCAACAAACAAAAAAAATCGGGCAGTATCGCAATCGGGTCGGAACTGAAATATTTAACTGGAAAACTGAAACTGTTTGAAAACTGAAATATGGATCTCTTGAAACAAAACAATCACAGCTGTCACCTTGAAATTCATGCTCAATTAAACAGTTTTTACATCTCTGACAGGGCTCTAGACTGCGACCAAATGCTCGCATTTTGCGACCATTTTTGGAGACAGTGCGAGTGCCATTTCACAACTAGGGGCACGCGCTAATTATTATTAGTGCTTTGAGAGCGAGACAGAGAGAGACAGTGGACAGTCCGTGAGTGATCAGCGACACTATCAACTCCGCGGATCACGTGACCTTCTCTCCTCTGTGTCCCGCTGTCGTCACGTTAACATGTTGCCAACTGGCGACTTTCCCCGCTATATTTGCCGACTTTCCGCCATAGCGCTAAGGCTGGTAAAGACCAGAGACTCATCTCGTGACTTTAATAAAAAAAAAACGCGCTCACCAGAGCCGAGTAGCAATGGCTGTTGTCTCCTCCTCCTCAACGCTGACAGCACTCACTCAAGCAGCCCACCCCCCGCCACCAGCAGACAGACCGCACCGTGTCCGCTCTGTGCAAGAGCTGCCACGTGGTCAATTGTTTCATAGGTCCACATTCAATAGGCCACTGCATTCCTATAAAAAAGCTAACCTTATCATTATATATAGCAACAAAAAAGCTTGTAAAGTGAGTTTGTAAATATGTTAATGGTCCTAGTTAATTTGTTAACTATCTGGTCAGCATTTTGTATTAATTTAGCCTCTTTCAGAATAGCATATTATGCAAATTAGTTGATAAGTTCATCTAGCTTTTACTAGTTACTTTTGGGCCATTAACTATTTTCCTAACAGGAAGCAGAGATCTGAGGGCTCAGATGTAGAAGGGGTTGTTGTGAAGATGGGTAAAAAAAAATCCCTTTTCCTAAAGGAATGTCTGAAGGATTTCACATGGTGACGCAAAATCAAAAACACAATGAACTGTATCATCTGTTGTCAGTGTGCTCCAAAACACGCTGGCAATACAATATCAATAGGCCTAATATAGTTAAAATTGGGAAACATTTGAATAGATGCGTTGCAGGTCTATTTAATGTGTGCCCATAAATTTTCTGCTTGCGCCCCTAAAAATTCTGAGTTAGGGGCGCCAGTGCTCCTAGTAAAAATGGTTAGTCTGGAGCCCTGTCTGAGTAACAACGGTTGTCTCCTGATTCTGTGTAGCCGTAAACCCAACATTCCTCTAGGTGAACAGTCCTCCTATTGACTCATTCTGACTTGCAAATTATTTTTGGATCCTCCCAGCGCTCTTACTTACTCACTGACACACTCTCACACTCTCTCTGGCATGCCTTCTTCACATGTCTTGTTGACCTTGCTCAGTCTCCTCACTGCACTGTGTTTCTCCCGGCAGGGCCCATGGCTTTCAGGAAGGCTCTGAAGCGGACTGCCGTCATTGGCGGCGGGGCGGTTGCCTCGCTATATGGCCTGTCGCAGCTTGTCGAATACAGAAAAACGCAGGTAAGTTTGAGGAGACATACTTCCAAT
This sequence comes from Hyperoplus immaculatus, assembly GCA_949357725.1. Classification (NCBI taxonomy): domain Eukaryota; kingdom Metazoa; phylum Chordata; class Actinopteri; order Uranoscopiformes; family Ammodytidae; genus Hyperoplus; species Hyperoplus immaculatus. The sequence goes on from OX442372.1 coordinate 4,763,925, forward strand.
ATGTCTTGCTGCATGCTTCACACTTTGCAAGAATTCCACTCCGTGCATGAAGACAAATATTTTTAGACTTCTTCTATGATATTAAGTTCTGTGTATGTTTGGTCCCGAACGTGAAACACTGAAATGTTTTAGTCATAGCTGCCTCTCTGGGGCTAGACCCACCTAGATTCAGGAATGTGCCTTAAGTTGTCTCAAGGTGTGTTTACTTTTTATGTTGTCGTTATTGGACGCTTGCCAGCTGCTGTGGAGAGCTTTCAATGGGTTCACCTCATGAATCCTGAATTGCTCAGAAACTCTGATATGAACTTGTACCCACAGGGTAAAAAATGTCTCATGCAACTGACTAACCACTAACGAGCTCCGATTCTTTTCTTCCTGGTCCAATAAAACTTTTCTTTTGTTCATCATACATTTTAACTAGTCACAGCCAGGAAATGGTAGAAGCCTTAACACCCAGTAGAAATAGAAAAGTGTTGCCTTTATCACTTAATTGCCCTGTGTTCCCAGTCTTGGTGCCAAGCTAAGCTAACTGACTGTAGCTTCATACGCTGAACGTGAAAATGTTGATATAAACATGACAGTGTTACAACTGTCTAAACAACTTTCTGAACAAAAAATACAAGTTGGCACAACTTTTACTTTCGGGATGTCTTGGTATTTAGAACTTGAAACATAAAGTCACATAACGTGAATTATGTGAAATATGAAATATCCCAACAAAAAATTATTAGTTAGCTGGCTCAAATATAGACAGTTTTTCTTGGCCTAAAAAATAAAGTGAAGATTTTGACTTTTACATCCTTTTTTGTATATTTTTAGAGTGTTCATATAGTCAGTAAACTTGAGGAATGAAGAAAATGCAGATGCTTAGAGAACAATGGGTTTTAATGGCTCCTTCCCCTTATGACTGCTGAAACTCATAGCATCTTCAAGAAAACTTACATAACCACACGCCTTCATCTGAGATGGACAAGCAGCTGTTGGACCTCTGACCTGACGCGGGCCTATTCTTAGGCGCGCAACACAACGACATACCAGGCTTTATTTGAATGTACAACCTAATGTGAACTCTGTTTTGTGTCCTGTCGCCCAACCCTTCCCAAACAAGCACGGATTGGTAAGCAAGCAGTCGAAACCCTGATAAAGAAATATAATCATTTTGACAATAGTTTGTAATCACGCATGCCTCTAATCCCTGTAATTGCAATGCTGATGAGATGAATGTCCGTCTTGTCTCCTTTTAGCGCGGGCATATGGCTTGGTGAAGTTTTCAAGACAGCGGCCGATTGGCTATTAGCAGGGGCCTTCGCTGTGTGCCATTCAGCGACTTAAACTTGATTACAGGGGGGGCCAACGCTGGCACTTAAGTCCGCCACGGTGTTTGTGTGTCTGTCTGCGTGTATCATCAAATAAAATTAAATAGACAATGATTATATCTTGGTCTTTGTTTGCAGACCTAAATTACAAACGCCTGCTTCCATTTGCAAGTCAAATGCCACGTTTGCTTGAAAGCGGCTCGATGCAATCATTTAGCTCGGAACTGCTAAGTAGAAAGAAAAATAATACATATTTCATTAGAAGAATCATCAGATGAGAGCTGTGCTTTTTTTTGTTATTGAAGATGTGATTTTTTTCTGTGAATTCATAATTTTGCTAATCAAACATGGATAGAAGTGATGTAATGTATGTATGTGATATTTGATTTTGTGGGTTTTGCAGAGCTGAGGAGCATGTCGCAGCACATAGTAACCCCACAGCCATCTTCTTTCCTCTTGCTACTAACAACATCTTTTTTAGCAACACAAGGTGACAAGGAGACATCATAAGCACGTTGTATTTACCCACATTTAAATCCAGGAATAGCTTCAGCAAACTAATCTTGGAGATTAGAAGCTCATTCTTGGATTTGTTAAAAAATAAATTTCAATTACATTAAGTGCAACATTTAGATTGTTCACTTAAGTCAAAATAGAAAAATTATAAAGTAAAAATACTCTGCTTCAATTAAAAGTCCTGCAAGTTCTCATTATACAGCGATAAAACCTATTCTTGGGTTATTATTCCCGATCCATCACTTTATAAGCCTTTTTTGCTTTATAGACTCTCAGAGAGTTAAAATTAATATAAAAAGACATCACATTTGATAAACTAATCATAGGATTTCTTAGTAAAAGTAACCATAAATTATAACATTTCTCTATGAACTGTTGTGGAGCAGAAGTAAAAAGTTGCATAAAAAGGAAATACTCAGATAAAGTACAAAGTAATTGAGTTGCATTGCACAAGTGTAATTAGAAGCAGTTTCATATTAGATTTAGTAAAATTCCTAAAAATGTAAAGTACGGCTTATGATTCATGTAAGTTTAACATTAAAGTAATCAATAAACTGTGTAAATGTAAATCACCATCCAAATAAAATCCTAAAAGGAAATCATAATTAAGAAAATTCTGAGTTTCTGTAATGTATTACATTTAAAAATTATGAAACAATTGTTGCATAGTGTTTATGATGTTTCAAAGCGCACCTTGGGGAAAATCCTTGCTACGTTTACAGACGTCTGTTTTTGTTTGGAATCATTCAAAAGGTGGAGTCAGCGATTCTGGAGAACGCTTGTTGTCAAATCCCTTTTTGTCGACATCAATAAATATCTCTTCACAATCCACTTTTACGTACTGTATGTGCACTGAAAATAAGTCTGTTGTTAATGCAATAGCAACATGCCTTCTTATAGAGCCTAGGTTATGTATATTAACACTGATTTTTTTTCAGAACACACACAGTACAAACACACACACACAGACGTGAGGAGATATTCACTGGTTTTGAAAAGCGTTTTTTTTTTCTCCAGAATCGCTGATTCTGCCTTTTTTAACATAGAAAAAAAGCAAAGTTTATTAAAGACAATAGAAATGAGTCAGTCAAGCCCTTTGTGCTCATTTTGTCTGTGGTATTCTTTTAGGCTCGCTTGGCCCACGTTGCAGCAGAGGCAGAGCTGAGCGTTCCCTTTGCAGAGGAGCTTCCCTCCCGGTCGGCACAGCTGGCCGCGCTGCAGAGCACACAGGAGTTTGATGTGCTGGTCGTAGGGGGAGGGGCCACAGGGGCAGGATGTGCCTTAGACGCTGTCACACGCAGTAAGTTTTGCACCTTTAGGGGATGTTTGCAATAGGATTTTCTTCTCAAGCTATGTAAGGTATTTTTTTTCTACTACTGCCTAAACTTGAAAATGGCATGGTTCAATCTGATCACAATACGTACTACTGCAATTTTTATATCACTGGGGGCACAGTATTCATTAAAGGGGAAATGTGTGTGTCACGTGTGATACATTATTTTAATTAATATATTGTGGCCTAAACATCAGATACTACAGACTTAAGAAAACATCTTTGTTTTGAACAGATCATTGCATACTATTAACATTTTATGTTTTTCGATTCAAAAGGAGAATAATTATGTACAAACTTTTATCGCTATTGCAATATCCGTCTTAAAATTTGGATTCAAATTGGATTTATGGGTGGAGAATATGTAATTGTATGTAGCAAACACAATATTTCTTAGACAAATATTTGTTTTGGTGCCTTATAGTCCCTAAAGCATGCTGTGTTGTTCTTATATTTAAATTTGTGTGTCATTAAAAGAGCTTCATTGTATTGTACATCGTCTTTGAAAATTAACAAAATGTCACACTTTTTGAAACATTTGTGGCTGGCGTCCAATGCATGCTCATCATTGGACAACAATCTCTGGTGCCATGTGACTCCGACAAACAACCCTTTAGCTTTGTAGACCTGTGGTGGCTGCGTGGATAGAAGTGAGGAATTTGTTTGACTTTTTATTAGTTATTTAAATCAGGTGTCAGGACAGCATGCTACTGTTTGTTTCAATGCCACCAGTAAAGAAAAAAAAATAATGAGGGGGGATATTAGAATTTTAGTAGCTTTTCGTCGGCTCTTTGACGTATTGATGGGCAAACTGTGCAGATATATTGACTGGTCCTTATTTTCTCCTCAGACCTAAAGACTGCCCTGGTAGAGAGAAACGACTTCTCCTCGGGGACCAGCAGCCGTAGCACCAAGCTGATCCACGGCGGAGTGCGCTACTTGCAGAAGGCCATCATGCAGCTAGACTACGAACAGGTTCTGGCTTTGTCCTGCTATGTTTTCACTCACATTGGCTGCATTCCAAAATAGCATACTCTTTTTTTTGCTATTCTACATACTACAGCTCATCATAAGAAGTATGTAGTTAGCATGCTACAATTGGGACACACTTTTACTTATTTATATCTAAAAATCACGCCTTGAACTTGCCTCTTGCTTATATATATATACAGTCATATGAAAAAGTTTGGGAACCCCTCTCAGCCGCATTATAATTGACTCTGCTTTCACACAAAAAAGATAAAAGTGGTATGTCTTTCATTTACCAGGAACAGCTAAGTACTGGGATGTTTTCCAAACAAAGATTTTTTGAAAAGCAGTATTTAGTTTTATGAAATTAAATAAAATGTGAAAAACTGGCTGTGCAAAAATATGGGTACCCTTGTGGTGTTGCTGATTTTAATGCATGTAACAGCATGTAAAACTGAGGACTTTAAACACAAAATTGGTTGGATTATGTTGTTAAGCCTTGAACCTCATATAAAGGTCTGTTTAATCATGAGAAAAGGTATTTTAGGTGCCTAAATGCAAGTTCCACTTCTCTTTGACTCTCTGCAGAAGTGAGACAGAATGGGATCTTCAAAACAGCTCCCAAAAGATCTGAAAAACAAAGATTATTCATTGTCATGGTTTAGAGGAAGGCTACAAGAAGCTTTCCCAAAGGTTTCAATTGTCAATTTCTACTGTAAGGAACGTTGTCAGGGAATGGAAGGACACAGGCACAGTTGCAGTTAAACCCAGGTCTAGCAGACCAAGAAAAGTACAAGAGCGGCATTGTGAGAATGGTTGCACACAACCCAAAGATCACCTCCAAAGACCTGCAAGAACATCTGGCTGCAGATTGTGTATCTGTACATGGTTCTACAATTCAGTGCAATTTGCACCACAACATCTGTATGGCCGGGTGATGAGAAGGATGCCCTTTCTGCGCCCACGCCACAGATACAGTTGCATGGAGTATGCAAAAGCTCATTTAGACAAGCCAGCTTCATATTGGAAGAAAATGCTTTGGACTGATGAGACAAAAATTAAGTTATTTGGTCTTTATAAAAAGCAGATGCTTTGGTGCAAATTGCGCTGAATGGTTGAACGATGTACAGATACACAATCTGCAGCCAGATGTTCTTGCAGGTCTTTGGAGGTGATCTGTGGGTTGTTTGCAACCATTCTCACAATCCTCCACCTATGCCGCTCCTGTTTTTTTCTTGGTCTGCCATGCCTGGGTTTAACTGCCACTATGCCTGTGTCCTTCCATTTCCTGACAACGTTCCCTACAGTCGAAATTGACAATTGAAACCTTTGGGAAAGCTTCTTGTAGCCTTCCCCTAAACCATGACAATGAACAATCTTTGTTTTTCAGATATTTTGGGAGCTGTTTTGATGATCCCATTCTGTCTCACTTCAGCAGAGAGTCAAAGAGAAGTGCAACTTGCATTTAGGCACCTAAAATACATTTTCTCATGATTAAACAGACATTTCTATGAGGTTCAAGGCTTAACAACATAATCCAACCAACTTTGTGTTTAAAGTCATCAGTTTTACATTCTGTTACAGGCATTAAAATCAACAAAACCACAAGGTTTCCTATATTTTTGCACAGCCAGTTTTTCACATTTTATTTTATTTCATACAACCGAATACTGCTTTTCAAAAAATCTTTGTTTGGAAAACATCCCAGTACTTAGCTGTTCCTGGTAAATGAAAGACATACCACTTTCATATTTTTTTTGTGAAAGCAGAGTCAATTATAATGCCGGCTGAGAGGGGTTCCCAAACTTTTTCATATGACTGTATATATATATATATATCCGTCTTCACACAGTACATGATGGTGAAGGAAGCACTCCATGAGAGAGCCAACCTGCTGGAAATCGCTCCTCACCTCTCTGCGCCGCTCCCAATCATGCTGCCTGTTTACAAGTAAGTCTTAGACAAGCAAAAACATGCAGGTGACAATTGTCAACCCATGAAAGTAGGGTTAGGGGATGTTATTAGCATGAGTGAAAATGACTCTCTTTTAACATTAAGATCCACTCTGAGTTCATCCTCAAAGTGTTTGGGATAGTGTTTCATCATTTACTGTTTGATTTTTTATTCTTATTCCGTGAAGCAGTTTGAGTTGCCTTTGCTGTGTATGAAAAGTGCTATATGAATAACATTTGATTGATTGATTGAAGTAAAAAGTAATGTAGTTAATGTGTAAAACAAAATGATGAAAGCACCAGATCCATTGTTGTTGTGTTGTTTCCACAGATGGTGGCAGCTGCCTTACTACTGGGCGGGGATCAAGATGTATGACCTGGTGGCCGGGATCCATTGCCTGAAGAGCAGCTACGTGCTCAGCAAGAGTAAGGCGCTGGAGCTCTTTCCCATGCTCAATAAAGACAAGCTGGTGGGAGCCATTGTTTACTACGACGGTGAGAGGCCAGGGTTTAAAAAAGCATGTTTTTGTCTAAAAAATTGCAAAAAAACAAAACAGAAGCGAAATACACGTAATGATTTTCAGATTCTCAAATTTCTAACTGTCCACGATTGCCCCTCGACAACTTTTGCCATCATTACGTAATACAACTCCAAAGTTAAGCCAAAAAAGCACTACTTCATCCAAATCCTTTTTCAATTATTTACCAAAAATCAACCATTTGCATGCCCAAAATGCTGTAAAAAAACATAGAATCCTGCGCTCCAGTGGATAAAAGGTGCAGGGCCTTTTTAAATACATAATGATTGATTGAGCTATTTCTGCTTGTAGCCATGGCATTGCTTGTTACTTAGAGATGCAAGACTTGCAGATAGGGTACAAAATTCAGAAATTGTGCATCAGGATATTTTCACATAGACACTGGTGGTGTGTGCACAGTCATCTTGGTGTGTTGTTCCACTGTTTTCCTGCTTGTTCCATTCCAATGGTAAAACAATGTATGTTTTAAACCCATTGATGAACATTACTATGATTATGTATAACTGTAACTGATACTTAAATTCCTCCCAGTGTACAGTAAACATTGCATAAAGGTGTGACATTTTAAAAGCATCAGGAGATGAGTTATATACATAATAGAAGAGAGGATTTCCTTCCAAAATAAAGGATGAGGCCTTGGTTGATCTACTCACAACTCTTGTGAGATTCAATCTGGGGTTACACATTAGATATTTTTTTTTAGATAAATATTGGAAAAAAACATTTGGACACAGTCTGGAAGCTTGTATGTAAACATAGGGAAAAACATCAATGAAAACAAACAAATTAATTTAATTTAAATCCTGGTTCTCAATTAATTGTAAATCTTGTTTATAATGTGTAGAAAACTGCCTGATAAAGCCACATCATGGATGTGAATGTTGCCCTGTGGCCTTTCGCATCTCCGCTGGTGCCTGACAAACGTGTTGACAGGCTGCTACAACCCCCTCCACACACACACACACACACACACACACACACACACACACACACACACACACACACACTCTCTCACCCCCTGCGGTAAAGGTTGTGTGTTCTCCCAGAAGTGCACAGAAGAGAACCAAACATATGCTGAGTGTCCAACTGAGTCATTTTCCTCCACGCCATCGCAAAAATAACAACTTTATATCTAACTGGTGTGATGTGTCTGCTACTGTAAGCTTCACCGCATGGCAGCAACAGCTCGCCATGTCTGTCTGCAACAGGCTGGGGCTTTTAAAAAATATTTTGCAAACAAAGGATATGTAAACAAAGGGGGCCCATCATAGCTAGCAACATGCCCATTTACAGTGCCTTGGCTGTGTATTAACACCATATTTATTTTGGAGCGCATATACACAATACAGACAGTTAGCGTATCGTGAGGAAATATTCACTGATTTTGAAAATAAGTGATTTTTACAACAAGCTTTCTCCCGAATTGCTGACTCGACCTTTAACTTGCATCTTATTTATGGTATTCAAATAAGATTTATCGATCAAAATCTGCAAATAGTTACAGTGTGATTGATACTGCACAATAAATATGAAGTTATATTCTTAAAAGCATGTAACATGCAGATTTGACTGGGTGGAAAAAGGGAATAGTTTGTTATTGGTGCAAAACAGCCAGCAAATGTTTGATATTTCCAACCTCCTTCACACACACACACACACACACACACACACACACACACACACACACACTGCTCTGAGGGAGAGTGGGGGTGGGGCGACTTTTCTCCCAATTATGCCGTCTGGTGACATTTGAAAATCTGACCTTCTCTCCCGGCGGTGCAGTCGCTCGGTAGCGGCTGAGCAGCAGATATTTTCTCTGGTGCTCTTGTATATTCTCACAAACACACCACAGCATATGTGTAATCCTCTGTTTTTTAATTAAATTAAAGTACAGTTTCTTAATGCTACTGTAGGTGCAACAGACATGAACTAGAAACATACTATTATGCATGCAAGCCCACAGACAAAATAAGTATTTAGGGATTGGTATGAATGAAAGACTAGTTTATTTAGGTCACACATTATAAGGAAGTTATGTTGTAGTCTAAGCAGCCTTCAAAGATAAAAAAAATAAAATCAGATCAGACTAACGTCATGACATACTTAACAGAACAACTATATGATAATATCATTACGCATCAATATCAAATGAAATTATGAAAATAACAAAAATATCACAACTGTATGTGTCAGGGCAGCACAATGATGCCCGTATGAACCTGGCCATCGCAATCAGTGCCGTACGCTATGGCGCTACTGTGGCTAACTACACCGAGGTGGTCCACCTGCTGAAAACAAGTGACCCACAGACAGGCAAGGAGAAGGTGTGTGGAGCCCGCTGCAGGGATGTCATCACAGGTCAGTAACTGCTGAGCGGTATTTCGAGTTTATCTTATTTGCTGCTATTTGTTTACTTGCACTACATTCTCTCTCTGATATGTGTTTGCATGTTTAAGTGGTGTGTTGTGTGTTTTTGTGTTCATTTTGGACAGGCAAAAGACATATTTGCACTAAGGTTGACAAAGTCAAATCTAATTTAATGTAGCGGATGTAAATGTGAAATGAGAGAAATGCAGAAATTTATCTCAAATTTAGCAGAAAGAAAATGCAGATTGTACTTTTTTCCAATAAACCCTGTTTGCATTAGTTAGGAGGTAAAAATATACAATAAAAGTATATTCATAAACAAAGTATAATCCAAAATTCAGTTGAAATAGTTCATCAGATATGTCTCATATATCTGGCAATTTATAAGCAGTACGTGGTCTCATTTGTCATCAAAAGGTGTCTTAAACTGAATGCAGCACAGACAAATAAAGTATACACCTTTAACCCACCGGTATCTTAAACCATGGATGTTTTCTTTTTGTTTGTTTTTTTCACAGGAAAGGAATTTGACGTGAAGGCAAAGTGTGTGATCAACGCCACCGGGCCATTCACTGACTCCCTGAGGAAAATGGACAAAGAGGCAACCCCAAACATCTGCCAACCCAGTGCCGGGGTCCACATTGTCATCCCTGGTTATTACAGGTACATACCTCACAACAAAAATTACAACATTTTCTTTATATCATTAGTTTTCATTGAAGTGGTTTAGATGTTATTTTAAAGTTTTTCACATTTATTCCTCTGTGTTGTCTCATTCTCATGTGTAAATACTGAATCATTATGTGACCTATACTTGCACGCACAGGACATTCCTCCCTGGTTGAGATAGAGCGGAGCTATAGAGTGGTTTTGTCGAAGTCAGGTTTTTTTTAAAGTTCAGCAAAGCTTATTGAGCAGGAACCCGAGGGAGCGCAAGCCCTTTGAACGGCGACAGGAAATGCCAACCTTCCTAATTCTCTTCCTTTCTTTTCTCTCGTCCCCCCAACACTACCTTGCACCCACCTGCCTCCTCTTCCTACTATAGCATATCTGGGATTTTCCATTTGGGTCTCAACTTTTCAATTTGTCCCTCTTTTCTAAAAAATGTCGTTCCTTAAGTAAGAAGTAAGAAGGATTTTGTGACTTTGGGTTTACAGGGTCTTTAACCCTAACAGCTGCTTCTACTTTGTGTATTTTTCTGCCCTCAGTCCCGACAACATGGGTCTCCTGGATCCGGCGACCAGTGACGGTCGCGTCATCTTCTTCCTGCCCTGGGAGAAGATGACCATCGCCGGGACGACGGACACGCCCACCAAGGTGACAGCCAATCCAATCCCAGGAGAGGACGACATCAACTTCATTTTGAAGGAAGTCCGCAACTACCTCAGCCCGGACGTAGAAGGTACGGGGGGTGGTGCTCATTTGTTTTTGTACATTTTGGACTTTTTTGTTTGTACTAATATGAAAAGAAGATGTTATGGAAGCAAAATAGACATAACAAATCTGTTTGTATCTTGTTGGGTTATTCTTGTTTTTTAAAGTGACGTATATTTTCCTTTAGTGCGGCGAGGAGACGTGTTGGCAGCGTGGAGCGGCATCCGTCCGCTGGTGACCGACCCCAACTCCAAAGACACTCAGTCCATCTGCAGGAACCACATCGTCAGCACTAGCGACACCGGAATGGTTACCATCGCTGGTCAGTTAGATTCAAGTTATCAGATTGTCAAAAAAAATAAAACGTGTGTTAACTAGGGTGTGTAATTGTTCAGTTGGGGGGTTCTCAGTTCAGAGGAAAAATGCAGAAAAGACTGCTAGTTTGTAATAAGGAACACAAGTTTGATTAGTTAAACAATAACAGTTAAACATGTGTTAGCTGTCAGCTACTCAGCAAGTGTTTCAATTTAAAATAAACATACAAATAAAATGTAAAAAAAAAAATACTCCTGCAAACAACCAAGTTCTCCAATACATTTTTATTTTTTTATCTCAAATAGAAGCGCAAAAACTTCCGCACCGCAATCAAAGCAAGCCTGCACATTTGGCCATATCAATGCTATTTACGCCATTATTACGGATCGCAGTTCACTTCTGGAACAATACGATTGTGACGGCTCGGTACGAATAACTGTTTTGTTACACCCCTAGTGCCTTAAAGTGCATGTATTTGTATGGTTGTGTATACACAGGTGGGAAGTGGACCACTTACAGGTCCATGGCTGAGGAGACTCTGGACGCAGCCATCGGAGCCCACAACCTGTCGGCCGAATCCTGCAAGACAGTGGGTCTGATGCTGGAGGGCGCCAAGGGCTGGACGCCCACTCTCTACATCCGCCTGGTGCAGGACTATGGACTGGAGAAAGAGGTAGAAAAAACACCTATGTAACCCTCCTCATATGCAGAGAATTGAATAAAATCTTAAAATTAATTAAATTAATCTAAAGGTGAAAAAAAAAAATGTCTTCAGATACGTTTTGATCAATTCCCGACCTTTCTCAAATCAACATTAGTCGAAATTTCGTTTATAACCAGAAGCTCTACTAAAATCTATAATTTTTATTTTTATTACAAATATGCATTCATATCTCTGCATCTTTTTCAAGGTGATCAATTTCAATTTGCGCTTAAACAACATGTGGATGGAAACGCACATATTAAGACAAACCTTTTAAGTATGAGCTTTAAAGGAGCAGACGTTATTTCCCTAAAATGTTGAACTATTCCTTTAACAACAGCAGCAGCAGTGGAGGCTGACATTAAAGCCAGTGCTATAACAACGCAGACATTTCCACTACACAAAAGACCGGACACACGTTGAAACGCACTGTATGCCGCACCGGTTATCAATAGCATTAAGTAAGGCCGCATTGATTTACATCCTCTAACCGCCATCTTTCCAATAATAAGGCAGCGCGTTTTCATTTAATCTAGCAGAACAATTTTTCATGTAGAAGAAGTGGTGGTGCATTGTACTTACTCCTCATTAGAGGCGTTCTCTGCTATTCTCTCCAATATTCCTCAAAGGTCACTGTTGGTATTTGGACAGCGTTTGCCCTTTTCACGTGATCGGCACGCCAGCCATCTGAATAGCAGAGAGCGTATGTGTTCTGTAAACATTTGACACCTCAATCGACAAAGTGGTGCTAACGCTTATCGTATAACTCCAGGAATCAGACCAGGAATCAGTCACGTGAACACAGCAGCCACGTTCCCACTTATGCAAAATTTAACCTGTGGGTTTATATTGTGCAAGAATGTTGAATAGTTACTTAATGTTGTTCCTTGAGTAAAAATTTTCAATTTCAAAATAAATACGAAGGTTTGATTTTTGACCTCATTCATTTTAACTGTGATTGTTATACATAACCTAGTCGTATTTTTTTTTAAATTAGCATCAGGGTCATTTTAGAATGCACTTCTCACTTTTCTACTGTTGTTTTCTAAATGTTTTTTATTAAAATTTTCATATATTCAATGTTCAAATGTCATGCCTGCACAAAGTATGATGAGGATTGCATCATGTCATACTACTGTCTACTTGTTTTGACATTTATTTAAATATATATATAATTTAATTTATCTCTGTGTGCAGGTGGCTCAGCATTTGGCATCGACATACGGAGGGAAGGCGTTCGACGTGGCAAAGATGGCTCAGGTCACCGGGCAAAGATGGCCGATCGTAGGGAAGAGACTGGTGTCTGAATTCCCTTACATCGAGGGCGAGGTGAGGAGGGCCTAAGTCTGGTTATGTGTCTCAACTACAAAAAATAACTTGTCTTTTAGCGTCACTTGCAGAAGAAAATGCATTCTAGCCTAAGCTAACAACAAAATATCTCTCTAAATCTCTTAATGTAAATGACATCTAGCTCTACCTAAACCAAGGTCCAATCTACTTTAAAAATACCATAATGTACAGATCAATCTCATTATAGAATAAATAATAAAGTACAGGCTCTCATTATAGAATAAATGACCAAAACACACAATTTCTAGCATAAATAGCAAATACAACTTTAAAAAGTCTGCAACAAAAACATCTGGATAGATCAGCTGAATGACTGGACGGTACTCACACTTGTGATATTGTTATTGTTATTGGGTATATACATTTTTAAATGTTTCTTTTTTTTTGCTATTGTTATTCTTAATTCTGATGTTTTTAATCATCTTATTGTTTATTATTGGTCAATACTGTTGGACATAATGTCAAACACGTGATCGTCATAAATCTCTCTCTCTCGCTCTGTCTCAGGTGCTGTATGCCATTAAGGAGTACGCCTGCACAGCCATAGACGTCATTGCCCGGCGGACGCGCCTTGGCTTCCTCAACGTGCAGGCGGCAGACGAGGCTCTGCCGCGCATCGTGCAGATCATGGCCAAGGAACTGGACTGGAGTCAGGAGCGCAGGACGGTATGAGCCCTATCTTTTTTAATATTTTACTTTTCTTTTCTTTTTTATTTTCCGAAAATTATAGTCATGTACGATAGAAACAGTCGTCATTGGCAGTATTTAAGGGCAACAACAGTGTCGACGGAATCTGCCAAGTGTTACATTTTACACAAACAAATAAAATAAAAATGATTAAAGAGAAAAATATTAAATAGAATATACAGTCATATGAAAAAGTTTGGGAACCCCTCTCAGTCGGCATTATAATTGACTCTGCTTTCACAAAAAAAAATATAAAAGTGGTATGTCTTTAATTTACCAGGAACAGCTAAGTACTGGGATGTTTTCCAAACAAAGATTTTTTGAAAAGCAGTATTTAGTTTTATGAAATTAAATAAAATGTGAAAAACTGGCTGTGCAAAAATATAGGAACCCTTGTGGTCTTGCTGATTTTAATGCATGTAACAGCATGTAAAACTGATGACTTTAAACACAAAGTTGGTTGGATTATGTTGTTAAGCCTTGAACCTCATAGAAATGTCTGTTTAATCATGAGAAAATGTATTTTAGGTGCCTAAATGCAAGTTGCACTTCTCTTTGACTCTCTGCTGAAGTGAGACAGAATGGGATCATCAAAACAGCTCCCAAAAGATCTGAAAAACAAAGATTGTTCATTGTCATGGTTTAGGGGAAGGCTACAAGAAGCTTTCCCAAAGGTTTCAATTGTCAATTTCGACTGTAGGGAACGTTGTCAGAAAATGGAAGGACACAGGCATAGTGGCAGTTAAACCCAGGCATGGCAGACCAAGAAAAAAACAGGAGCGGCATAGGTGGAGGATTGTGAGAATGGTTGCACACAACCCACAGATCACCTCCAAAGACCTGCAAGAACACCTGGCTGCAGATTGTGTATCTGTACATCGTTCAACAATTCAGCGCAATTTGCACCAAAACATCTGCTTTTTATAAAGATCAAATAACTTAATTTTTGTCTCATCAGTCCAAAGCATTATCTTCCAATATGAATCTGGCTTGTCTAAATGAGCTTTTGCATACTCCATGCAACTGTATCTGTGGCGTGGGCGCAGAAAGGGCTTCCTTCTCATCACCCGGCCATACAGATGTTTTGGTGCAAATTGCACTGAATTGTAGAACCATGTACAGATACACAATCTGCAGCCAGATGTTCTTCTTGTACTTTTCTTGGTCTGCTAGACCTGGGTTTAACTGCAACTGTGCCTGTGTCCTTCCATTCCCTGACAACGTTCCTTACAGTAGAAATTGACAATTGAAACCTTTGGGAAAGCTTCTTGTAGCCTTCCCCTAAACCATGACAATGAATAATCTTTGTTTTTAAGATCTTTTGGGAGCTGTTTTGATGATCGCATTCTGTCTCACTTCTGCAGAGAGTCAAAGAGAAGTGCAACTTGCATTTAGGCACCTAAAATACCTTTTATCATGATTAAACAGACCTTTATATGAGGTTCAAGGCTTAACAACATAATCCAACCAATTTTGTGTTTAAAGTCCTCAGTTTTACATGCTGTTACAGGCATTAAAATCAGCAAGACCACAAGGGTTCCCATATTTTTGCACAGCCAGTTTTTCACACATTTTATTTAATTTCATAAAACTAAATACTGCTTTTCAAAAAATCTTTGTTTGGAAAACATCCCAGTACTTAGCTGTTCCTGGTAAATGAAAGACATACCACTTTTATCTTTTTTTTGTGAAAGCAGAGTCAATTATAATGCCGGCTGAGAGGGGTTCCCAAACTTTTTCATATGACTGTACATACATAAAATATAAATACAATAAAACAAATATTTTCTCATTATATAGTTCGAAAAAGTTCATAGTGGCCTTCTCCATCACCACCATTTCAAAAAAACTAACCCAACCACTGATCTCCATCTAATAATTTTTCACGTTTCCAGTGCAATGCAATAAGTGAACAATTTGTAAATCTTGTAAGCAATACTTTCCTATTCCTTCACTATTTTTTGAAGATCTCTTTCTACTTCAGATATTTTAATTACGACAGTCTAGTTTCCGAAAATCAGGAGCGATAAAACCTAAAAAACAAAGTGATATAGCTACAATATTATGAACTGGTTTGTGTCGTCGTATTATTCCCAGCCCCAGAAAAGCTGCTCACTTTTTACATAATGCTATATTCCCTGGTGGGTTTTTCCTTTTTTATCGTCACACAATGGTTAAAGGTTCACACCCTTTATCCCTTTAGAGGACAAGATCTGCTTTGAGATGAAGTGATACGTGTTGCATGAAAACTGAACTCTCAGCTATTTTAAGCCTTCTTTGTGAAACAGTGCAGGGAAATCTCACAACAGCTCTGTTGAATAACACATTTTATATACTATCTATGATAACAACACATCTGCCAGCACAGGTGCTATAGTCATAATATCAAGAAAACAAAGTACATATAAGGTTTACAATTTATATATTTAAAGTTAAATACGGTTCAAGAGAAGTTTAAAAATTTAATTGCTAGATGCACAGTATGTATTGTCTCAGTTTCGCGTTTTGGGTGTTTTCCAGAGCACAGTGGACTGACCCTAAAACCAATTAACATGTGTGTTGATTGTTATAGGCTTCAGTTTCAGAAAAATAGTCTTGTATTTTATTTCTTTGATTATGTTTTCCGGCCTTCCACATGTTTGAGTAACTTCTAAGGCACATGGAAATGCTTTGATTTTATTATATTTTACAATACTGAAATTAAATTTTTATTTCATTTAATATTTTACTTGATTAAATAGACACAATTTTTGCTGGTGTTTTGATGCAGGCGGAGCTGGAGGCAGCCCGGAAGTTTCTGTACCAGGAGATGGGCTACAGGTCACGGTCTGAACAGCTGGACAAGACCAGTGAGATCAACCTGGACTACCAGGAAGTGGTTAGGTAATATAACAATCCTCGACTTTTATTCTGAAAATCTCTCTTGAACAAATTCTACAGCCAGCAAGAATTTAATCATGAGTCAAGAATGACTGTGCACTAAGAATAAAAGAGTCTGCTTTGTGTATTGAATGTGATATATAAATAAAGTCTCCTTGCCTTTGCCTTACAGATGACTTTAACTTTAACTACATAACATGATAATTATAGGAAGTATTTTCCGTAGATGTCTACTTATTATAAAGTGTTTCCTAAATGCTGTAGAATCAAATGTAAATAGGTTACATTGGTTAATAATCATTGCTTGTGTATGGGTGTCGGTGTGTGTGATAGGTACAAGAAACGTTTCCATAAGTTTGACAGCGAGAGCAAAGGCTTCATCACCACGGTGGACGTGGGTAAGGTTTTGGAAGTAAGTGGTCCTTCCTCCGTCCCTCATGCCTTTCATCTCCACACACTTGTCTTCATTACTACATGGTATCGATCGCCATCTTGTTTTATTCTTCTTCTTCTGCAGAGCATCAATGTCCACATTGATGAAAACGCTCTGCATGAAATTCTTAACGAGGTGGACCTCAACAAGAATGGACAGGTGGAGATTGATGAATTCTTACAGGTACGTGAATATCTCAGTGAGGAAAATGTCTGGAAACAGCACATTTATCAGGCACATCTCATTTACTACCACTATAACTTTTATATTCTATAAACTACATATACATAGTAAATAAGAAAGCTGTGTTTGTTAGCAGTGAATCACCCCAATACGTTTTTTAAGGCACAGCTGAGAAAGAATCAAATACTACAAAATAAAATAAAACCTAGAAGTGTAAAGTATAATTTTTTCGGCCTATAATTAAGTTCCGAAACCTATTGAGAAATAAGGTGATTTTGTTATCGCTCTCGTAACTGGCATCATTGCATGTGTGCTCATCAAGTCAGTCTTTGTCCGTCATTTTTCAACAGCACAAGAAAAAATCTGCCTAGTTCCCCGGAGATCAGACCCAAGCAAATGCATTTATTATAACTATATAAATATGCTTCTTATTTTTTCTGAGGGTCTTGTTTGCTCTTACAGGTCCTTTATGATCATCTGAGGATACATTTGACTGTTTCATAAACATTTAAAGTTCCTCGTAGGAGGTTTAAATATATATAATAATATATATAATAATATTTTTATCCCCATATTATTTTCCTGAAATTATCCATCTTAGAGTGCAGTCATTGTCGGCTATTTTTGTATCTACACATACTGTACTTAAAAAGATTGTACACATATTAATTCACAGTCTCAGGAAATGGTGTCAGTAAAATCATCATTGTCTGCTATATAAAGTCTGTCACAAATTATTATGCAAATTGGAATTAAGTGTCATAAACATTTAATTTTTTGTATTTAATTTAAACTCATGGATGTTATAGTGTCTTAGGGTGCTTTGGATCATTGAAATCAATCTCAGACACCTGTCATAATCGGTTTGTAAGCCCAATCAAAGGAAATCTACTTAACAAGGACGTTCCACATGATTAAGCAGGCCACAGGTTTCAAGCAATATGGGAAAGAAAAAGGATCTCTCTGCTGCCTAAAAGTGTCAAATAGTGCAATACCTTGGACAAGGTATGAAAACATTAGATATTTCACGAAAACTTAAGTGTGATCATCGTACTGTGAAGAGATTTGTGGCTGATTCAGAGCACAGACGGGTTCGTTCGGATAAAGGTAATATGAGGAAGGTTTCTGCCAGACAAATTCATCAGAATAGGAGAGCAGCTGCTAAAATGCCATCACAAAGCAGCAGACAGGTATGTGAAGCTTCTGGTGCCTCTGGAGTCCCGTAAACCTCAAGGTGTAGGATCCAGAAGTTTGCAGTTGTGCATAAACCTATTATTCGGCCACCCCAAAACAATGCTCACAAGCTGAAACAGTTGCAGTAGGCTCAGGAATACATGAAGACTCATCTTCAAACAGTCTTGTTTACTGATGAGTGCCATGCAACCCTGGATGGTCGGATGGATGGAGTAGTGGATGGTTGGTGAATGGCCACAATGTCCCAACAAGGCTGCGACGGCAGACAGGAGGTGGCGGAGTCATGTTTTGGGCCGGAATCATGGGGAGAGAGCTGGTTGGCACCTTCAGGGTCCCTGACGGTGTGAAAATGACCTTTGCAAAGTATGTAGAGTTTCTGACTCACCTTTCTTCCATGGTACAAAAAGAAGGACAGTGCCTTCCGTAGTAAAATCATCTTCATGCATGACAATGCACCATCTCATGCTGCAAAGAATACCTCTGTGTCATTGGCTGCTTTGGGCATAAAAAGAGAGAAACTCATGGTGTGGCCCCCATCTTCCCCTGACCTCAACCCTAATGAGAACCTTTGGAGTATCCTCAGACAAAACATCTATGAGGTTGGGAGGCAGTTCACATCAAAACAGCAGCTATGGGAGGCTATTCTGGCATCCTGCAAAGATATTCAGACAGAAACTCTCCAAGAACTCACAAATTCAATGGATGCAATAATTGTGAAGGTGATATCAAAGAAGGGGTCCTATGTTAACATATAACTTGGCCTGTTAAGATGTTTTTGATTGAAATAGCTTTTGATTTCACTAAATATGACCTCCTAATGCTGCAAATTCAACAAATGACCATTTGCAGTTGTTTACAACCTATAAAATGAGACTGTTTGAAACTCTGTTGTGCATAATGATTTGGAACAGTGCATTTGGAGTTTTTTATAAAAAAAAATACTTTTATTATTAGGAGGTTTGTTCAATAAAATTCGAAATATACTCTAACGGTTGATGACTTGAAAATTATACTGACTGTGATTTGCATCGACTATTTAGGAAAATCTGGGAAAATCTAATTTGCCTTATAATTTGGAATGCAGTGTATACCTTACATATAAGCAGTCTGTCCTTCTCAGTGTTATACATGCAAAGGCCATTGTCCACCTGAGATGTGAGAACGGTGAAGCCGAAGGTGTGAAGTCCTAACAAGTTCATTAGAAGGGACAATCTGTGTTAATAAGGCTAGAAGTGAGTCGAGTGTTAGTCCGCTGCCAATTAGTTCCCCACAGGCCTGTCACTGTTAAATCTTGCATGTCCAGTTTGTGTTAATATACTGCTGAATTGTGTCTCTGCCTGTGTGCATGTACACTGTGTTCCAAATGATTATGCAAATTGAAATTATATATATATGTGTGTGTGTGTGTGTGTGTGTGTGTGTGTGTGTGTGTGTTTGTGTCAACCCACGGAGCACTCTGTAAACTGTGTTTTTTGTTTCATGCCATGCAGCTTATGAGCGCAGTGAAGAAGGGCCAAGTGTCTGACAGCCGGCTCGCCATTCTGATGAAGACGGCGGAGGAGACTCTGGAGAAGAGAGGCCCGGTGACGGTGGACCGCAGTGGGGGTGGAGTGTGAGCCCCAGGCCAGGTGAACCTTCCAATGCTGGTCGTTTTTGTTATAATTTTTTTTATTTTAATTTTTTTTCAAAGGTGTCAAGGGCAAAAAAGAAAAGGGGTCTCATGCAAATGAGGCTATTTGAATGACAATAACGCAATCAAGCGAGCAAGCGGGATGATTTGTCCAAATCAGCGTCACTGACTCCTGAGTGTTTTGGGGTGAAATGGTATCTTATGATTGAGGCTGAGATTTGTCTGTCTGTTTGTTTGTCCGTCTGGTTGGTCCTTTTCAGCGTCAGGTGCCTCTGATATTACATACATTTTATACTTGTCTTTTAAACAAACAACCTTTGTGATAATTTAATCAGTATATTTTTTATTTAACATTGTCAATGTAGGTTGTTTTTTTAAACATTTTCGACACTGATTGTTGGGGAAAATGGTTCCTCAATGCGATAGCAGCTTCTTCAAGGTGGCAAACGAGCGTTTGGTTACATGTTTTATTTCACGGCTCCAAAATGTTCTGGAAATGTAACATGGACAGTGAAAACAATGGAAATCCACATTTGTCAGTATAGAAAATAACACATGTGATAACTTACTTCTTGTTTGATTAAAAAACGTAGCACATAAAAAAACAAGTTTATTGAGTTAAAACAGAGCCAAGTGTTTTGCTCATAATGTAAAAAGTTATTACTTAATTGGCCCTTATTACATTATTTGTTGCTTCACCAATTGTTTCCAAACTTGCCCTGTGCAAGTCAATTGAATTGAACATAAATTAATAGCAATAAATGAATAATTGTAATAATAAAAAAGAGATTTTACCTTGAATTAGTCAACAAAAATTTAATATTTTCAGTGAAATGTTTAACGAAATGATGGAGACGTGAAATAAATTGCCACCGAGCCTTTTAAATGTTTCTGATTTTCACACTTTTCGAGCACAAGTCAGGTAATATTTAAATGGATCTCCATGCACTCCGAAATGTTTGTACTGTGTGCAATATTTCTTTTTTTTTTCCATCTATTGCACTGCCATCAAACCACTACTGATACTAATACTGAGGTTTACACAACAAAGGTTTCCAGCTTTAGTGTTAAAATCATGGCTGCTCTTCTGTTTCTGATATATTTTTAAGAAGTATTTATTCCTTTGTTCCTCGTGTTGCTGCAGCTGTTAGCAGAAAAAAAGACAGAGATTATAGATGTACAGTATATGGACATTTGAAAAAAAATAAAAAATGATATGCATTCTATATGTTTTTCTCAGAATAATTTAAAGCAAAAAAAAATCTTTACATTTTCACATGTTCTTTTGTTTCTGCGTTTGTTGTTGAAAGCAGAAGAGAAAACTGAGAAACGCTGTATTAACGCACACCCATACCGACTGATAAAAACAAATATAAAGATATACTGTATGTATAATCCTGCATGAAATATATCTTAATTGTTTAAATGTTATGTTTTTTTAAAATCCATAATTTCATATTTAGAAAGTCAAAGGCAACGCACTGTATGATTGTATAAAATGTGCCTTGATGTGCCGGAGAAATTTTTTCACACTCCACTGTCAAAGAAACACAGGAAAATAATGTCCAGAATGTAAAGATATTTAAAATTGCCAGTTGTTATATAAAAAATAAAAAAATATTCAAACTGTATTGTATGTGGATTTATTTTCAGCAACAGGGCTCTGTTGGAGGTTGCTATGTTGGAGGGGTCAAAGGACAAGAAGGAAACTTTTTTTACTTATTTTATGATCGTTTTAAATAAAAAATTTCCACTTTTACAGTATTAAATTGAGAGAAAGTTTTTGTTAGGCTGCTTGTGGCCAGACTTCTAAAGTTTAAAGATTTGATTAACGCCTATTTAATCATGGATTTTTAATGTTATAGTAAGGTTTGAAATTGATATGAGTTTTCATTCCTCCAACATGGCAACCTTCACGACAGGCCTCTGTTTGATGATTTGTATTGTAGGGGAAGTGTGTGTGTGTGTGTGTGTGTGTGCAGACTGGGCATCCTTATTGCCTTAATATTATGATTTATGTTCAAAATGTTTCTAAAGACTCCTTCTTATGCAGCTAAACAGAATCATTCCACAGGTTTCCTCCCCAGCACCAACACTTTAAACATCAGTGTTACAGTGTGTGTTTGTGTGTGTGTGTGTGTGTGTGGTCACATGGGGGGTAGGTAGGGTCGATCTACAATACCTTGTCACTGAGGACCCTTCAAACTGCCAACACCATCTCACCCTATGGAGAATTGCTCATGGGCAGCACAACTTCAGTCTGCACATCCCTGGGTTCGATTGTCTTCTCTGGATGAAATTACAGCTTTATCCAGGTTCAAAGAGAATCCTATTCCTCCTCCCTTTCCCCCCTATTTTTACTGTAAGACTACTGTGAGTCAGTCTTCAGGTTTAAAAGGGAAAACAAAGCAATTATCTAATTAAATGTATCTGGTTGCTTGACAAGCTTTGTTTTTTTTGTGTGAGCATCATTTAAACCTGGCGTCATCCACAGAGACGACATGCATTGTGACAGGAGAGGAAAGACCAGTCTACTGTATCGAGAGGTCTTGTTTTAAATTTCTTATTTTATGTAATCTGTCTTTTCATTTGATGTTTTGGCTTGTCAAATAATTAAAAATTGCAGCTTGAATTAAAATATTTAGCTCAAATTAAAATATAGTAAAATCTTTAACTTGGGGTCAAGTTTCACCTGGCAAAAAATCTCCTCGCTTAAGATTGGTTCTCACAAGGATAGAAGCACACACACACACACACACACACACACACACACACACACTGGGTGAAAAGCGTCCCTTTTTCTCTCTCCTGTGAAAAGGTCACAGTAAGATTTGAATGACAGCTTTAAGTCGTTGTGCTCATATTACAATCTGCAGCCTAGTCTTCTGGCTTCCTGGGAAAATGCCTGGAAGCAATTAATTATGATGAATAATGGGACAAATCTGCTTGGCATATGACCGCTAATTCTCTTTTTATTTTGTGATCTCTGGGGGATCATGCCCACCACGTTGAGGTGCCTAATTGAAAATGTGTGAGGAATTTCCATTTCCTCCTAATTCAAAGGGTAATTTCTCGTCAAAAAAATGTATTTATCTTGTTTTTTGTGCAATTGTTAAGGTCCAAATATTGTTCAACAATTATTTGTATTTGTTAATTTCCATTTTCAAATTTCTGTGTGTTTTCACTCTCAAAATATTTTCTTCTAATATTTTCTAATCTTTCCTTCTTAATTTAAGTTGAACATTTGAGAAAATGTCCCATTATACTGTTTGGGAACATAGTATGTTTACTTTTTTTTGTTTGATTACTGGTCAATGTGAATGTGTTTCACTCCAGCTGTACCCTTATATCTTACAGTGTATGATGCGTATGGGAAGTGCGTCCTTATACGACAGGTAATGCCATAACTTGTTGGGTATTTTAGAAAACCGGTGAGTGGGAATAACCTACACTTATTCAGCTAATATTTATGGTAAATCAGAAGATAATTAAAAGACTAGAAAGTAAATTATTGATGTGTTAGAGTGGCCGGTCAGGCAGGGTTAATTTAACGTGTGATTATTTGATGTGTTATTTGTAAAAGTCAAGGTTGTTTTTTGAAACATGAACGCAGTAAAAATTGATTCTCCAGGAGCTTTATAATGATCCAGAAGTGAGAGACTTTAAAACATC
The DNA here is from genome assembly GCA_949357725.1 of Hyperoplus immaculatus. NCBI lineage: Eukaryota > Metazoa > Chordata > Actinopteri > Uranoscopiformes > Ammodytidae > Hyperoplus > Hyperoplus immaculatus. The sequence continues at coordinate 4,787,338 of OX442372.1, forward strand.
TCCCACTTTGTGAAAAAAGATAATGGTGCAAACCTTTCTGGGGCATCACTCTTGGGATGAATCAGGGGGAAAAAAAGAAAAGATTTTAAAAGGTGTCCTGGCATTTACCTTGGTCATTCAAAGGCTTTCTTGTGTGGACAGGAAGCTCTTTCTGCTGCATTTCAATAGACACCTGCCAATCAACCCAAACAAGGAGAGAAGTCCTTCCTCAAACTGCAACGTAGAGTTACATTAGCAGCAAAAATCCCTCCTCTAACTGAGAAGAAGAGGAATATAAGCAGCAAAATTGCTCTTTTTCCCCCACCAATACAGAGGCTGTTTTGTCTCAAAAATGTGTCCAACTGGCGCCATATGGGACCAAACCTCTCCATGTTTTGGACTGTACACAGCAGTTACAGTGTGGTTTGTGACGGCAGCACTTGCAAATCATTCCCATTTACACCCACGCAGCAACAATTAAGCCGAGTCTTCATCTTCATCAGACTGTTTTGCCATGTTGTGTTTCCATCTGGCAACAAAGCTGCCTTTCACGCCAGACAGTGAGTCATTGGCCACTGTAAGTAGGGGGACCAAATTCACTTAGATATCAAGTATGTCAGTCTCTTTTTAGTGTGATTTCAACTATGTTCTGTGAGGTTAAATTGGCAAGATGACAAATGTAATAAAAATAAAAAGTTTTTAATTTCTCTTTAATTAATCTCTATGAAAAAATTATGAAGGAAAAATTAAAGATTATATTTATAAATTATATTATATGCATATATTTGCCAGATGTTTAAGAACTGTTTATTGTCTATTTTCAGTGAGAGGAACTTGTTTCAATAAGACATAAATCTCTTTATAATGACGCATCTTTACTGCCATCATGTGGCCACAATGAGGTATTACACCCACAGACATGTATGGAGTCCAACAGTTCTCAATCAGTTAAATCCATAGATAGCATCAGTGCTGGTGTCCTCCTGTGGCCATCAATCATTACTACAACCACACTGGTCGCTAGGCGTAATTACATACAAGCAACATGTTTGGTTGAAAAAAAGTGTTGTGGTTGTTACTAAACTCGCGTTGTAAAAATGTATTCACCGTTTCATAGCATCAATGCACTTAATCAGTTAATATCTAAGAATGAAAGCGGACAAAACACCACCTTTATTTCGACAGAGCTATATTGTGTCAGCTTCACTAGCTTAAGCTAACGGTTTGTAACAGTTGGCTAATAATCAGGTTTAGTGGAGCAAGAACTATTGCCACTAACTCCTTCATGAGCATTAATTACTCTCTTGAAGTAACGTTACTTTAAATAACATCCAAGCGAAACGTCAGTCTGCATTGTATGTATAGTTTGTATGGAGTATCATCTCATATAATCTTTGCTTGTGTCATTTGAGAAATCCCAAGTTAAATGTAAGCTCCTTGTAAGATTTCAAAGTGACATGAGATATAAAGATCTAATGCTAACTGAAAACCTTGTGTTTGAGGATGTCTCATTTTCTGGATTTCAATGTGATATTTCATTAAAGAACAATCAACAAAGAAGCCTAAGATGTTGTAGAAAGCCTTAAACAAATGTACTCATGTGACATAGTATCCATAGGCTAAAGGAAAGAAAAGGCTTTTAAACATGTGCATAAATTATCAAAAGTATTTTCTTCTTCTATAGTAGGCCTAATAGCCACACAGAATAGACAGGTGCTGTATGTTTTTTTTCTCACCGCTAGATGTCACTAAAACAGCCGTAACTCTACGCGGGTCACGTGACTGACAGCCAATCAATGGGCCCATGCTCCCAGCTGCGCGCTTACTTGATTCAATCACTAATTAGCGTTTTGTTTGCGGTGGCGGAACAGTGAGGATGTTTTTCTCGTGGTGAAGTGGGGTTTTTGTATCTGTGTAAAGATGTCGGGGTTCAGCGCGCAGCAGACTACCTGGAGGGTAGCCTAGAGCGGAAACCAAAGGTAATAGGCCTACACACAACTCTGGCAGAACTAAGGAGCTGGGTGTCTTAGCTAGTTAGCTTTTTAATTGACTTGACCACTTAAGCACACCTGTTTTTTACGCCGCTTTAATTGTTCAGTTCTCTCGTTTTTTCAGGTGTCGGAGCTGTCTACTGAGGATGTGAAAGACGAAAGCTCGGCCCTCCACCTCCGCACAGATAAAGGGGAAAGTCGGTAAAACTTATTTTAGCCTACCTGCCTGTCTTTTCCACACTGGTATTTTTGCACAGATTGGCTCGTGGCAGTAGGGTCCGTGTACGAAGTGTTATTTTGAATTAAGGGCCGAGTCCAAAGTGAAAGAAAGGAATATACCACTCGTAATTTGGTTTTACCGTTTTCCAGCTGGAATGCAGAAACGAAAATTCCATCCGAATTTTCCTTTCTTGTTTATTGGTACAAAACGAAAAACAAATATGACAGAGCAAGGAAATGGGTGAACGGAGGGTTTTGTTAATTTGTAGTAAGAGCTTAGTCCCAATTGACAGAACGTGCAATACCACTCTTAATTTCGCTTTACTGTTTTCCAGCTGGAATGCAGAAACAAAAATACCATCCTTTTCTTGTTTATTGGTACAAAACCAAAAACTAATATGACAGAAACAAGGAAACGGGAGAACGGAGCTATTTTCTGTCCGATTTCCCTTTGTTGGATTCAGATATGAAAACAAATAAACGATCCTCATTGGCTATTGCATCTGTGGGTGGCTTTCTTCTGATTGGTTGCAGTGCTCTTTTATGTCCAATTGTAAAAGTGTCTAAAGTTGTCACAGAGCACCCTAAGACAACTTTAGATTTTTATTTACTAAATAGTTTATTTTTTCACAACTCCCTTCATCCTCAATAAAAAGGGAGGCATAAATAACCTACTGTTTCTTGGTACCTAAACTTGATTATGTTCTTCGAAATGAGTAGCTTGGGCTATAGGCTATACAGCCTAGAGGTAGGCTATATTGTCGCGCATCAAAATCTGACAATATTGGGACGTGATGGAAGTGCGACACCTGCTGTTCAGTTTTTGTTAGGGTCACTGTGGATAGTAGACCTGCGTTGACAATGTGATTGAGGAGACTGAGTGTAATCTTAAATAAATAAATACAATATGTGGGCTATTACTTTATTCAAACATGTATCGATTTTTAATCAGATTGTGCGGAAAATTAACAAGCCTACTATAAAGGTCACTTTTACAATTGGACATAAAAGAGCACTGCAACCAATCAGAAGAAAGCCACCCACAGATGCAATAGCCAATGAGGATCGTTTATTTGTTTTCATATCTGAATCCAACAAAGGGAAATCGGACAGAAAATAGCTCCGTTCTCCCGTTTCCTTGTTTCTGTCATAGGCTATTAGTTTTTGGTTTTGTACCAATAAACAAGAAAAGGATGGTATTTTTGTTTCTGCATTCCAGCTGGAAAACAGTAAAGCGAAATTAAGAGTGGTATTGAATCCGTGTACCTTCCGTTCAATCCATATCCGTTTGGAAATCAAAACACGAAAAACGAAAAAAACTGTTTGATTTAATTTTTTAATTATTTGTTTCATTTAAAAAAATTAAAAACGGACTGTTTTATTCTAAATATGCCTGTAAAACATGAATTGATTGCCATTTCTTATTGTTTATTTTCCATGTCGCCCTTTACATACGAAAATGGGAAAGGAGACAAACAGAAAATGTAAGAAATGTGCATTTTCATTTTTGAAGTTCCAAATAATAGTTTATATTAGTCAGCGGTTTAAACTGTGTCCCGCTGCCACAATGCCACGAGCTATGCGCGGCCAGCCCCGTGATGGCTCTGACCCATAGACTGTTTTCTGACCGTGGCTATCTCCGTCTTTTAAGTAGGCTAAAGCCTCTTGTTGGTAGTGGAAACGCATGGCAGATCTAGTAGGGTAACCCTGCCGAACCGTGCCGAACCGAACTGTGCTGCTCAGAGGAAACGAGGCATGATCGAAACAGCGACAGACATACAGCTGTTGATCCAGATCGAAACGAGACAAACCACCAAATGTTTAATCTTTATTGATAGGGGAAACACATTTTGGCTGGCTGCCATCAAGAGCCTTATTTTACAAAAAGCTCAATTCAGACAGCCTAGCCTAAACGTGGACAAAATATAGCCAAGACAAGTTTCTTCTTTCCTCGACACACACACACACACATACACAGACGCGCGCGCGCCCTTAAACTGGGTGATTGCCCACTTTGACTCGACAAGTGAAGTGAAGACAGGGAAAAAAGAGAGACAGAGGATGATCGCCTCAGACGCAATGTTCACTCGTGGACCTAACCAATAAAAATGCTTTCATATGCAGCTGTCTGCACTGGGGCTCATGCCTCAGCTGATCACGAGTATCAGTTCCCAGTGCGATGCTGACGTCCGCACGTAATCAGTGATTAATGAATGAAGAGTAAAACAAACATTTATCAGATGATTATGAGACCCAAGGCAATTGCCTACCTTTCGCAATGGTTAAGTTCGCCTCTGGGCGCGCGCACACGCACATGCGTGCGCACTCACTTCTTTCACTTAATTGAAACATGTATTTTTCAAAATCAACATTTAGGCCATTATTCTCATATTTGATATCCTGGTCATGAATTGTGATTAAAAATGGATAAAAACGTGTTTTAGTAAAATATATGATGTAGATGAGAGGATGATTATCAAAAAAACAGGTCACTTTTCGTTTTTCGTGTTTTGATTTCCAAACGGATATGGATTGAACGGAAGGTACACGGATTGTATTGTACTTTCTGTCAATTGGGACTAAGCTCTTAATACAAATTAACAAAACCTTCCGTTCACCCATTTCCTTGCTCTGTCATATTTGTTTATCGTTTTGTACCAATAAACAAGAAAGGAAAATTCGGATGGAATTTTCGTTTCTGCATTCCAGCTGGAAAACGGTAAAACCAAATTACGAGTGGTATATTCCTTTCTTTCACTTTGGACTCGGCCCTTAATTCAAAATAACACTTCGTACACGGACCCAGTAGCCTATTCAGTGACAGGTGTAGCCTGGACAATTACTGGCTGAGTTCCATTTAGCTACTATTGTGCATGGCGGTTCATTGTCATAACTTAGGTCTACTCGGAAACTTGAGGCCAATTAGTGCTAAAAAAATATATTTGGTGTCAGTAGCAAGTGTGCAAACAAACACTATATCCAAAGCAAAGCAGTTGCACTGCTAGAAAAGCAAAGCTGAATAGAGCGTATAATCTAATAAAAACTACAATGTTTCTGAAAACTGGTAAACATTCAGATGTGCAAAATGCGTTTGAGGGTTACATTGAACTGTTTGATGAATAAATATGAATGTATGACTTTTCATTGGGTTTATTGCCACAGGAGGAAAAATAAACGCACAAAACATGGTTTGAAGCAAAAATTATCAATGAGTTCGTCGCCAATATGCAAATGGGTTGACAACTGTCTGAAAATGATGGTGATTACGATGATGAAAATCATGACAGTTTCTGAATTAAAAGAGCAGAAGGAGCTTTATTGGAGGCTCGTTTGGCAGCTTGAAGGAGGCAACATATTGTACATTGGAGAACAAAGGAAACTGAGTTATGCCGTTTCAGTCATTGGATGGACAACATGCATCTCATGTCAATGAAATAAACTCTTATTTTTAAAGGAGGATAAGGAAACTGGAGTCTTTCAACACTCTCAACCCTATGGCAAAGGAATCTGATCCTGAAGCTTGGAAAACACAGCAAAATAATTGATAAACACAGTGTAAACAGCTTGCAATGGATGTTTAACAAAGCAAATGGAAATGCGGGATTCATTAAAAATGGAGCGGCTGATGCACAGGATCAAAAGGACAAGGAGACATCATAAGTTGTTGGCGCGAGGATTCACTTATGCCTGTCACTCAGTGGTAATGTGGGTGTTTGCCTCTGTGTGCGTCACTGGACGTATCAGTCATTAATAGTCACCTGCACCTGTTGGTTTTTGTGTTTTGTTTTTCAGAGGGGGTGAGTGGGGAGCCGACACTTTCTGTGGACCGCAATAAACCTCAACAATGAGTAAACATGTCAAGTCTCAACATCACAAGCATCTTGCACGGGAAAATGTTTTGATCTGTACAATAAAAGTTTGAACGCTTGCCGATTTCGGTTGCCTCTCTGCGGCTAGTTGCTATCTTTTTGATACTCGCCACGTCATTGTCAACAGAAAATAAGGCCACGGAGTTACGCGTGCATCAACTTATCCCTGCACATAAAGGATGGATCACTCGGCCACTTTGGGTGCAAACTTTGCATGACGCCGTATGTTGGGCATATATATTGGTTGTGGATCTATGCTGTTGTTATTGCTCGTGCTTGTGGAATGAGTGGATCTCTTGAGCTTAAAGTGCCCAAGTTGGATGTTGACGTCACGTTTATGGTAGCAGATTGCTCTTTGATGTTGGATTGTTTGAGCAAAACTGATTGTCAAAATGAGTGGATCCAAAGCTGGTTCAATTGTAAATGGACTTAAAAATGAGTGTCAAAAGAGATGTCATACTCGCAGCAAAGGCCTTGGCATGCAAAATTGAGAAGTTACAAAAAGAATGCAAGTCCAAAGTGAACATAATTAAAGGGGTTATCACTGCTTTAAAGGAGCTCATGAAAAATGGTTTAAAAGAACAAACTACAATGGATACTTTGATGCAAACCCTGGAGGATGCAATATCACGGCACGAGTCATTGATGGGTTTAATTCCACAGGATGAAAAACAAAATGCATGGTTGATGGTTCACAAGAATCAAAAAGTACAACAAAATGTTTACTGAGGATGTAAAGAAATGAAAACATGGAGAGACCCACTAACAGCAAGGAACTCAACACTGCACCAAATCAAGATTTGGATGATTTTCAAAGCCATCCTGAAGCTTGGAAAACACAGCAAATAATTGATCACTGCACAGTGCAAACGGCACACAATGGATGTTTGACAAAGCAAATGGAAATGCAGGATTCATTAAGAATGGAGTGGCTGATGCATAGGATCAAAAGGAGAAGGAAACATCACAAGTTTTGCAACTTAGTGCAACAATTAGTTTGTGAAAACCAACATTGAGTGACCTATAACTGATACAGGAGGGGTAGATCGAAGTATATTTATTTGCATGTATTTGTATACTACTAAACATATGCTGAGTTAAAGGAAGTGGCGATAAATGGACCAAGCATTGGAGAGAGCTGAAGGAGGATATGACTGTGGGGGACGTGTTCGCACTAGAGATGGAGCTCAACCGAGAGAACAAGATGAAGGTGAGGAGCAATTGGAAAGAGCGTACTGTAGGTGTGTTTCCCCAGCTCTTAATGTGTGATAGTTTGAGACTGTGTGTGTGTGTGTGTGTGTGTGTGTGTGTCCAGGAGCGGCGCCATTGCAGCAAGCTTGATGTGAGAAGCCAACATCCGCTTTGCCAGAGGAGAGAAGGAGGATGCCATCTTGATGTGTATGGAGATCATCAGACAGGGTTACAAAAACAAAACAACTTCTATGTGTGTGTTGGAAGTTTAGGCCAGTTGTCGTACAGGAACCTCAGTGAACCCTCTCTCTTCTCCTGCAGCTCCTCTGGCTTTTGAGCCGTTCTCCACACTGGCCATGATCTATGAAGACGTGGACAAGGCGCTGCAGTTTGGCCTGATCGCCGCCCACCTCAACCCCTCTGACTGTGAGGAGTGGATCAGACTGGCAGAGATGTCTCTGGAGCAGGACAACATCAGACAGGCCATCGTCTGCTACACAAAGGGTCTGTCTGACGCTCATAGATACAACATCTGATAGAATTAAATCACAGGTCTGACTCACGCTCCTTCTCTGTCCCCTCTTGTCCCCAACTATCAAGTACAACCCCACCAACGTGCGCTACCTGTGGGAGCGCTCCTGCCTCTACATTCGTCTAGGCGAACACAAGCACTGCATGGACGGCTACCGCAGGATCCTGTCGCTGCTGCCGCTGGAGGATGGGGAGCACTTCATGCAGCTCTCGAAGGACATGGCCAAGTAAAGGACACAGACACATGGTGACTGTAGGGTTAAGTCACAGTAGTTTGATCTGTCATATTAATCTGTTTATGTCTGTGTCCTCTTCAGGAGTTACTTTGAGAGCAATGACTTGCCCTCAGCTCTGGGGATCCTGACGACGCCCTGGCGCGACACCCTGACCTGGTCAGTGATGACTTCATCAACATGGCTGCCGAGCTCTATATCGCCAGCCGGCATTACAAAAAGGCCCTGACTGAAGAGAAGACCACTGAGAGGAGTAGACGAAAAAGGAAGAAAGCGTCAAGGAGTGTGGAGGAGATGGCAGCAGAGGAGAACGGTGGGAAAAGCATGATAGAAGATTCTCAGACCTGAAACTATCGTGACAGTAGTTAGAATCAATGCAGTTCGCTTGTTGACATTAGCTGTTTAGAATCGACTGTCTTTGTAAAGCCCAAGAAACATTTGCCTTTTGCACCAGCAACATATATACACTGCAGCTCATTCATTAGATGACTTATAATTGCTTAGAAAGGCAACATTTTGAACTGAAAATGTTTTGTTCTACACCCGGTGTGTCTTTGCGGCATTGTCAACAAATATTTGTGTCTCCAGGTGAAATTAAAGATGTACAGGTACCAGACAGTGTCCCAGTGGACCTGAGGGCTAAGCTAATGGTCTGCCTCATACACCTGCATGTCTACACACCGGTGGAGGTTAGCAAGATGAACATGGTTTTCATAGTGATGGTGACAACATACATGATGCTAAAAATACAATGAGGTTAAGTTTTCTGAAGGATAATGAACAATGTCTCCATGACTCTCACAGGGACTGGTGTCATCGCTGATGGAGCAGAGTCCAGAGGAGATCGGGGACTTGTACCTGGATGTGGGTGAAGCCTACCCGGAGGAGGGAGAGTACATGTCCGCCTTGCCTCTGCTGTCGGCACTCGTCATATCAGAGAAGTACAACCTGGCCATCGTCTGGCTCCAACACGCAGGTGGGATTAACGGGGATTTGAAATGCTTTGGAAAGCCCCTGTTGGATAGTTGGAACATTTCAAAAGAAACTGTGAAAGTGTATTAATCAGCCAGATTTAAACTGACCCCTAAATGTAGCTACAACTGAGTGAAATGATTGACTGTTGGATAAAGGCCGTTGATGACTTGTCCCTGTCAGAGTGTCTGAAGGCTCTGGGCCACATGGAGGTGGCAGCAGAAAGCTACACCAAGGTGGTGGAGATGGCTCCACAGCACCTGGAGGCCCGGCTCTCCCTGGCCACCCTGCAGCAGCAGCTAGGCCGGCCCGACTGCGCCCTCAAAGCCCTGGAGTCCATGTACGACAGTGAGACGCTGGCTCAGGACTCATCAGCCGCACAAAAGGCAAGGCCTTGTTTTTTTTACGATACAAAACACACAGTGGATACTTCCCAGTGTATGGTTATGTGTTTGTGTAAACTCCTACCATATCTCTGTAAATGCTGTGGTTGTAGGAATTAAAGCTGCTGCTGCATCGTTCCACACTGCTGAAGACTCAAGGACAAACACAGGGCTACCTGGACGCTATGATCACTATGATCTCCATGCTACTTAAGGTAACTGAGGATTACTCCACCATCAATGTTTTGGTTAACGCTAATGGGGAGTCATGTGTGCAGCAGCTAATACAGAACCAGAAGAGGTTTAGTACCAGGTTAATTTGTGCATACAAGGAATTTGCCGTGGTCTGATGGCGCATAACAATAACGTGAAAAATATTATAAATAGAGATTTGCGGTTCTAAGTTCTTTAAGATGTAAATTGCGACCGGTCGGGCCAGTGTATAGACCGAGTGTTGCAATCTAAAATGTTCACCACTAGGTGGCTCAGGACTCATCAGCCGCACAAAAGGCAAGGGTTGAGTCAAACAGTCTTCATGTGTCTAGTTTTTAACAGGACTTAAACACTTTTTGATCAATTTTACAGGGTTCCACATTGTTTTTTTTCATTTGTCACTTTAGGAGCACACCACATTTCCTTTTTAAAAATCAAAATTAGAGCAGAATACACCAAAACCAAAATTACACCTTAACTGCCCCTTTAACGGACCATATGTAAACATCAAGATATTGATGGTGGCATGATGTGATCCCTGTGCTCAGGTAAAACCAACGTCCTGTCCAAAGAGGACTGGTGGCAGCTGCTGGTGAGCTGCGTGCTGACTGTGTGAGGTCCATCGCTACGAGGAGGCCGAGCTGCTGGTGGAGTCTGCCATGGAGTTCTACTCCTTCTACGACAACAAGCCCAGGACACAAAACATGCAAACAATCCTTGATATGCATTTCCAGTGTCTTCTTGTTTTTGAAAAGTGTGTGTTTGTCCTAGGTGGCAATGCAGCAAGTTAAGGTGTGTGTTTGCGCGCTCTGTGACCATGTCAGGCAAGACTCACCTGAAGCTGGCGAAGGCCAAAGACGCACGGCCAGAGATCGACGACCATGAAGGTGCCTATCTGGACAACACTGGTATGGATGATCAGGACAATACGTGTGCGTGCTTCAAGTCTTCATTATGGTTGCCTGGTGTACAGAACCTGTAGTTGGCAGGTGTGGAGTTGGCCTGATATCGCTCACTGTCAGCACTTAAGTTGCCATATATGAAAAAGCTGCTTCTTCCTCTTTAATGCACAGTGTGTAAAATAAATGGGAGTTTATTAGAATAGGTAGAAATCGAATATAATCAAGTATGTTTTAATTAGTGTATAATCGCAAATCTAATTCAAAACTATTTCTTTAAATACCTTTTCAGAATGAGCTTTTCATATCTACATAGGAATGGGGCAGGCCGCCATGTTGCATCATGTTTTTACAGTAGCACTGAATGGACAAACTTCATGGCCGCACACATTTTTATATACTGTATAGTGGGTGTGAGAATGCACCTGCTCCAAAACAGGATGTAATGTAGAACAAATACTATGTACTACAGAACACTCACTTGATATTGTGGATAGACTTGAGTTAGAGGTGAATGATGTCTTCTTGAATTGACACAACTACTACAAGGCCTACACAACATCAGGTCAGCTCTGGAGTGCAGCTCTTGTCAGGCGCAGAAGACGTTGTTGCTGAAAAGTCAATTATAAATTGTTCTTCTCTTTCTTCTCGACAGATTGATGCTGATGGGAAAACCAGGATCTTCCTCAGCTTTGGAATATCTTCAACCAGGTGTTCCTACGTCTGTCTTTGACACTGTTCCTGTGCATGTGTGTTTTCTTGTGGACATGAAATAATGTTGTATCTCTTCCCTTTAGCTGACTGTTACCTCCTAGCGCCACCATCGCTTCTGCCTTCGCCTGCTGTTGAAACATCCCAACAACCACCCCTTGTGTGTGCTCTGTGGACACAACGCCATGGTGTCAGGGAGCTTCAAGCACGCCCTGGGTAAGAAACATACTCGGGCGACTACTGACCGCACTGCTTATTCTTGGTACATACAGTCTGTGTTTCAGTGTCCTTCTCATGTATTTATCCAACGCCTTTTCTTCAGGCCAGTATGTCCAGGCCTTTCAGACTCACCCCAAAAACCCACTCCACAGCTTGTGTGTGGGTCTCACCTTCTTCCACATGGCTTCTCAGAAGTATGTAGCCAGGCGACACATACTGTTGGTGCAGGTACAGTGTGCCCCTCCTTTTAGCTTTACAGTTACACACCTTAAATAAGTCAGTCTTTAAATTTTAATTCATAAGATTTGAGTTAGGTCGTTTATAGCAGCAGCTTTGGTGGTAAAATGTAAAAAACAAATGTTCCCCTCCTGATTTTATCGTTCAGACACATGGATTGTACTACGGCAAAGCTGCAAATACAAGAGCTTTTATCACTGGATCAAAATCATTGTTTTACCTCAGTCTTTGATAGATAGCAACTTCATTACTTTTCTTTCTTTTCTTTTTTTCTTTTATTTCAGACATATCAAATACAAAACTAAATGAAAAGCATAAAAATACAATAAACAAAATGTATGTTTAAATGACTTCACAAAAATAAAAAAAATAAAAAAAATAATCTGTATTGATGTGATATGCCTGAAAAGGAGCAGGAAGAAGTATACACTTATTTTCCATAGTAAAAAAAATAAAAATATTTATTATATTTGCTTCTTGTAATCCATATAAACTCTATACAATCTATCTATACAATTGGCGATGCTATATTTGACATTTACGATCTATACATACAAACAACTTAATATACTATGATTTTTTATATTTTATATATTTATACAATGCACATATCTCAATATATCCATATCTACATACATATCTATACAATCAGTATATATATATATATACACACACACACACACACACACACACACACACACACACACACACACACACACACACACACACACACACACACACACACACACACACACACACACACACACATTATTTATTTATAATTTCCTTCTTACTCTCACCCTCATCCTTGTACCTTTTGAAAATCATTGCTTTGAACCTTTTTTTAAACTGGATCATGTTTGGACATTGCTTTAGCTCCGTGCTCATCCCATTCCACAGTTTCACACCCCCAATTGAGATGCAATGACATTTTAAAGTCATGCCTACATCCAGTGTCTTAACTGTTCCCTCAAATTGTAAACCCCCTCTCAGTCAAAAAAAAAGCTTTTGAATGTTACCTGGTAGCAGCTTATTTCTAGCTTTGAACATGATTTGTGCAACTTGATATTCAACCAGGTCATTGAACTTTATGATACGGGAATGTAAAAACAGGAGGTTGGTGTGATCTTAATATCCAGCTTTATTGATTATTCTTATGGGTCGTACGAATGTAATAGATGAAAATATTACAGATAACTACTTTTGGATTCATGTGGGGGTGTTTTCAGGGTTTCTCCTTCCTGTGGCGATATGTAGAGTGTCAGGAGACCATGTACAGCTTGGGCCGAGCGCTTCATCAGGTGGGCCTCACGCATTTGGCCAAACATTACTACCAGAAGGCCCTTGCGCTGCCCCCACAGAAACTGGAGGTGCGTATACATCCAACACACACAACACAAAACCATTGAGTGCTCATATTGCTGTATCATAGTGACTGCAAATATAGAAACTTCTCCCCCACTTTAATTTAGGACATTGATCGACGGACCTACATCTGCAACTCTTCCTCTCTAACCAGATCTTCCCCTGTCTTCATCCTCCCTGCAGGGTATAGCTGACGATCAAGTGGATCTAAGGAGGGAGATCGCCTTCAATCTGTCCCTCATCTACCAGACCAGTGGGAACATTGAGATGGCGCGGCAGCTCATCAAGTCACTGAATCGCTTGAAAGTGCCAACATTTTTTATTTTTAAGACTCTGATTCGCTGCAAGCCCTTCCTTGTAAAATTATGGAAGACTAAAAAGGATTCATTCATACATGGCTAAAATAAAAGGAATACTGAAATAAATTAATCAATATATATTTTAAAATTTTATAAATAAAACCTGGGATTTATACAAAAATAACTAAATGCAAGCCTACATTTTTATGTAGGCTTGCATTGTTGGTGATACATTTGCAAATGAAGACATGTTTCTACTTAATTTACATTCCGTTTGACTAATTTTATTAATCTGTTAATGAGGGAGATGTTAACTTATGTTAATAAGCATTAACAGTGAGGTTAGTACCACCTTACCTCTTGAATGTTAGATACAGAAAACAAGTCGACAATTAAGAAATACATCAATAGAAATAAAGGCTATACTTTTATTTGGCTTTTAATGACCAACATTTGAATTTATTTTATAGTGCATTTAACTATTTATTTTAATGATTTATTCAATAATTATATCAATTATCCATTTATGAACGGGTCCTTTTTTTGTCCTACATATAAAATGTCTCTTAAACACTGGTTTCTGTCTAACCATACCACATAGACTTTCATGCCGTCACATCAAGCTTGGTGTGATATGTGAGGATATCGGATTGAATGTTTTCATAGTATTTATATTTTCCAGCTTTCCAGGCACTACTGCTAAACGAATGCAGACATCTTTTATGGACAGATAACTGAGACTCAGACAGTAATTGATCTGTTACAGACATTATATTCTTGTCCCATATCAGCTGTTTTTAGATTATTCCAGTGTTGCTTTTGATTTTATCTGAATCTGTTCATTCGGCAGAGCCCCAATACTATAGTAAAAACAAAAACTGGTATGTAAACAAAAGGGAATGTAAACAAGGGGGGCCCACTTTCTTTACATTCCCTTTGATTACAGAGCATAGCCTCTGTGTTAACACCAGATTTTTTTTAAATTTAAAGATCGGAGATAATTAAATTTCACTCACCAAATGCACTGCCCTGTGTGTCGAAACACAATGTACCATAGTGTCGCGACTCAGCTGGATGCCAAACATCACAATGACCAACTGCTTTTTTCTGTACAGTCCATCTCACTTTTCAATATGAATGCTTGTAAGCATCCTTTTCCTCAAATAAAATAATGTTCTCTATACGCAATTACAGCAAAAGTGACATGGAACGGACAAGAATAATAAATGGAAATGAAGATTTGTGTACTGTATTTTTCCATTATAACCTGCAACGGATAGGAAATGCTAATATGCTTACTGTGTTTGTCAGCAACTCGTAGTCACTAGATAATAGAGATTGGTCAGTCCCTGCTTATTTTTAAAGCCAGACAATTCTGCAGAAGTTGGGTTAAATCTGAGGACTTTTTGGAAATAGTAAAAAGTGCAAAGAAACATGGTTCAACTGTTTGATCGAGAAGCTCAGGATGTTGGACAGCATGGAGATGTGGTTGGGAAAACGAAGGCAGACCTACTCTCATAATTATTAAGCTATAGCCGAACCTAACATCACTAAACCGTTAAATCATTGTCCTCTTTTTGAGCGGAAAAAAAGAACTGTGTCAATATCATGCTAAAATAATCATACCGTTAGGCTACTGTGGCATGTTATTCTTATTCATGTATTACACACTGATCTCACTTTAGTTAGAGTTAGCTGATTTAGACAACACTGTATTTCACTGTATTAACATTGCCATCACTGGAGGCTGTATATTCAGGTGTAATGATATTTAGTGGTTAAACGTTTGTTGGTTTGTTATAAATGACACTTCCATATTTATGGTAGATGGCTTCAAAACTCAAAAAGCACAGAGCGATGGGGAATGAGGAGTGGATGCTACGCCTGCGGAGGTTTGCTGCCCTTGGGGTTTGGCCCTCAGATGCAGGAAACAGGCCGGCTCCTGGACGTGTCCGCTGTGATGACAACAAGCTCAGCCAGCAATCCAGCTCTCTCCTCCGCATCTGACAGTACAGAGGCCCCTGAGCAACAACTGGTAATTATTCTTTTCATATGTTTTATCATACTGTGACATTGTGCACACCTGCTCATGATGTAATCAATTATGTAAAATGTTTATAAGGTAATATCCTAAGAATGAATAAAAGCTTAATAAAATAAAATCTTATTGCATTTAACAGATCATGCCATCGGTCTGTGCCACCCCTCCTCCTGTACTGCCAATGTACACTCCTCCTCCTGTGCCTCCCACTACCGCCATCTTACCGGCCCCTCTCCCCATTGCTCACGCTGCTGGTCCCTCTGGGGCCGCGGCCAGGACCCTAGCAGCACCTGAGCAACAACTGGTAAGTCTTCTTGTGACACTTTACACTGCAACAGCTGTGATATTGTGTGTTTTCGTTTTGTTTTTTGATTGAAATGTACTGTGACATTTTCCAGGCTGTGGATGAGCGTGGTGTCCCAGGGATGGACAAAGTGGACAGCCTGGCACAGTACTTGGTGGGACTGAGGGCTGAACCTGGCAACACCGTCAGCCCACAACAGGCGGGTACCATCGTGGCTCTGTGGCAGGACCTTCTGCAACAACAGGCGGCTGAAGAGCCAGGACCTCAGCATCCTGCAGCAAGGACTCAACCTTCCTCCCCAAGTACCTGTTGCTCCGGTGCCTCTCCCACCTCACAAAATGAGGCCCACTACTGCTCCTGTACATCCTGGTCCGAAAATACTATACAACCTGCCAAAGAGCACAGTAGGGCAGGCAGTGGACAGGAGGAAGACTGCAGCTCCCCACCTCCATCCCACCCAGTTGCCTGTACAAAGACAGCTTTTTGCGCTGCAGCCACCTCAACCTGCCTCTACCCCTTTTCTTGTGGTCCCAAACCCGGTTATTTCACAACCAATTTTTTTGTTCCCACAAGTGCCGGCCCAGCATCCTAAAATAATTGCCCCTTCTGCTCCCCTTCCATCCCCACCAACTGTCCGCAGACCCTACATTCGCACTGTAGAAACAAACCAGTGTCGCCAGTGTCACCAGCCCCGTTTAAAGGAAACTGGACATGGCCAATACTACGGCCACATCTACTGTCCTGACACAGCAACCAACACATTAGAACAGTGGCAGGAGGAAAAGAGGAGGGAGAGGGCAGATGCCAAAAAATAATCATACACTACACACAAAACATTTCATATAGTCAGTCACACAACACACATACATTTAACTTAAAGTTAAGAGTTACAAAACTCAGTGTATATATATATATTTAGCCTTGTTTTAACTTTTGTATTTACTTGTTTTATTTTTATATACATTTACTTTCTTATATATTTCTTTGTGCTGTGTTTTTGTATTTATTTCATTTATTGTACTATTTTATTTCATTATTTATTTGTGTGTGTGTGTGTGTACTATGGTGCGTGTGTTTTGTATTAAATGTGCACACTATTTCTACAACAGGGGTATTGACTTTTTATTTATTTAATCTTAAGTAGTATAATATCTAGTATTATAACACATTTTATTCATTAAAGGGCGCTTTTTAGGACACTCAAGGACAAATAACAGAAGATAAAAACTGATGCACAACAATAAAACAACAGACTAATAGTCGAACAAGTAAATATAAAAACATTTCACTGACTAAACCAATCTGAAGAGCTAGGTTTTTTTGGGGAGAAAGTCAGTGTCACGGATGGCTTGTTGGTGAGAGGTCCAGGGACAGGGGCTTTTTGCTAATTGAGGTATTAAATGACAAGACAGGAATGGAACAGTATAGCAAATTGTTACCAGTGTTTTCAATACTAATTTTAGTTATTGTAAATGAGTAAAGAAAATGATTGGAGACATTACAGTCACAATAAAAAAGAAAGGTAACTTTGTTGTGATCAGTGTTCAAAGAAAAAAAACAAAGGTTTAATCAAAGGTTTTACACTCTTTAGATGTCGTAAATCAAGAGGTGTTGACAAGGAGGCAACATCTTGAACTTCCAAGATCAGAGACACTCTTTGATCTCTGATCATTTTCAGATTGCTTTTCATCCTTTCTTGACCCTGCAGTTAAGGGTTGACCACCCTAGCAGTTATGTAATAACTAGCCTATTATTTAATGTAACGGTCAAATGTCTACATTAACAACAAACACACAAAGTAGTACATTTTTTGGTCATTATATATCTCATTTAATAGTTTATTATTATTACATGTCATTCAGCAGACGCTTTTATCCAGAGTGATACACATTCATAGACCGATAGCAGCAGCTACCATGCAGGGTGCAAATCTTTTGTATACAGTCTGTGGTGCAAACTAACTATCGGGAGCAATTTAGGCTTCAGTGTCTTGCCCTGGAACACTTGGACATGTGTCGGGGCCGGGGACGGGGGATCGAACCACCGACCCTGTAGTTGAGGGTGGACGCCCTCTTTCTTTCCCTCCTTTTTTTCTCTTCTTTCTCATTTTTCCTTCCTTCTTTTCCCCCTTCTCCCCCCCCCCCCCTCCCCCCTGTGGATGCCCTGCAGACCCAGAGGTTTCGTGTTCACGTCCCAATTTGGAGTTTTTCAACTCCAATATCCAGAGCAAAGACAAAAGCGCTAGGAGAAATACTTCCAGTGTGGCAATACTTGTGGCGTGATGGGTAAATTAGTTGCAGGTTGTAGTCAACTGCTGAAGTTGGCAGGTTCGAATCCTGTCTGAGATCATGTTGCCCTGGTCTCTCTGTGGATTTTAAAGTACACCACCTAAAAGAAAAAGTTAAAAGCGCCTGGAGAAAGGACTTCAATGTGCCAATGTTTGTGGCATAGTGGGTAAATTCATGACACATGGTGGTCAACTGCCAGAGCTGGCAGGTTCGAATCCCGTGTGAGATCAGGTTGCCCTGGTCTCTCTGTGGATTTTAAAGTACACCACCTAAAAGAAAAAGTTAAAAGCGCCTGGAGAAAGGGCTTTGATGTGCCAATGCTTGTGGCGTAGTGGGTAAATTCATGACACGTGGTGTTCAACTGCCAAAGGTGGTAGGTTCGACGCCACAAGCATTGGCACATCAAAGCCCTTTCTCCAGGCGCTTTTAACTTTTTCTTTTAGGTGGTGTACTTTAAAATCCACAGAGAGACCAGGGCAACCTGATCTCACACGGGATTCGAACCTGCCAGCTCTGGCAGTTGACCACCATGTGTCATGAATTTACCCACTATGCCACAAACATTGGCACATTGAAGTCCTTTCTCCAGGCGCTTTTAACTTTTTCTTTTAGGTGGTGTACTTTAAAATCCACAGAGAGACCAGGGCAACATGATCTCAGACAGGATTCGAACCTGCCAACTTCAGCAGTTGACTACAACCTGCAACTAATTTACCCATCACGCCACAAGTATTGCCACACTGGAAGTATTTCTCCTAGCGCTTTTGTCTTTGCTCTGGATATTGGAGTTGAAAAACTCCAAATTGGGACGTGAACACGAAACCTCTGGGTCTGCAGGGCATCCACAGGGGGGGGGGGGGGGGGAGAAGGGGGAAAAGAAGGAAGGAAAAATGAGAAAGAAGAGAAAAAAAGGAGGGAAAGAAAGAGGGCGTCCACCCTCAACTACAGGGTCGGTGGTTCGATCCCCCGTCCCCGGCCCCGACACATGTCCAAGTGTTCCAGGGCAAGACACTGAAGCCTAAATTGCTCCCGATAGTTAGTTTGCACCACAGACTGTATACAAAAGATTTGCACCCTGCATGGTAGCTGCTGCTATCGGTCTATGAATGTGTATCACTCTGGATAAAAGCGTCTGCTGAATGACATGTAATAATAATAAACTATTAAATGAGATATATAATGACCAAAAAATGTACTACTTTGTGTGTTTGTTGTTAATGTAGACATTTGACCGTTACATTAAATAATAGGCTAGTTATTACATAACTGCTAGGGTGGTCAACCCTTAACTGCAGGGTCAAGAAAGGATGAAAAGCAATCTGAAAATGATCAGAGATCAAAGAGTGTCTCTGATCTTGGAAGTTCAAGATGTTGCCTCCTTGTCAACACCTCTTGATTTACGACATCTAAAGAGTGTAAAACCTTTGATTAAACCTTTGTTTTTTTTCTTTGAACACTGATCACAACAAAGTTACCTTTCTTTTTTATTGTGACTGTAATGTCTCCAATCATTTTCTTTACTCATTTACAATAACTAAAATTAGTATTGAAAACACTGGTAACAATTTGCTATACTGTTCCATTCCTGTCTTGTCATTTAATACCTCAATTAGCAAAAAGCCCCTGTCCCTGGACCTCTCACCAACAAGCCATCCGTGACACTGACTTTCTCCCCAAAAAAACCTAGCTCTTCAGATTGGTTTAGTCAGTGAAATGTTTTTATATTTACTTGTTCGACTATTAGTCTGTTGTTTTATTGTTGTGCATCAGTTTTTATCTTCTGTTATTTGTCCTTGAGTGTCCTAAAAAGCGCCCTTTAATGAATAAAATGTGTTATAATACTAGATATTATACTACTTAAGATTAAATAAATAAAAAGTCAATACCCCTGTTGTAGAAATAGTGTGCACATTTAATACAAAACACACGCACCATAGTACACACACACACACACAAATAAATAATGAAATAAAATAGTACAATAAATGAAATAAATACAAAAACACAGCACAAAGAAATATATAAGAAAGTAAATGTATATAAAAATAAAACAAGTAAATACAAAAGTTAAAACAAGGCTAAATATATATATATACACTGAGTTTTGTAACTCTTAACTTTAAGTTAAATGTATGTGTGTTGTGTGACTGACTATATGAAATGTTTTGTGTGTAGTGTATGATTATTTTTTGGCATCTGCCCTCTCCCTCCTCTTTTCCTCCTGCCACTGTTCTAATGTGTTGGTTGCTGTGACAGGACAGTAGATGTGGCCGTAGTATTGGCCATGTCCAGTTTCCTTTAAACGGGGCTGGTGACACTGGCGACACTGGTTTGTTTCTACAGTGCGAATGTAGGGTCTGCGGACAGTTGGTGGGGATGGAAGGGGAGCAGAAGGGGCAATTATTTTAGGATGCTGGGCCGGCACTTGTGGGAACAAAAAAATTGGTTGTGAAATAACCGGGTTTGGGACCACAAGAAAAGGGGTAGAGGCAGGTTGAGGTGGCTGCAGCGCAAAAAGCTGTCTTTGTACAGGCAACTGGGTGGGATGGAGGTGGGGAGCTGCAGTCTTCCTCCTGTCCACTGCCTGCCCTACTGTGCTCTTTGGCAGGTTGTATAGTATTTTCGGACCAGGATGTACAGGAGCAGTAGTGGGCCTCATTTTGTGAGGTGGGAGAGGCACCGGAGCAACAGGTACTTGGGGAGGAAGGTTGAGTCCTTGCTGCAGGATGCTGAGGTCCTGGCTCTTCAGCCGCCTGTTGTTGCAGAAGGTCCTGCCACAGAGCCACGATGGTACCCGCCTGTTGTGGGCTGACGGTGTTGCCAGGTTCAGCCCTCAGTCCCACCAAGTACTGTGCCAGGCTGTCCACTTTGTCCATCCCTGGGACACCACGCTCATCCACAGCCTGGAAAATGTCACAGTACATTTCAATCAAAAAACAAAACGAAAACACACAATATCACAGCTGTTGCAGTGTAAAGTGTCACAAGAAGACTTACCAGTTGTTGCTCAGGTGCTGCTAGGGTCCTGGCCGCGGCCCCAGAGGGACCAGCAGCGTGAGCAATGGGGAGAGGGGCCGGTAAGATGGCGGTAGTGGGAGGCACAGGAGGAGGAGTGTACATTGGCAGTACAGGAGGAGGGGTGGCACAGACCGATGGCATGATCTGTTAAATGCAATAAGATTTTATTTTATTAAGCTTTTATTCATTCTTAGGATATTACCTTATAAACATTTTACATAATTGATTACATCATGAGCAGGTGTGCACAATGTCACAGTATGATAAAACATATGAAAAGAATAATTACCAGTTGTTGCTCAGGGGCCTCTGTACTGTCAGATGCGGAGGAGAGAGCTGGATTGCTGGCTGAGCTTGTTGTCATCACAGCGGACACGTCCAGGAGCCGGCCTGTTTCCTGCATCTGAGGGCCAAACCCCAAGGGCAGCAAACCTCCGCAGGCGTAGCATCCACTCCTCATTCCCCATCGCTCTGTGCTTTTTGAGTTTTGAAGCCATCTACCATAAACATGGAAGTGTCATTTATAACAAACCAACAAACGTTTAACCACTAAATATCATTACACCTGAATATACAGCCTCCAGTGATGGCAATGTTAATACAGTGAAATACAGTGTTGTCTAAATCAGCTAACTCTAACTAAAGTGAGATCAGTGTGTAATACATGAATAAGAATAACATGCCACAGTAGCCTAACGGTATGATTATTTTAGCATGATATTGACACAGTTCTTTTTTTCCGCTCAAAAAGAGGACAATGATTTAACGGTTTAGTGATGTTAGGTTCGGCTATAGCTTAATAATTATGAGAGTAGGTCTGCCTTCGTTTTCCCAACCACATCTCCATGCTGTCCAACATCCTGAGCTTCTCGATCAAACAGTTGAACCATGTTTCTTTGCACTTTTTACTATTTCCAAAAAGTCCTCAGATTTAACCCAACTTCTGCAGAATTGTCTGGCTTTAAAAATAAGCAGGGACTGACCAATCTCTATTATTTAGTGACTACGAGTTGCTGACAAACACAGTAAGCATATTAGCATTTCCTATCCGTTGCAGGTTATAATGGAAAAATACAGTACACAAATCTTCATTTCCATTTATTATTCTTGTCCGTTCCATGTCACTTTTGCTGTAATTGCGTATAGAGAACATTATTTTATTTGAGGAAAAGGATGCTTACAAGCATTCATATTGAAAAGTGAGATGGACTGTACAGAAAAAAGCAGTTGGTCATTGTGATGTTTGGCATCCAGCTGAGTCGCGACACTATGGTACATTGTGTTTCGACACACAGGGCAGTGCATTCGGTGAGTGAAATTTAATTATCTCCGATCTTTAAATTTAAAAAAAATCTGGTGTTAACACAGAGGCTATGCTCTGTAATCAAAGGGAATGTAAAGAAAGTGGGCCCCCCTTGTTTACATTCCCTTTTGTTTACATACCAGTTTTTGTTTTTACTATAGTATTGGGGCTCTGCCGAATGAACAGATTCAGATAAAATCAAAAGCAACACTGGAATAATCTAAAAACAGCTGATATGGGACAAGAATATAATGTCTGTAACAGATCAATTACTGTCTGAGTCTCAGTTATCTGTCCATAAAAGATGTCTGCATTCGTTTAGCAGTAGTGCCTGGAAAGCTGGAAAATATAAATACTATGAAAACATTCAATCCGATATCCTCACATATCACACCAAGCTTGATGTGACGGCATGAAAGTCTATGTGGTATGGTTAGACAGAAACCAGTGTTTAAGAGACATTTTATATGTAGGACAAAAAAAGGACCCGTTCATAAATGGATAATTGATATAATTATTGAATAAATCATTAAAATAAATAGTTAAATGCACTATAAAATAAATTCAAATGTTGGTCATTAAAAGCCAAATAAAAGTATAGCCTTTATTTCTATTGATGTATTTCTTAATTGTCGACTTGTTTTCTGTATCTAACATTCAAGAGGTAAGGTGGTACTAACCTCACTGTTAATGCTTATTAACATAAGTTAACATCTCCCTCATTAACAGATTAATAAAATTAGTCAAACGGAATGTAAATTAAGTAGAAACATGTCTTCATTTGCAAATGTATCACCAACAATGCAAGCCTACATAAAAATGTAGGCTTGCATTTAGTTATTTTTGTATAAATCCCAGGTTTTATTTATAAAATTTTAAAATATATATTGATTAATTTATTTCAGTATTCCTTTTATTTTAGCCATGTATGAATGAATCCTTTTTAGTCTTCCATAATTTTACAAGGAAGGGCTTGCAGCGAATCAGAGTCTTAAAAATAAAAAATGTTGGCACTTTCAAGCGATTCAGTGACTTGATGAGCTGCCGCGCCATCTCAATGTTCCCACTGGTCTGGTAGATGAGGGACAGATTGAAGGCGATCTCCCTCCTTAGATCCACTTGATCGTCAGCTATACCCTGCAGGGAGGATGAAGACAGGGGAAGATCTGGTTAGAGAGGAAGAGTTGCAGATGTAGGTCCGTCGATCAATGTCCTAAATTAAAGTGGGGGAGAAGTTTCTATATTTGCAGTCACTATGATACAGCAATATGAGCACTCAATGGTTTTGTGTTGTGTGTGTTGGATGTATACGCACCTCCAGTTTCTGTGGGGGCAGCGCAAGGGCCTTCTGGTAGTAATGTTTGGCCAAATGCGTGAGGCCCACCTGATGAAGCGCTCGGCCCAAGCTGTACATGGTCTCCTGACACTCTACATATCGCCACAGGAAGGAGAAACCCTGAAAACACCCCCACATGAATCCAAAAGTAGTTATCTGTAATATTTTCATCTATTACATTCGTACGACCCATAAGAATAATCAATAAAGCTGGATATTAAGATCACACCAACCTCCTGTTTTTACATTCCCGTATCATAAAGTTCAATGACCTGGTTGAATATCAAGTTGCACAAATCATGTTCAAAGCTAGAAATAAGCTGCTACCAGGTAACATTCAAAAGCTTTTTTTTTTGACTGAGAGGGGGTTTACAATTTGAGGGAACAGTTAAGACACTGGATGTAGGCATGACTTTAAAATGTCATTGCATCTCAATTTGGGGTGTGAAACTGTGGAATGGGATGAGCACGGAGCTAAAGCAATGTCCAAACATGATCCAGTTTAAAAAAAGGTTCAAAGCAATGATTCTCAAAAGGTACAAGGATGAGGGTGAGAAGTAAGAAGGAAATTATAAATAAATAATATATATATATATATATATGTATATATGTGTGTATATATATATGTATATATATATATATATATATATATATGTATATATATGTATATACGTATACACATATATATATGGGTTGCATTGATATATATATATATATATACTGATTGTATAGATATGTATGTAGATATGGATATATTGAGATATGTGCATTGTATAAATATATAAAATATAAAAAATCATAGTATATTAAGTTGTTTGTATGTATAGATCGTAAATGTCAAATATAGCATCGCCAATTGTATAGATAGATTGTATAGAGTTTATATGGATTACAAGAAGCAAATATAATAAATATTTTTATTTTTTTTACTATGGAAAATAAGTGTATACTTCTTCCTGCTCCTTTTCAGGCATATCACATCAATACAGATTATTTTTTTTATTTTTTTTATTTTTGTGAAGTCATTTAAACATACATTTTGTTTATTGTATTTTTATGCTTTTCATTTAGTTTTGTATTTGATATGTCTGAAATAAAAGAAAAAAAGAAAAGAAAGAAAAGTAATGAAGTTGCTATCTATCAAAGACTGAGGTAAAACAATGATTTTGATCCAGTGATAAAAGCTCTTGTATTTGCAGCTTTGCCGTAGTACAATCCATGTGTCTGAACGATAAAATCAGGAGGGGAACATTTGTTTTTTACATTTTACCACCAAAGCTGCTGCTATAAACGACCTAACTCAAATCTTATGAATTAAAATTTAAAGACTGACTTATTTAAGGTGTGTAACTGTAAAGCTAAAAGGAGGGGCACACTGTACCTGCACCAACAGTATGTGTCGCCTGGCTACATACTTCTGAGAAGCCATGTGGAAGAAGGTGAGACCCACACACAAGCTGTGGAGTGGGTTTTTGGGGTGAGTCTGAAAGGCCTGGACATACTGGCCTGAAGAAAAGGCGTTGGATAAATACATGAGAAGGACACTGAAACACAGACTGTATGTACCAAGAATAAGCAGTGCGGTCAGTAGTCGCCCGAGTATGTTTCTTACCCAGGGCGTGCTTGAAGCTCCCTGACACCATGGCGTTGTGTCCACAGAGCACACACAAGGGGTGGTTGTTGGGATGTTTCAACAGCAGGCGAAGGCAGAAGCGATGGTGGCGCTAGGAGGTAACAGTCAGCTAAAGGGAAGAGATACAACATTATTTCATGTCCACAAGAAAACACACATGCACAGGAACAGTGTCAAAGACAGACGTAGGAACACCTGGTTGAAGATATTCCAAAGCTGAGGAAGATCCTGGTTTTCCCATCAGCATCAATCTGTCGAGAAGACAGAAGAACAATTTATAATTGACTTTTCAGCAACAACGTCTTCTGCGCCTGACAAGAGCTGCACTCCAGAGCTGACCTGATGTTGTGTAGGCCTTGTAGTAGTTGTGTCAATTCAAGAAGACATCATTCACCTCTAACTCAAGTCTATCCACAATATCAAGTGAGTGTTCTGTAGTACATAGTATTTGTTCTACATTACATCCTGTTTTGGAGCAGGTGCATTCTCACACCCACTATACAGTATATAAAAATGTGTGCGGCCATGAAGTTTGTCCATTCAGTGCTACTGTAAAAACATGATGCAACATGGCGGCCTGCCCCATTCCTATGTAGATATGAAAAGCTCATTCTGAAAAGGTATTTAAAGAAATAGTTTTGAATTAGATTTGCGATTATACACTAATTAAAACATACTTGATTATATTCGATTTCTACCTATTCTAATAAACTCCCATTTATTTTACACACTGTGCATTAAAGAGGAAGAAGCAGCTTTTTCATATATGGCAACTTAAGTGCTGACAGTGAGCGATATCAGGCCAACTCCACACCTGCCAACTACAGGTTCTGTACATCAGCCAGGCAACCATAATGAAGACTTGAAGCACGCACACGTATTGTCCTGATCATCCATACCAGTGTTGTCCAGATAGGCACCTTCATGGTCGTCGATCTCTGGCCGTGCGTCTTTGGCCTTCGCCAGCTTCAGGTGAGTCTTGCCTGACATGGTCACAGAGCGCGCACACACACACCTTAACTTGCTGCATTGCCACCTAGGACAAACACACACACACACACTTTTCAAAAACAAGAAGACACTGGAAATGCATATCAAGGATTGTTTGCATGTTTTGTGTCCTGGGCTTGTTGTCGTAGAAGGAGTAGAACTCCATGGCAGACTCCACCAGCAGCTCGGCCTCCTCGTAGCGATGGACCTCACACAGTCAGCACGCAGCTCACCAGCAGCTGCCACCAGTCCTCTTTGGACAGGACGTTGGTTTTACCTGAGCACAGGGATCACATCATGCCACCATCAATATCTTGATGTTTACATATGGTCCGTTAAAGGGGCAGTTAAGGTGTAATTTTGGTTTTGGTGTATTCTGCTCTAATTTTAATTTTTAAAAAGGAAATGTGGTGTGCTCCTAAAGTGACAAATGAAAAAAAACAATGTGGAACACTGTAAAATTGATCAAAAAGTGTTTAAGTCCTGTTAAAAACTAGACACATGAAGACTGTTTGACTCAACCCTTGCCTTTTGTGCGGCTGATGAGTCCTGAGCCACCTAGTGGTGAACATTTTAGATTGCAACACTCGGTCTATACACTGGCCCGACCGGTCGCAATTTACATCTTAAAGAACTGCAAATCTCTATTTATAATATTTTTCACGTTATTGTTATGCGCCATCAGACCACGGCAAATTCCTTGTATGCACAAATTAACCTGGTACTAAATGCACAAATTAACCTGGTACTAAACCTCTTCTGGTTCTGTATTAGCTGCTGCACACATGACTCCCCATTAGCGTTAACCAAAACATTGATGGTGGAGTAATCCTCAGTTACCTTAAGTAGCATGGAGATCATAGTGATCATAGCGTCCAGGTAGCCCTGTGTTTGTCCTTGAGTCTTCAGCAGTGTGGAACGATGCAGCAGCAGCTTTAATTCCTACAACCACAGCATTTACAGAGATATGGTAGGAGTTTACACAAACACATAACCATACACTGGGAAGTATCCACTGTGTGTTTTGTATCGTAAAAAAAACAAGGCCTTGCCTTTTGTGCGGCTGATGAGTCCTGAGCCAGCGTCTCACTGTCGTACATGGACTCCAGGGCTTTGAGGGCGCAGTCGGGCCGGCCTAGCTGCTGCTGCAGGGTGGCCAGGGAGAGCCGGGCCTCCAGGTGCTGTGGAGCCATCTCCACCACCTTGGTGTAGCTTTCTGCTGCGTCGTCAGGATCCCCAGAGCTGAGGGCAAGTCATTGCTCTCAAAGTAACTCCTGAAGAGGACACAGACATAAACAGATTAATATGACAGATCAAACTACTGTGACTTAACCATGAAGTGCTCCCCATCCTCCAGCAGCAGCAACAGCGACAGGATCCTGCGGTAGCCGTCCATGCAGTGCTTGTGTTCGCCTAGACGAATGTAGAGGCTGGAGCGCTCCCACAGGTAGCGTACGTTGGTGGGGTTGTACTTGATAGTTGGGGACAAGAGGGGACAGAGAAGGAGCGTGAGTCAGACCTGTGATTTAATTCTATCAGATGTTGTATCTATGAGCGTCAGACAGACCCTTTGTGTAGCAGACGATGGCCTGTCTGATGTTGTCCTGCTCCAGAGACATCTCTGCCAGTCTGATCCACTCCTCACAGTCAGAGGGGTTGAGGTGGGCGGCGATCAGGCCAAACTGCAGCGCCTTGTCCACGTCTTCATAGATCATGGCCAGTGTGGAGAACGGCTCAAAAGCCAGAGGAGCTGCAGGAGAAGAGAGAGGGTTCACTGAGGTTCCTGTACGACAACTGGCCTAAACTTCCAACACACACATAGAAGTTGTTTTGTTTTTGTAACCCTGTCTGATGATCTCCATACACATCAAGATGGCATCCTCCTTCTCTCCTCTGGCAAAGCGGATGTTGGCTTCTCACATCAAGCTTGCTGCAATGGCGCCGCTCCTGGACACACACACACACACACACACACACAGTCTCAAACTATCACACATTAAGAGCTGGGGAAACACACCTACAGTACGCTCTTTCCAATTGCTCCTCACCTTCATCTTGTTCTCTCGGTTGAGCTCCATCTCTAGTGCGAACACGTCCCCCACAGTCATATCCTCCTTCAGCTCTCTCCAATGCTTTTTCCATTTATCGCCACTTCCTTTAACTCAGCATATGTTTAGTAGTATACAAATACATGCAAATAAATATACTTCGATCTACCCCTCCTGTATCAGTTATAGGTCACTCAATGTTGGTTTTCACAAACTAATTGTTGCACTAAGTTGCAAACCTTGTGATGTTTCCTTCTCCTTTTGATCCTATGCATCAGCCACTCCATTCTTAATGAATCCTGCATTTCCATTTGCTTTGTCAAACATCCATTGTGTGCCGTTTGCACTGTGCAGTGATCAATTATTTGCTGTGTTTTCCAAGCTTCAGGATGGCTTTGAAAATCATCCAAATCTTGATTTGGTGCAGTGTTGAGTTCCTTGCTGTTAGTGGGTCTCTCCATGTTTTCATTTCTTTACATCCTCAGTAAACACTTTGTTGTACTTTTTGATTCTTGTGAACCATCAACCATGCATTTTGTTTTTCATCCTGTGGAATTAAACCCATCAATGACTCGTGCCGTGATATTGCATCCTCCAGGGTTTGCATCAAAGTATCCATTGTAGTTTGTTCTTTTAAACCATTTTTCATGAGCTCCTTTAAAGCAGTGATAACCCCTTTAATTATGTTCACTTTGGACTTGCATTCTTTTTGTAACTTCTCAATTTTGCATGCCAAGGCCTTTGCTGCGAGTATGACATCTCTTTTGACACTCATTTTTAAGTCCACTTACAATTGAACCAGCTTTGGATCCACTCATTTTGACAATCAGTTTTGCTCAAACAATCCAACATCAAAGAGCAATCTGCTACCATAAACGTGACGTCAACATCCAACTTGGGCACTTTAAGCTCAAGAGATCCACTCATTCCACAAGCACGAGCAATAACAACAGCATAGATCCACAACCAATATATATGCCCAACATACGGCGTCATGCAAAGTTTGCACCCAAAGTGGCCGAGTGATCCATCCTTTATGTGCAGGGATAAGTTGATGCACGCGTAACTCCGTGGCCTTATTTTCTGTTGACAATGACGTGGCGAGTATCAAAAAGATAGCAACTAGCCGCAGAGAGGCAACCGAAATCGGCAAGCGTTCAAACTTTTATTGTACAGATCAAAACATTTTCCCGTGCAAGATGCTTGTGATGTTGAGACTTGACATGTTTACTCATTGTTGAGGTTTATTGCGGTCCACAGAAAGTGTCGGCTCCCCACTCACCCCCTCTGAAAAACAAAACACAAAAACCAACAGGTGCAGGTGACTATTAATGACTGATACGTCCAGTGACGCACACAGAGGCAAACACCCACATTACCACTGAGTGACAGGCATAAGTGAATCCTCGCGCCAACAACTTATGATGTCTCCTTGTCCTTTTGATCCTGTGCATCAGCCGCTCCATTTTTAATGAATCCCGCATTTCCATTTGCTTTGTTAAACATCCATTGCAAGCTGTTTACACTGTGTTTATCAATTATTTTGCTGTGTTTTCCAAGCTTCAGGATCAGATTCCTTTGCCATAGGGTTAAGAGTGTTGAAAGACTCCAGTTTCCTTATCCTCCTTTAAAAATAAGAGTTTATTTCATTGACATGAGATGCATGTTGTCCATCCAATGACTGAAACGGCATAACTCAGTTTCCTTTGTTCTCCAATGTACAGTATGTTGCCTCCTTCAAGCTGCCAAACGAGCCTCCAATAAAGCTCCTTCTGCTCTTTTAATTCAGAAACTGTCATGATTTTCATCATCGTAATCACCATCATTTTCAGACAGTTGTCAATCCATTTGCATATTGGCGACGAACTCATTGATAATTTTTGCTTCAAACCATGTTTTGTGCGTTTATTTTTCCTCCTATGGCAATAAACCCAATGAAAAGTCATACATTCATATTTATTCATCAAACAGTTCAATGTAACCCTCAAACGCATTTTGCACATCTGAATGTTTACCAGTTTTCAGAAACATTGTAGTTTTTATTAGATTATACGCTCTATTCAGCTTTGCTTTTCTAGCAGTGCAACTGCTTTGCGTTGGATATAGTGTTTGTTTGCACACTTGCTACTGACACCAAATATATTTTTTTAGCACTAATTGGCCTCAAGTTTCCGAGTAGACCTAAGTTATGACAATGAACCACCATGCACAATAGTAGCTAAATGGAACTCAGCCAGTAATTGTCCAGGCTACACCTGTCACTGAATAGGCTACTGCCACGAGCCAATCTGTGCACAAATACCAGTGTGGAAAAGACAGGCAGGTAGGCTAAAATAAGTTTTACCGACTTTCCCCTTTATCTGTGCGGAGGTCTTTCACATCCTCAGTAGACAGCTCCGACACCTGAAAAACCGAGAGAACTGAACAATTAAAGCGGCGTAAAAAACAGGTGTGCTTGGTCAAGTCAATTAAAAAGCTAACTAGCTAAGACACCCAGCTCCTTATTTCTGCCAGAGATGTGTGTAGGCCTATTACCTTTGGTTTCCGCTCTAGGCTACCCTCCAGGTAGTCTGCTGCGCGCTGAACCCCGACATCTTTACACAGATACAAAAACCCCACTTCACCACGAGAAAAACATCCTCACTGTTCCGCCACCGCAAACAAAACGCTAATTAGTGAATGAATCAAGTAAGCGCGCAGCTGGGAGCATGGACCCATTGATTGGCTGTCAGTCACGTGACCCGCGTAGAGTTACAGCTGTTTTAGTGACATCTAGCGGTGAGAAAAAAACATACAGCACCTGTCTATTCTGACAGGTGCTTCCCAGGATGTCCTGGAAGACTGGAGCATTTTCAAACTTCTTCTATTTTTTAAAAGCATATGGAAGAAAAACACAACATTACACATTTGTTTTAAGGGGAATGACATGTAGAGAACGACCCGGACTGGATTCTAACCCGGGTCTGCTGTGAAGAGGACTGAGCCTCTATTAGGGGGCGCTCTCACCTCTACACCACGGTCGTTCTCTGCAAGTCATTCCCCTCTCTGCCCTATTTCATGCCAAACACTTCTCTTAAAAAAAATATAAATATATATATAAAATGTCTTTCCAGTTTGTGGTTTGTGCCAGTCATTTGGTTGTTTACACAAGGAGCGAATTTCCCCGGAACCATTCACACCTGGGTGCGAGGCAGGGTCTGGTGTGAGCAGTCAAATCTTTTTACGGGTTGCTGAAACAAAACTGCCTGCTTCCGCGTCCAGTGGCATTAGAGGTTATAGGCTTGACAGTTATATTTCAATGTGGCAGTGCAAAGCGTGCTTACATTCATAGTGCAGAGTATGGGGGTTGTTGGTGGGTGAAAAGTTTAGCAATGTACAAAAGAAACAATTCTCGGCAAGCTCCTTCAAAATGGATTTTATACAAAATGTCCATGCTTCTCTATTATGACAGTATGGTTTTGACTAGATGTGCGCCTGCTTGAGCACCCCTTGTGAACTCAACTTAACCTGATTAGACAAACATTGAGTTGATTCAATTTGTTCAAGATTGAAATAAATAGTGTAAGTCTAGAGGAACTATCCAACAGTGTCAGAGTTCAACTCTGTTAGAAAATGAGTTCATGTACAGCATTGTAATCAAATTGAGCTTTACAAATACACAAGTGGTCAACATCACAAGTGTAAAAATAGCAAAGAAAGGAGAAAAACAGCTCAATCATGTGTAAGGTGAATAAAGAACCAGTATGAAAAGAAAACATTCTAACGAGCAGCAGTGAAGATGCAGAGGAGATTTATTTTGCCAGTTGGTATAGTATTGAATGTCTCAGGGTACTAAAGTCCTTTTCTAATACATGATAAATTGCACTCAAATGGCAGCTTAAAATTAGATTAATTTATTGTGTTTTTTCCACCAGCAGCGGAATCAAATTTGGGGAGTCATGGCAGGGGCGGACCTAGAGGTAGGGGCAACTATATTTATATATAAACCTTTCCCACTCTAAATGGCAGACAGTGAATATAGTCTGCATAATAGAGAGAGTGTTCAGACAGTCCTCTTTCTTATCGCAAGTACAAGAAATTTGAAGCTCCAACATTTAGAGCTAGATTTTGGTAAAAAGGTCTTCTTGGGACTACAGTCCTGAAACTGCGTCGTCAGAGGGTTGATTCTTTTTGATTTAGCAAATATATTCAAAAGTTTCCCAACACAGACAGGACATTAATTTAGCCATGATGGGATTGGGTTGTCAAAATATCTCCCACTATTTAATTTTTGATTGAGTTAAGCTTATTCACAATAGCTAGAAGATAGATTGTTACTATTAGAAAAATGAGATAGCACACATTTTCAGACTGTCTTATATGCTCTAGATCCGCCACTGGTGCGTGGAAATTTGGATAAACTATTTTCCTTTTGTCTACAACTCGAGCGCAGACTATTCTTTATTATGTTTTAGAAAAGAGACCTGAATAAAAAGCTGGTTTCAAATCACAGTCAATGGATATTGTTACCTACATATGTAACTTAGTTTACTCATCAACACATCTTTGTTGTTCCACACAAAGACTATATCATCATATTTAATTTACATTCAAATCACTACATGTCACTGCCACATCACCATTAGAAAATCCATTGGTTTCTCCAAGATTTAAATACTGTAAGAACAATATCAAAGGTTCTGTTCGGGGTCTCCAAAATCCCCTGCAGAAGTTCTCTGGAAAAAAGATCCCAAAACTTACCCCTTTGGTTAGCTCGAAAGGCTTTGATAAACAAACGCACTACATAAATAAGTGCAGTTACTACAACAGGCCACAAGGGGGCAATGCAGCACACAGTTCTGGACTGTCCTGACAATCCATCTAGGTCCATCCAAAATAGATTAAAAGAGTCAAGCCAGCTTTTGCAGTGAAGGCAGTGGTTGCTTCCTCTTTGATGTGTCTTAAATGTAACCCTCGTGGTAGCAAAGAGAAAGTGAAAACAGCAAAAAACACATCTGGTCAATTCAGTAAAATCCTGACAGTTATGATTCTGGTCCCCAAAGGCAGTATGGGTATTCATTTGTCAAATCACAAAGGTGAAAGTGTGTTTTACTAAGTAGGTGCGCAATACGTGCATGTGTGAAAATACTTTAAATAACTGCTTATGTCTGCACATGGGACATTTTCAAAGGGTCAAAGTGCAGCTTCATGGTTCAAAAGGTCTCATAAGCCTAGTTATAAAATAAAGCCCATTATAAATTAAACACAAAACAAATTGGACTTTAGATCCAGATTTCTGAATCCTCTTTCGGCTTCCTTCATGTCTCCCACCAGCAGTCCTCATTCCAGCCCAAAGGTGCTGGTCTCCTCCACGGCCGTTAGCATCTTCTCATACAGCATTGAGAAAGACGGATATGGCGGTAGGTCCAGCCGGTTGAAACAGGTATGTGCTCTGGAGAGAGATCATAGGCAGTGATGTCAGACATGGTTTACATTTTCTTTTCAAAAAACAAAAGCAGTGTCTCAAGTGTGAGGTGATCACATTTTGTAAAGTCACTTTTTTTCAGTTAGTTTGACTTGGGGGGAAAAAAAATGCCTACAAAATGGCAAACTTTAGGCACATGCTTTCTTACTCAGCTAAGGGTGTAAATGCTGTTTATTTATTACATACATGTCCAGACAGTTATACACACAGACAAACATATACATGAGGGGCCAAAGTAACAACAATTAATTGATAGAAGAAATCCTCGAAGATTATAAAGTGGCCATCCAAGTCAACTGACTTGAATCCCATAGCAAATCTATGGTGGGATTTGAAGAAGGCTGTTGCAGCACAGAAACCAAAGAATTGACATGAATTGGAGGCCATTGCCCATGAGGAATGGGCTAAGATTACTCAGGAACGATGCCAGAAGCGGCTGACTGGCTATGCATCACGTTTGCAGCAGGTCATGAAAGGAAAAAGGTGCTCTAACAAGTACTGAAACACTTGTCTTGAAGGGGTCAAATCATTTTGAGACTACAGAACTCGTTAAAAGTGTCATTTTGTGTTGGAGAAACCACTTGTGATATTATTTATGTTGAGCTATTTGAATTGTGTTCTTGTTCCATTTGTTTATTGTAAACATCTTAATTAATTTGCCATGGGGGTTGAATAATTCTATTGCAGCGCTACTATTATAGCTATTATACTGAAATCAATGCGTGTCTACACACTTAGTGGCTGACAACAGCACCCTGATGAGGTGTGTGTTTACCTGGGCAGTGAGGTGGTCTTGCCCCACTTCTCCACACAGAACCTGCGAGGTCCGTTGCTGCCTCTCAGAGAAGCAAAGCCCTCGTAAGGGATACTGGACGTCCCGGTCACAAACTGAAGACGCAGAGGGGAAGAAAGGAGAGAAGATTTAGTTTATTTATTTGTATCAAAAGCCCTCTTTCTCTTTCTGCCCACCTGCAGGAGCCGCAGTCTCTGCTCATTGTTGAACCTCTCCACGGCCGCCCAGAACCACCGGATCACAATATGGTTGTCGTGGTAACCTAAACACAACAGTGGATCACCAAAGTACAAAGTTGAGATGCAGTAAACTTAATAATAGTAAAGAATAACGTAGTAAGTAAGTATTGAGTTTGCATGACAAATTTCCTTTCATATTATTGTAGGAACTACAGTCAACAGAAAATATGATTCAAAGGCTTATTTTAAATTCCAGACCTCCTCTGTACTCGGTATTGTTCCTCCAGTCTGATAAGTCAATCTCAGCTGTGCCAGCGATCA
The DNA here is from genome assembly GCA_949357725.1 of Hyperoplus immaculatus. NCBI lineage: Eukaryota > Metazoa > Chordata > Actinopteri > Uranoscopiformes > Ammodytidae > Hyperoplus > Hyperoplus immaculatus. The sequence goes on from OX442372.1 coordinate 4,822,367, forward strand.
CCAGCTCCAGCTCCCTGGCATCAAAAACTGACACTAGCCTGGAATCCACCACCTGGAAAACACACAAATGTCACACATTGCACTGGACTTTAAGGTGTAAATATATGTAACAGTGTGAGCCATACCTCATAGAAGCCTCTGATCAGGCTTTCAGTCTGCTGCACCACTCCTCTCTCTATCCTCCACTTCACCATGCGCTCAATGTACTCCTTCTTGTTCTTCTCAGAGACAGGGATGTTGGCCCCGCCAGGCTTCAGCTCCCTTTCTGTTATCTATGGCAACACAAACACGCAAAAACTAAGCACTTTTTTTCTCAAGGGGAAGCCAAACAGTAGACGTTCCGTCTCCTCACATAAAATGCATTTGAGACACACAGACACAACCATGAAGCTAACCTGTCCAAAGACCTCCTCATTGACTGTGAAGGTGAGGTCCAGCATTTCCTCTATGTCGTTGTCCTTCATCCACTGCAGAGACTGGTGAAACTCCTCATCCAGATACTCTAGGTCACTCAGGTCACAGGAACTAAACCCATGGGATATGAGAGTGAGTGTGTTTATGTTTATGTTTATAGGTGCATGTGCGTTCCTGGTAACATTAAACACACACACTGTCCAAGAAATAGAAGCAAACAATACTTTCATCATCAACTTTATAGACAGGGAAATAAGTTTTGAATATGTTTGTGCACACATGTCCACGCATCTGTGGATTGTTTCCACATACTGTACGCACATGCGCAGTAGCCCTTTATAGAAAGGTCTGGTGAAGAAGGCATCCAGCAGGTACTGATGGATCAGAGCCAAACCCAATATACGACCACTGAAACGGAACCTGGAACAACATAAAAACACACGCATGTTAACACACACAGAAAAAGCCATTAGGATACCAACCATCATATCCCATCTTCACCCGGTGTGTCTCACCATTCGTGGTGATTGTCTACAAAGGCAGACATGGGGCTGATCTGGACAGTGTAGGTGTCGTTGGCAGAGTACTCAAACAGACCGTAATAAGGGTTGAACAGCTCCCTGGAAACCAAGAAGAAAAACTCTCTGGAAGGTCCGCTGTAGTCCAACCTGCAACACACAGACAGACAGACAGACAGGTCTATCTTTACTACATATAGGGGGGGGAGTATTCAAAACCATAATAACTAAATAAACACTCAATAATAACTATGCAAGTTTAATCTGGAAAACAATCTTAAAGTATTAAAATAAATCAATTCAATATTAGGGCAATGGTTTATTATTAGTCATGGAGGAATGTAAAAGCAGGATTTTACTGTTGGGAGTTGGTTGAGGTAGAGCTCATTTTGAACCATTTAGTTTCTTTATAAAACTAATGATTTTCATTGTTAATAAATGCGTTTTTTGGTTTTCAGAACTTCTGAAAATAGTGTAAATCATTATTAATCAAAAAGTATAACTTGTAAAGTTTAAACTAAAGCTGTCAAATAGCAGAGTAAAAAACAATGCTTCCGAGTACATCAAATGTGTACTTTACAGTACTTGACTAAATTAAATCAACCTTCTTACTACATACTTAAAGCAGAAGTAAGCAATATATTTATGTTAATAAACGTGTTACTTCGCTACAGGGATAATTTATACTTAATTAGAGGTCTCTCAGTCACTCCGCTCTGAACGTAATCGTCAGAAAAACTTTTCTTGTATCCTACAACCCTTTATCCAATCAGAAGAGAAAGCTACAGATAGGCAGGCTCTCTGCCATTGAACCCTGTTTTATCATCCTTACAGATCTGAGATGCCGCTAGATAAATCGCTGCTTGAAGACCGCTGTGCGTTAATGTGGTGACAAGGGAGGGGACTGCTAACTGCAGTCACTGACAGGAAGTTAGCTAAAAGGACCATTTCTCTTACTTCTCCTTTAAGTCTGTGATTTGTATTGTCTAAAAATGTTAAATCAAGCTGATGTCATGTCATCTTAATCATGGTTTTTATTATAAAAGGTTTAAAATACTCACCCTTCCTCCCCAACGAAGCTGACGTAGAGCTTGCTGCGCTGCAGGTCTTTGCGGGAGTAGCACATGATCTGGTTAAAGGCATCTTCCAGCAGGTGGTCACGGCGGATGATCAACCTGAGACACACACACACACACACACACACACACACACACACACGTCAGCTCATACAAATACACACACAAAACAGAGGCAGAAAATAAAGCATCCACTTACTTTAGCTTCCCTGGTCCTTGGCCATAGCCTTTAGTTTCTAATTTCCTGTAGAAGTTGCGCAGTTTGGCTTCAAAGTCTCTCTTGTAGGGTGCCGGGGCTCTGGCATTCGCTCTCTGAGTGCCTTTGGGCAGAGAGAAAGACGGAAGAGATTTTGCATTATATATGCAGTCTTTGTCTCTTTCTACTTAAAGCAGCATTTGCCATTTCTAAGTGAAGGATTTAAACCTGAACAAATATTTCAGAAATAAAAAGCTTTTGGCCTTTATGCAGCGTCTCAGGCTCATACCAGGCGAGTTCTGTGGCGAGGAGACAGGTGATGCCCGAGGTGAGTGACAGTAGCTGGAGTGAAGTAAGGCGTGAGGAGGCACGTAGGACATGACTTCATCTTCAAACAGGCTGCAGAGGAGACACACAACCAGGAAGAAGTTATGAATTCATTCAAAAGAGAAGCTTCTGTTAAAGGCATGAGAGACAAGAAAGGACAAACACCAAGTAGAAAATGAGGAAGATAAGAGTAACAGTGATATGCACCTGATACAATAAGACACAGAAGGGAAATAGGAAAGTAAAGGACGGACTGAGAGGTCTCACCTTAGCAGCATGACGAGGTCGGCGTCCCCTGACAGCCTGGCCAATCCCGACCCTCCATCTGTGCGGATCAGCTGCACCTTGTCCCTGTTGTCACATCAACATTACACTGAGAGAAGCTGGCTACTGCAGAATCACTCCATATGGAAGCTCTACATATAGCAGTGTGTTTGTGGGTGTATATACCTGAGTGAATGGTTCCGGTTGAATTCGGGCTGTCTCTCCTGTAAGATCTCAAATATGTTTGGTTGTCGAAGAAACGCCACTATCTTGTCGTTGTAAGCTAGAAGAAGAAGATCAGACACATTGATGTAGGTCATATGTAATATATGTATATATTTTTACATGCATGTTGCTCAAACTGTTGTTTGCACTCTGGTTAAACCCACATACATTTCATTGTATTGTAACCTGTTAATGTGCAATGACAATAAAGTGAATCTAATCTAATCTAATGTGATCCTCTCTTTAGGGTTGTGCTTGTGTTTGGGGCATGTACTGACCCACTGGCACAACGTCTTGGCCCTGCCCCCTGTTGGCAGAGGTGAAGGTGCTGGAAGGCCGTGGCAGGACAGGCGGGCCATGACGAGGGTCTTCACCCACCTACAGGGATAAATAGATAGGGGAGGCATTTTTATTTTAAGGGCGCATATTACAAAAACTCTATCCTCAGATAGCATTAGCGTGTGTGTTGTTACCAGTCGTCGTGGGCTGACCTCCCCGGCACTGTGACTGCGTTGGCGGGTCAGGTGTTGGCGGTGAGCCAGGACGCTTGGGGGCCTGCAGCTCTGCAGAGGCAGCCGGGGGTCGATGAAGGTGGTGGCACGACAGTTATGGTCCACGAAGAAAGGCTGCATGTGTACGCACAAAAGCAAGGAACTGTCGAGTCTTTGAATCTTTATTCATATTTTTAAACACAGTTAAGATTTGCATTTGCAATTAGTTGGTGTCACAAAATATTGCTTATACGTACATGTCTAAAATTAAGATTTCATTTTATGCAAATCTCTCATATGTATGACTTTTTTTTTATTGTGATTTTATACACAAATATATCAATCATAACAATATTTGATTTACTTCACATTTATAAAATATACTTGAATTTTCTTCTGTAAGTATTCCTGTGCAAAGCACAAAAATGTAAACAAAGTATTATTTTCATAATTATATTTGCTGTTAAATTATGCTGCTTTTATTAATTTAATTATTTTATATATTAATGAAAACATTTATTAATTCATGTATGCATGTCCTTCAGATTTTTTTGTTTTTTTTTGTTTATTGATGAAATATTATTTACACCATGAAGGGATACCCAGAAAATAAGTCAAATAAAGTAAAGTGCATTGAGTATAATATCTCCCAAATGACAAAGTATCCTGATAATGATGCTCTGTATTTTGTGGGAAATGATGCATTCCAGACTATCAGCCATAAGTTAATAATGTACTATATGGCAAAAAACATTTGGGCAGATAATGTATAATGTTCTTTAGAGGCTTTTCCAACCTGACAAGTTCAAACCCATGAAGGTAAATGTTGACATTTTAACACACCCGTTTTGATAGGAGTTACATTTAAAGGACAGAATGTGTGGTCCCCCACCTTGCCGGTGTGGTCGTGCTTCATCTCCCAGCCTCTGGGCAGCTCCAGCTGCTTGTTGGCCAGCAGGTTGAGGAAGGCCACCAGGTCTCTGTTGTGCTGGTAGCGCTCATAGTGGTGAGCATCCCGACGAACCTTACTGATCATATGCTTCAGACACGTGTTGCTAGTGAACATACGATAGGCACTCTACGGTGAGGGACAGAGAAGAGCAAGAGAAAGCAGAGGAAGAAGGAAGGACAGAATGAGGAAATACATCCACCAGAGACGTTCTGTTAAGTCCCACTGATAGTGCAGATGTTTATCCATCACCATTAATTGTGTGCTTTGGTTTTTCATTTGTTAGTGACGGTAGGAAAGTTGTTGGTGTGGGGAATGAATTGTGCAATCTATTTTATAAAAAAAGCAAGACACTTTTCAGTGTTAGCCTACCACCCCCTCTATGTTTACTCACATTAGAAGGGTCGCTCAAGGAAAAGCTATTACCATCTTTCTGCCTAGAATTTTTGAATAGACATTAATCCTCCACTCAGTATGGAATGCAATAACTGATGATGCCCTGAGTTTTAACCACACGCTAATAAGCAATTGTTAGCATGCTACTGCTAAAGTGAGCTTTAGAGGTTTCTACATTGAATGGGGACAGGCTAGCAGCTTCTTACTGCTAAACCACCAATATGTAGGTCATACATCCACACAAAAGGCATCTTTTTGATGTTCAGTGCACAAAAATATAAATCTGAGATCAGAAAAAAAGGAAAAGAAAAGAAAAGGTCTGCCCAAAATGATTTGACTATCCCCCATACAGCACAAAGAAAAAAAAGACAAAACCTGTCTAATTGTCTAAACCTAAAAATGTTTACCCTCTCATGGATAACAGAGGCTAAAGAGTAAGCTTTGCAATGTCCTAATATATATATATTTTTTTTTTATTATCGTGCAAACCATGAAATGGGGTGGAAGAAAATAGAGAAGGATTGGTTGAAAGAAAGAGGGAGGAAGAAGAAGAAAAGGAGAGTCCGTACAGGGTTGGAATGCAGCACAGTGAAGAAGTCGGGGCTGGTGAGGAACTTGGCGCTGGGGGACTGGAGCAGCAGTGTGAGGCGAGACCTGGAACTGGACTGAGCCATGCTGTTGTCCCTACGCAGCTCTGCAACACACACACACACACACACACACACACACACACACACACACACACACACACACACACACATACACACACACACACACACACAGAGAAGATGCTACTAAATTAATGCTCCAGGACGTGGTTTAAAGAATACATTGACCAGCGTGCAGCAAGAGGATTACCTGGGATGGAGGGTTGCATGTCAGTCTCATCCATCGGCACTATATTGGCTGGCTGCTCCTCTGGTCTGCTGTCATTAGTGATCGTCCTACGTATGCTCTGATACCTGGAAAAGTGTGTATGTGTAACTAACGGGAAAAGATTTTATTTTTAAACTTTGCTGCTTGTATACGGGCTGACCATAGAGTACCTGCGGTTTAGCTGCTCCATCTGCTGGATGGAGTTGGACCTCTGGAGGGTCTGCGGTGGGGGGGGAGCAGTGGGGCGCTGCCAAGTTGTGGTTCTGTTCACATGGTCCACGTAAAAGATCCGACCGTGGCTGTCGATGCGAGCCTCCCAGTCTGGTTGACCCAAAACACACACACAAACAAGTTGACAGAAGTGAGAACACACTTGATAGCAAGGCCATGCTTAACAGGAAGACGCAGAGGTTTTGGTACCTAAACCAACAAAGGTAGAATTGGTTTAAGGTCAGTCCGTCAGTTATGTTGAGAATTTCAGCAAAGGTGTAAAGGAACAAACACCAACTGTGAAGATGAACAATGAATCGCTTGTATACACAGCACTTGAAAAAATGGAAAATGTGTCTTGGTAAATGAGAAACCAGATTTATTGGGGCTACTACTACTATTTCAAAGGTCAGGAATGAACCATCAAGGGTCAACCGACATGTCTTTGAGTTTTTCCTAAATGTTTAAAAAATATTTAACCTGCCATTGAAGGATTAGTTTACACATTAGTTGTGTGTGGAATTATGTCAATAAATATGATTATGGCCATTTCACACTGTATACACATTAATTAATTAATTACTTCATTCATTCATTCATTCTTTCATAAGAATTGTTCATAAATAAATAAACAAGTACAAGTTTTTGCTTCCAACTATTTTTAGTGTATTATAAACCACATATATATATATATATATATATATATATATATATATATATATATATATATATATATATATATATATATATATATATATATATATATATATATATATATATATATATATATATATATATATATATATATATATATATTGTATATAGGTTTATATATTTGTATATATATTTCTCTCTCACACACAAACACACTCACTAGGCGGTAGTGGCTCGTCCACTCTCTGGTAACGACTGATGTCATGGCGGACAGATGGCAGGGAGCGAACAGACTGGTGGCCATTAACCTGAGTTGTGGCACCTGCTTACACACACATACACATGTGCACACACATTATATGATGTCATCAAAAATGTTAAGACATTTTTGCATCACTTCTCATATAAGAAAGGGCAGGAGTGTGTATGCGACAGTGGAGAAGCTCATGGACGTTCAGGGGAAAAGCTAAGTTAACAGTTAGAGGTCTGTGTGCCCTCGAGCATGGCTCCCCTTCCCGCTATTATCTAATACTGTCAAAAGGTTAAATGAGGACAACTGAAAATGATAATCGAACAGCTTTTTGGCAGCTTCAGGACACTTCTTCTGATCTGGATAATGCTACAGTCTTTGATTAATACTAGGTGACAGCTCAATCCTCAGCGTGACGAGACAGACATGGGGAGGATTTGCATGAAGTCAGCTTTTGGGCAGCAACACCAACAAACATTGAAAGAAGAAAAATAGATGAAATATCAGAGAAAATATTGAATAAGTATTTAAAGCTTAAGGAATGGAATTCTGAATCCAAATAGATTGTGAATGTTTTCCCTTGTTAATAAAAATTAAAAGATAACTCTCAGGAATGCAGAACAATCATTTCTGCATCTCACCCCTGTCTCTCTCCAGCCCGGCTGCCCCGTTGGGACTGTCTCTGGGCCTGACCAGCTCCCGGCTCTGGGCTGCTCCCCTCATGGACTGCCTCCTCCTCCACACCTCCCCTCCCTCCTCCTCCTCCTGTTCCACCCCGCCGCTGGCTCCTGTCATTTAAAACAGACAATTGTTATGTGTTTAACACTTGTTCCCAAGTTATTACGTAAACATTTGGTACTAAAAAGTCAAAAGATCCTTAATGTATATATTCCTGCCCTGTCTCACTAACCAGCTTCAGAGGACCCTCCTCCTTGGTCAGCTATGTTGCTGCTGGTAGAGGAAGCTGCTGCGATTGGCCCGTTGGCTTCACTGCTCGATGACTCCGCCCCTTCCTCCTCTGCCTTCGGAGCCACCTCTTTTCTTATCTCCACCTCCTGAGGAGTAAAGATTAGAGGAGAGATTGAATTAATCTGGCATCTAAGACATGTAGCTTTTAGTCATCTAAACAGCTTCTCACCTGAATGGGTGAAAGTGGTCCTAGTAAGGGATTGTTTGCACCAATCCTGCTGCTCTGCTCCTGACAGGTACACTCCCCAAAACGTTCCCCTGACCCGGCTGCTGCCCCTGCCTCAGCCCCTGATGGCCTAGAGGAGGGGCTGGCTGCTGTGGAGGTTACAGCCCTCAGGCCAGCGACCTCTACGGTCCTACCTGCAGTGTCAGCAGCAACTGATGTCCCCGCCTGTGTTTGGACAGCAGCTGCACATTCTGCAGCTCCAGGGTCAGCCCCTGCAGGTTCAGTTCCAGGCTGAGCACTAGCAGGGGAACCTGCCTGTGTTGTGTCCCCTAATCCAAGACCAGTCCTGGCCCCAGTCTGCCCCTGTTGTGGGTCAGCCGATGTGGTTGAGTCGGCGCTCTGCGTTGTCCTTGTCTGCTGTGCTTGCTCCCTGTGTGTCCCCATTGTCTCCTCATCCTCATCTGAGTCTATGTGCAGCATGGCGTTGAGCCTGGTGTCTGTAGGGAAGCTGGAGCGTAGTTTTGGCGAGGGCTGGGCTAGAGGTCTGGGCGCCTCCATGGCGTCCAGGTAGTCGTTAAGAGACACCTGTCGGTGTGTGTGTCCGCCCATGGCTACAGGGAGCAGATCCTCTTCTCCAGTCTGCCCGGGCTCCCGCCACACGCTGTCGTCACCGTAGTAACAAGCTCCGTTGACCACCACAGAGCCCTCGTCAGAGCCAGAGGGAGAGGGCCTGGACAAGGACTGATGGGGGGCGTCTTCATCGTCTGAGGGACTGCCAGGGTCGCCATTCACCGCGCCATCCAAGATGGATTCCACTGCATCTGGGGAAGCTTCTGAGAGAAAGAGGACGGATGACGGGCGAGAAGGGGAAAAGAACAGTGAAAAGAACATAACTCATATTTTCTGTCAGTTATATGATCTGTAAATCCTATAACTGACAGTGACAAGAAGATATGACGTCAGGGTTAAGTATCTTGTTTGCAATGATTTTTTTTAAATCACGTGAAACACTAATTTAGGCTCATTTAAATCACCTCAAAAAAGCACAACCTACACAGACACACACCTTCTTGCCCGGTGGAGGTGATATCCATTCGAAACAGTAGCTGCCCGCTAACATGGTCCGTAGGAAGACGGCGACACAGGCTGTAGCTGACTGGTTGATCGCTGTACACACACACACACACACACACACACACACACACACACACACAAACGGACGGAAACAAACATACTTTTAGGCAACAAGCAGATATGCACCATAAACAGTCATCCTGCAAGAAACACAATACAACATGTTTCAGTGGAGAACATGATTTCCACTGTTGATCAATATCTGAACAATGAGCTGATTGGCATGTATTGATCGTTATCGACTGAACCATGTTGAGTCACTGTAGTTAAGTGCTGAAGGTCAAACGCATGACCAGTGCTCCTTGAAAGCTAGCAGGACATTTATCCACACACATGCAGGAGCTTCAAAACATGTGCATCTGCAGACACACAGGTGTGTGTGTGTGTGTGTGTGTGTGTGTGTGTGTGTGTGTGTGTGTGTGTGCTCACTCAGCCGTCGGCCCCTCCAGAAGTCTCTGCATGGGAATGATCAGCTGGCCCAGAAAGCGCTTGATAATCGGTCGGCTCTTGGAAAACTTATCCTTCACCTCGATCCGCAGAACGTCCGTCATCAGAGCCACAAAGGTGTATTTCTACAAAAGGATCATCAGTACCGTAAGTAAGTCTTTCTAATTCATTTGGTATCAGCTATTGGAATATCATGAGGTTTCTCTGTGTTAAAAAATGCTGATATTTCTCTCTTTGGTTAATCTTATGCTAAGGGTAAGTCTCCAAAGAAATAAATGGAAGTCTATGGAAGTCAAATTTGTGTGGGTGTGGGTGTGTGTGTGTGTGTGTACCTCCCCGTGCCACACTGGGTTGGTGGTGTTGGCGATGATGGAGGAGCGTCTCTCATGGCCGTGGTGGGTGAACTTGGGGAGGCCACTCCTCTTACCGGGCTGGATGGACATCTTCAGGTAGGGATCGGGGTTGAAGAACATGCCCTTCTTCAGGCCAGCAGCCCGGATATCTGGAGTGAAAAAAGCATATGCACTCAGAACGGGTGTGTGTGTCTTTTTTTTTAATTGAACAATATATCTATAATAATCTCTCCTACCTGATAGGGTGAAGCTGACTAGTTTCCGACAGTGCTCGGTACCGGATTGGTCATCCACTTGGCCTTCACTGCCCACCTGGTGAGTAAACAACCAGCATGAGCATATCCCAGTTTAAGCCGGAACTGACTTCATTTAAAGAAAAAGTTTGATTCAAAGTTAAAATTAGGACTCAGACCAATATTCCCTCTCCCTCTGATTCAAGCTGACTGCTTTACATTTTACCGACTCAACTGGAGCAAGCTCCTCACTTCAGTTTCTGCTGCCGATAGCTCGGTCCACCTCTCTCCATAAACCAACTCTGACTGCACGCCATCTCAAAACTTGCTTCTTTTAGCCCAAATATACAGTGCCAAATACATTGTTTGGATGAAGCAGCAGCTGATCTGTCAAAGCTATCAAAGTGAATGACCTAGTGGGGGTGTAGATGGGACATACCGGTACTCCAGGGTTCTTGACAGTGATACAAGGTGTTGTTGCTCTTAATGCTCCGCTTACACCATGATAGTATTTAAAGGACACCTTGGTCTCCGCTGGGAAGAAAACACAACACAAGACACAAATTACAACATCATCAGGGTTATTTTTGTCAGCAAAGTCCTCCAGAAAGATGCTCTCACAGGCTGCATGGTGCAATTCATTCACAACTAATCTGTAGTGGTGGAACGCCCCTTTAGCGAAACATGAAACGCCAGCGAGACAAGATGGCCACTTACGCTCCATGAAGTAGGGTCCCGCCTCCAGCCTCCAGACGATCTGTCCCCTCTGGGTGCCGTTCACACCACGGTTCTTTGAGTCCCACACATTGGCCACACATGTCTCATCTGGAAGAAAACACACACACACACACACACACTCTCAAATTCAAAAGCTGCTCCATTGCATTTCTCCGGCTTCTGCTTCAAAAAACACGCACAGGTGCCGTGGTAAATTAGACAACAGTTATACAACAGTAATACATACGGGTCAGAACAGGACGTTAAGCAAAGGTCACGTATTGAGCAATTGACTGACTTAATGAGGCAGTAGCATGCACACAGACCAAGTTCAGTTCCAAGAGTAGGGGGAGTTACTGTTTATCAAACATTCAACCCAAGTAGAGAGTGGCAGGAAAACACTGGCGATATACCAGTTGCATTTGGATCCATAACTTGAGTTCATGTTTGCATCACATTTTAAGTTAATACAATATACTGTAGGGGCCTCAATACTTCAATAAATTAAACTTATGGAATAAAGTAAATTCTTCCAGAGTTGTGTCTACTCATCCATATTATATTTGATTTATTTTGCATGCAAGGACAGATTCTTCAGCAAAATATATCCAACAAAAAAACAGCTGATAATTGCACCCCCACGGACACACAGTATCCATGTTAAGTTAAGAATCAGTAACAAAAATCATCCCCGCAGGTCTTCTTTTTTAAAAAAAATGTAAAGTCATGGCAATTCGGAAAGTTCTTTATAAGCAACAGAGGACATTTTGAAAATGCTACACCAAGGCCCAATCTCAGTAACCACAGCCACTAACACCAGTGACAAACTTTCATTAAGACGTAAAGTCGCCCTGCTGGATTTAACAGTGTTACCAACTCAGAGGCCTATCAATCAATGTCAATCTGCCATTCATACATGTACATGTCAAATATACTTAAAATATCAAACAAAAAAAGTATTTATTTTTGATTAAATTGTTCCACCACGGCCACCATATGATCCATGACTACTAATAAAAGTCTTTCCTTCCTGGACAGTCTTTCACCAGGTTAGATACCAATATGGATTTTATGGATTTCTTTTAACATGAGCATTAAGGCAGCGTGCTGCATTCACATTACGAACCACCATGGAGGTGACAGGTTCCAGAGGGAGAGAACTTCTACCTTCATAAACCACATCACTGTCTGTGCTCGTTGATCCATCAAATATTTAAGTGTACATGCCATGACAAATGGCCCATGTCCAGACGGATTAATGCTGGCGTACATCAGCCACACATTCACCTCTTACCCTCGGCCTCTGACACACCAGGTCACCATTAATTACACTTTTTTTGTGTTAATTAAGTAATCCTCACACCTACACACACACACACACACACACACACACACACACACACACACACACACACACACACACCCTTCAATCATCCAAACCTCCAGTCTGAGAACTCGCACACACATCAGACAGCAGGAGGTAATGGAGCCCAGGCGGCTCCAGGGGGAGCGTGGCCGACAGCCAGGCTGGAAACGGTGCTCACCCCCTGGGGAGAATCAGTCCAGAAATCCCCTCTCCTCCTCCTCGCTGCCAGTGGGTCAATAGCAACCAAAGAGCTGCAGATGGGATGGAGAGATCACCTTTCACTGGCTTCACTATGCCTCAAATAAGGGATTGTCCACAGGCGCTCACTCTCACTCACACTCTCTCTCACACACACACACACACACACACACACACACACACACACACACACACACACGGTTCAAGATGACCTTAGCGTTGTGTATTTATCTGGCTGCTGAAAGCTGCTCTCTCTCACCTGAGCCTGAGAACTACGTGGCTTCAGTGATCCCAGAGAACACAGGTTACTAGCAGAGACGGGCTTTTACCTCACATTAAACTCATGGCATTGCCTGCTCCAAGAGGACATGTTTCAATATATTTTAGCTTTCCCTTCTGAGATTTATAGAGATTTGGCTACATCAAGTTTCTATGTATTTTTAATAGGGCTGTCAAATTAACGCGTTAATTTCGATTAATTAATCACAGAAAAATTAACGCGATTAAAAAAATTAACGCAGATTAATCGCACTTCTATAATGCCCTTTGACCCGGTGCAAAAGTGGTGCGCAGCTGCACCAAGCTGAACCTGTAGCTTGCATACACGGCCCGCACAGGTGAAAGGGATAAAAGTAAAGAGAGAAGCTGGGGGAAAGGGCGGGGCCGAGGGCTCTATGGATGGTTTATGGGATGCTTCGGGCAAATAAGCATGAAGGTAGGAAGACATCTTACTTTATTCTCTGCAGTGTCTGTGCATTATTGATTTAGTGGGTGCAACAATGTAGGTTCAAAAGTATCTCTCAATCTTCCTCCGTGTGTACAATTTTGTTTGCTAGCTGTCTCGTCTCCCGCGTAAACGGACACCCGCCCCGTGTGTGTGTGTCAATATTTTTGCCTATGAGTACGACGATGGGGAATGAATCGGCATAGGCATCTGTGGCAGTGCAGCGCTGTCTGTTGTGGAGACAGAAGTTACGAGAAACGGAGAGCGAGAGAGAGAGAGAGAGAGCCAGAGAGAGAGAGAAACAAACTGTAGTAGGCTATACAGCTGTTTATAAACAGGTATAAAAGTGTCATAAAAGTATGCGATTAATTTAGATTAATTAATCACTGAGCCTGTAATTAATTAGATACATTTTTTTAATTGCTTGACAGCCCTAATTTTTAAACAAAATATATATGCAGCATACATTCGTCTTTAAAACTCAGTACAGTTCTTAACATGGTCTTGCTATCATCCATTAAAAAGGCAGCGGTGACCCTGATAACATCATATTAAGGTAATTATATATCAAATGTTTATGCTTTATTATTGGTAGATTATATATTAGGCTTTGAAAGTTATGCATATGTATCTGTTGTACAAAAGTTGTATTGCATTATTGAAAATATTCACAAAGATTTTGTAGTTTTTGAAAGTCAAGTTTCCCTTCAAAACCTCTGTCATTCAAAAGTACATAACTATTGGACACTATGGTGTAATATGAGACGGGAATGTGCGGCTGTAAAATGCTATTGATGCTGAGTCAGCGTCACTTTTCATCAGGATAACTTACTCGCTTTTCTCACATACTCAAACACACACACACACACACACACACAATCCATTAGTCGGTTAATGTAGCAGTGGTAGGGCTGATGTAATGCTCTAACCTTGAGGAGATGAGTTACAAGTCCCAACCTCTACGGTGGAGCTTTGATATCACTGTCCGAAGGCCAAATGTTTTATCATATCCCCTGACCCACAGAAGGACAGACGTACGGATGAATGGTAGGGAGGCAACGTGGAAAATTAGAGAAAGCAACAGGAGGCAGAAAGTAAGGCTTGGACATGTATAATCAATAGTTCAATCAAAACGTGTGTTGTTGTTTTTTAACAATGCTAGGGTAAAAGTAACAGTCTGATACGGTAGATTTGTATGCAAGGTGCCTTGACACTATAAATGCTGTGCAATCCCGCCAAAACATCAGGCTCATCAGACCTGGATCGTAAAGTTTAGTGTGTGCTTGATTAACTTGGGCAACAGAGTAATTAATGATGCAAACATGAAGCTGGTGCTCCACTCTTCAGTGAGGTCGGGTTTGCTCACCGATGTGGTACAGGCCGATCCAGTCGGTGGCGTCCACTTCCTCCTTGATGTCCCAGGAGATGACCAGGTGGCTGTGGCCCAGAGTCAGCTGGTACGTGGAGGCCGTGAGCGACGAGCGGCTCTCTGACGTCACCAGGTCTGTGTCGCTATTGGCCCGCTGGAGCCCCACCGCCCCTTCTGATTGGCTGCCTGACGACATAGCAGAGGAAGAGGAGGAGGAGGAGGAAGTGGAGCCCTGCATAGACAGGCAGCGCAGGTTCTCTGGTCCTATAGTGTAGGGCCGGGACTGAGGGCTGCGCCGACGCACCGCCAGCAGGTGGTCCCGGGCACTGCCATTGGTCGACGACGAGGAAGCTGTGGCGGCCATCGCCATGGTTACAGCGGAGGAGGGAGCAGGGGGGTGAAGGAGAATGGGGGAGGAGGGAGCAGTGGAATGGGGGCGGGGACGAGGGGGGAGGACGGCTGTGGCCAGGGAGGGGCGAATGGTGAAGGCTTGGTGGGTGGGGCCAAACTAAAAACAAGAATGAAGGAGAAAGGTAGGCCACTCACCTTTAAAAATACTTTCACTACACCGAACTAAAGAAGCACTGAATGGAGGTAAAGATTGAGGAATGGGGCAATTCCGAGAGCAGTGCACTGTCCAGAGTAACTTTAAAAAAATCTATTGGAATTTGGTTTCCGTGCTGTACATTTCTTTGGCCCTGCTGGCGTTCCCTTGGGCAAGGCACTCCAGAGTTCCCTGGTTCCCCTAGACGTCATTCAAGGTATTCAAGGAGGCTGTTCGCACCACGGTCAAAACTTCGATCTCTCTTTTTGTTTCTCTCAGATCAGTCATGCACATCTCGTTTCCGCTCGAGGACACCTGTTGGTTTTGCCGTTGCTCGAGGGCACTACGGTACTATAGGAATCATCCAGTAGGCCATCATGATGAAGGGAGGAGGTGGGAAGAGGGAAGATGACGGGGTGCTCCTATGATCCACAGGAGAGGGGTGGATGGAGGGTGGAGACCTATAGGGCAAGAAGAGGGATGATGGTCAGTATATTGTGGTGATGGCTGACATAACAGGACACTTAAACAAAGGCTACTAAATGGAATTCAGCCATAACTGAGGCCTATTAGCTTTTAGCATTTAGCTTTCTGGTCGATGGGTGTTTTTTTGTAACTGCACCATTAAACCAAATAGATATATTCTAGATCACAGTACACACATTTGTACCCACAATTCAACCTTTGCCAATAATAACTACATATTTTTTACATATACTTTGTATATCCCTTTAGCCAAAGACAGGCCTGAATGAATTGATAAAGATGTCTCCAGCAGCAGCTGTTTCAGAGGTTATAAGGTTCAATTCCACTTCCTGAATAGATCACAATAAAAACCGTATCTCTGCAAGCTTTCAAAATGCAGACACAAACACACACACACACAGACACTCTCACTTGCACTCTCTCTCACATGCACTTTAGTTGCCATGGTGAGGATGATTACGCCAAAACTGCTTCTTGGCTTCCGAGCCAGACACGTCACACCTAATGGATCAGCCGCCACTCCCCTCCTTCCTTCCTCTCTTGCTCTCTTTCCATCCTACTTCTTATGAGACTAAACGGATGTGCACTCACGCACAGACATAAAGACACCCCCTACCCATCCATTCTACCCCCACAGACATCTAAAATCAGCTGTGCAGATAGAGAGCGAGAGAGTTGGGCGGAAATCTGCAGAGAGAGAATGCGTGGGAGATGGACCCAAATAAATTATTAAAACAGGAGACAGTGAATGTCTAGGTGTTTAACGCTAAAATGAAGACTTATTGTTGAGTAAATGTAAAAATATCCTCTTGTTAGAGTCAAAGCTTAGTGCACCTCACATGCAAATAGAAGCCCCTTTGCGCTCGTAAGCCTGTACAGAACAATAATCAACAGCAACATCTGACTGACTTGATGAATACGCTCTCTCCTTTTAGCTCCAGGGTTAGGGTTTTGGATCTTCTGCTGCTGATGAATCTGTTATGATAGCTCCTAGCTAAATGTGTGTCAACAAGCATTATGTTAGTGTTATATATACAGTATCTCACAAAAGTGAGTACACCCCTAACATTTCTTCAAATATTTCATTATATCTTTCCATGCGACAACACTGAATAAATGACACTTTGATACAATGTCAAGTAGTCAGTGTACAGCTTGTATAACAGTGTAAATTTACTGTCCCCTCAAAATAACTCGACACACAGCCATTAATGTCTAAACTGCTGGCAACAAAAGTGAGTACACCCCTAAGAAAAAATGTCCAAATTGGGCCCAAAGTGTCAATATTTTGTTTTGCCATCATTATTTTCTAGCACTGCCTTAACCCTCTTGGGCATGTAGTTCACTAGAGCTTCACAGGTTGCAACTGGAACCCTCTTCTACCCATTCATGACGACATCAAGGAGCTGGTGGATATTAGAGTCCTTGCGCTCCTCCATCTCCCGTTTTAGGATGCCCCAAAGATGCTCAATAGGGTTTAAGACTGGAGACATGCTTGGCCAGTCCATAACCTTTACCCTCAGCTTCTTTAACAAGCCAGTGGTCGTTCGGAGGGGTGTTTGGGGTCGTTATCATGTTGCAGTACTGCCCTGCGGCCCAGTTTATGAAGGGAGGGGATCATGCTCTGCTTCAGTATGTCACAGTACATGTTAGAATTCAATGAACTGTAGATCCCCAGTGCTGGCAGCACTCATGCAGCCCCAGACCATGACACTCCAACCACCATGCTTGACTCTAGGCAAGACACACTTGTCTTTGTACTCCTCACCTGGTTGCCGCTCCACACTCTTAACACCATCTGAACCAAATAAATGTATTTTGGTCTCATCAGACCACAGGACATGGTTGCAGTAATCCATGTCCGTAGTCTGTTTGTCTTCAGCAAACTTTTTGTGGGGTTTCTTGTGCATCATCTTTAGAATAGGCTTCCTTCTGGGATGACAACCATGCAGACCAGTATGATGCAGAGTGCGGCGTATGGTCTGAGCACTGACAGGTTGACCCCCCACCCCTTCAAGCCCTTCAGCAATGCTGGCAGCACTCATACGTCTATTTTCCAAAGCCAACCTCTGTGTACGACGCTGACCATGTGCACTCAACCTTCGTAAACTGGGCCGCAGGGTGGTATTGCAACATGATAACGACCCCAAACACACCTCCAAGACGACCAGTGGCTTGCTAAAAAAGCTGAGGGTAAAGGTTATGGCCTGGCCAAGCATGTCTCCAGACCTAAACCCTATTGAGCATCTTTGGGGCATCCTCAAATGGAAGGTGGAGGAACGCAAGGTCTTTAATATCCACCAGCTCTGTGATGCTGTCATAAATGGGTGGAAGAGGGTTCCAGTTGCAACCTGTGAAGCTCTAGTGAACTACATGCCCAAGAAGGTTAAGGCAGTGCTGGAAAATAATGGTGGCCACACAAAATATTTACACTTTGGGCCCAATTTGTAAATTTTTTCTAAGGGGTGTACTCACTTTTGTTGCCAGCAGTTTAGACATTAATGGTTGTGTGTCGAGTTATTTTGAGGGGACAGTAAATTTTCACTGTTATACAAGCTGTACACTGACTACTTTACATTGTATTAAAGTGTCATTTATTCAGTGTTGTCCCATGGAAAGATATAAAGAAAAATGTGAAGAAATGTGAGGGGTGTACTCACTTTTGTGAGATACTGTATATATATATATATATATATATACATATATATACATATACACACACACACACACACACACACACACACACACACTTTATCAGATAGATATTTTTTTCTAGCCTTTTTTTATATATTTTTATTTTATCTATATGGAAATCCATTTAGCTGACACTGCTCGGTGCATTACTTTGAGTTTCAAAGGAAAACGTTTGCGTCATATCAGCAGCAACACAAAGACTATTGGTTCAATGCTATTGCTGATGCAAGTCCTGTCCAGACATTTCTGTCCTAACAGTGCCATGGGGAACATACAACACGCTGGAAACTTCATCAAGGATCAAGGAACTATTCAAATATAACACACAGGAAAACGTCCTTCAGCAACAAGTAGTGTGTTGTGACCGATAACCTACGTAGGTATGGAATTACATAGGAATGGGATTACTCACAATTTGCGAATAGATGTCACCTATAAATAGGAATATTTTCTTTTTTTTTCAATAAACGATTTTTATTTAAATTTTTCTTTTTTAACAAACATACAAAACATTTAGAACCCCACACCCCAAACAATCCTTGGAAAGATGACATATAAAATGACATCATTGACAAATGACAAACATTAAAAACAGTTACAAAAGAGACAACTACATGCAGTGTGTAATATGACATCATCAAGAAAGTTCTAGAATGCAACATTCCCTGGGCAACCCCACCCCTTTTGAATAATAACAGAAGCTACAGTGGCCTTCAAGGACAAGAACAATTCTAAATTTTAAACAATGCACCTGATGACATTCCAAAAACATGGATGCCTCCATAAGACCTGCCTGCTCAATGTACAAAATGTAATATTAATATTTGTAATTCTCCGCTCAGGAGGATAATTCAGATAATTGGCAGAGGTGATTTTAAACCAATGAGGACATATTTATGAACGAGGATATTGATTTTAGCTAATAAATTACTTAAAATGTTACACAGTGTCCCTTTAAGGACAAGAACAATTCCAAATTCCAAACAATGCACCTGAAGCCATTCCAACCATGACGCCTCAAAATAGGAATATTTTCTGCGGAAACATTGTGGAAAAGTTGAAGAATCTTTTCCTGTCAGTCCCAATACAGAGGCAGAAATGTGTTGTACTCACATTTCTACATCAATTCCTGTAAGGACGTCAATGCTTTCACCCAAGATGTATTCAGTTAATACACCACAATATAAAAAAAAATTAAATAAAAAGCTGTGATACTTAAAAAAACAGGCTCACACACATTGACACATCTGGCCAGAGTGTAAATAGTATACTATAAATAGTACAGGGCAGAGACCACCGTTGAGCACGGTGCCACTGGCAGAGTTTAAAGCCACTTCTGCCCAAATAGTCGCTGCACACGCGCACAATTCTTAAAATTATTCTGAATGTCTCCACGCTTTGTAAAAACAAATTAAAGCACACATACACACTCAAGCACATTCCATCCCTAGAGTCACACAAACAATACCATGCGGAACACACTCCACCACTGCCTCTTGTGTTTGATAAAACTAAATCAGAATTGCACCCACAAACAGGCTTATGCATGTGAAGCTCTGGGAAGGCAAGTGTCCTTGATCCAGCAGCAGGATTAAAAGAGAATGATAGAATGATAGGAGGGGATTCTGTTGACAGAATGCCTTCTCTAATCCACTGCATTACCACACGGCTTCAATCTGCAGCTGGAGAGCTGACGTTTCCATCCAGCTGTCCGGCAAGTTTAAACTCAGCGAATTGTTGTGTGAAACCAATGCACATTAGGTGTTTGGAAGGAGTCAGTACATTAAAAGGGTCACTCCAATGATTTATTATTACACTCCTGGGAAGTTTGGGAACTAACAAGAGGCAGACTAAAAAATAAATGAGACCAAGATACCTTGAATTTTAGGCCAAAGAATGGGTCAAGACAAAAAAAAAGCTGTCCTACATTTCCCATAACGCAAATAATTGCACCTTTTCGTTGGGCCAGGGTTACTTTACCTTTTCTAATTACAAAAATGTATTAATTTTTTATGCAATAACTTAAACTTTATAAGACACCGACTGACGATGAGAACTTATTGTTATGGAAATGACGTGACACACCCGTTCATCACTGTCACATACAGAGCAAGTACACACACTAATTAGTCAGTACGTCACATAACAAGTGACACACATGGGTCATGTCTGTTCTTAGCCAATACTCTGAGGAGCTCAAAATCAGCGCTTCCTTGCCTTGTAACCAACTAATTAGTTGTTGCCTCAAACAGCCAACTCCTATTCAATTCACACCCAGTCTAATAACCAAGGGCACATTTAAAGGCTGAGCTAATAATACCTGGCCTGTAACCAAACCCCCCCTGTATCACCAGTCCCCTACTCGAACCTCACCCCCTTTTCCTGCTTTCTCCTCCCTCCCACTCCGTCTCACATACTCCAAAAGATGACCTTTGCCCTTAGTCAGCCTGGGTCCCACAGCACGAGCATTCCACATTAGCATGCACGTAAAACTGGTAGCACTACCCACACTGGCTGCTTAACCAACACTAAACCTCTTGTAGTGTCAGCCCACCCCAACTATATAATTTTGTAAAATGTGCTGTTGGGTGAGTATAATTTTGGGAAGGTTTAAATGCATCAAAAAAACCTCCTTCACGTCAGGACATAATATATCGGCATACTTTTCCTATACTTAAACCACAAAGCTGTGAAAATCTGCCATACTACGAATATCCGCTTCAGCAGACTAGCTCTGTACAGGCTGAGCTTGGTATGCAGGAGGATTAGGAGGGGGGGGGGGCCTGGCTCCATGCTATCACCACAAAAACACAGGTACAGTAGCACACACACGTAACCCTTAACACAAATACTTTCACAAACACACACAGAAACATGAGACAGTACATTGATTGATGGAGCGAGTGTGTAGACTGGATCACTGAGCTGACTCTTTGCCGCTGCTACAGGGAATCTTAGTGTATTTGCTTGTGCTTGTGCTGATACAGCTCCTGATAATTGCTTTATTGTTAAGAATTGCCTATTTAAACATTCAGCAAATATATGGAGCCACACAAGCATTTGTTTAGGGTCATGTCTGTGTCTTTGGTCTCCATCACCTGCTGAGAGAAATGTTTGGCTTTTTAGCTGCTAAAAGCTCCCCTCTGTTCCCCAACTACAGTAGCTGCTAATTGTGTCCTGTCTGCTGTTGGTGCTAAATAGGTAGCATACAATGGGTTTATTTAGATCTTTTTTAGCTAAAAATAAGCTGCATTTTATGTCTGGAGGTGGCTTTAATGAGAGCTGTGAGACCAAAACGATAGTCAATTTGCAGGGCGTTATACAAAAACAATGAGCTAAAACAAATTAAATATTAACCTAACAAATTAAGATATTCTCTTTTTTAAATATCCGAGAAAATCTCTCATTCTGCTAATTAGTCCATTATTTACCTCTGTACGTAGATTATTTAAATGTACTATATGAAATGAAATGAGCGCAATAATTCTTTGAGCAGCAGCTTCAAGTCTGCGGAGGTTATTTATAAAATGGTGAGACTGTTACTAAATATACACCCAACCCAGTGAAAAAACAGATCCAGGCACTGAGATCGATAGACTCTCAACCAGTTTTGATGTGAGCCCCACACACACACACACACACACACAAACACACACACAGGAGGAGGCTCACCCGGTCCCTTTAGAGATGCTAGAAATGTGTCCTATTTGCCCAAATAACTTTGTGAGTTTGGAGTGGTAAACTTCAGCCAAACATAAAGGCAAAAAAGAGACCACTTAAGGCATACTAGGTCATTCTGGAGAACATTTGTTGACAAATCACAAATCGTGAAAATCAGTGAATATCTTCTCACAATCTGTTACCTGTCTGTCCTGTGTGCTTGCTGAAAAAAATCCTGTGTAAATACAGAGAGCCTAGACTCTGTAAACAAAGGGAATGTAAAGAAAGTGGGCCCCCTTTGTATACATTCCCTTTTGTTTAAATACTAGTTTACAGAGCCTAGGCTGTGTATACACACACAGTACGGACAAGGTAGCAGATTTGAGAAGATACCCACTCAGTTTAATATACTATAAATCTGGTTTTAGTTTGTACAAAAGCAGAATTTTTACAATAGTATTGGGACTCGATAGCCTAGGCTTTGTATTCCCAGATATTTTTTTTTTCCAGCCCACACCTTAAACCGTTTCTTCCACTCTGCTTGGGTATCTGGTCGGTTTAATTCGCTATAAATCTGGTTTAGGTTTGTACAAAAGCAGACTTCTCAGACAGGACCACTATCCCACACACACAGTCCTGAAATAGCTGTAGCGTGATTGGAGAACAATGAGGCAGAGGGCGACAGCTTCCTGTCCCCAAACACACCCCTCACATTCCACTGTGCCAGTTTGTGTTTCGGTGCATCCTTGTGTTCCTAACTCCTTATACAGGCCAAAGGGCCCAATCCATCGTGACATAACAGCGATGCAGCTTTTAACGCATAACCATTCACAGAGCGGTCACACACAGGGCAGGATGTTCCCACTGTAGGCGGGTGGTCCTGGAAGCTCCTAGATCAGAGTTTAGAGGTTCCATCTAACTTTTAATTGGATTTTGGAATCAAATTGGATCTGATGTTTGGCTTAATAAGCTGTCAAGTTACTTTAATGTCAATGGCCCATTAGTGCTTAAATAAGGTATAACTCACTGAAAGTTGCATGTATTAGTTTACAGGAAATGCCTAGAAGATCTCTTCTAAAGCATTGGGATTTTTTGTTATTACGCCTGCAGATCAGGGAGTTTAATTTAAGTAAAATCACAAGGCAGGATGCACTGGCCATGAAAGTGCTCTCATATCAGGTCATTATACCTTGTGGGTCAAAGATAGACCCAATACTCTTGAGAATCTTCCTTGTATTAGAGTGCAACGCCAAGATGCAGTACCGTGGTGTTGAAGTACATGAATCCTGCTTCTATTGGAACCAGGACCTGCCCTTGCTGGAGTGTAATTGGGCAATTCACTTGACCAATATTGCTAGCATCATCTGGAGCACACATCCAAACTAATCTGTTTTATTCAGCAGAGACGATGGATCAGACGATCTGTTCTCTTAACACCTTCAAATTAAATGTTTAAGAAAGCTGCATCCTCAGTCAGCCGCAGACCTCAAGACAAACAACAAGGGAGCACACCGATGACACCAATCAATTCCCTGATAAATATGACCTCAGCCTAGCTTCAGGTTATTATACACAGATTACAATAGGGTTAGGATCTTAAGTGAAGCTACTAGGCAGGAAATGGGAGATGAGCCGTCCTGTTATTCTAGAATTGATCTGATTGTGAGCACACTACAGCTCTGATCTGATTTACTCACATTGTCCAACAGAGTGCATGTGAGTGATCAAGGTTTAAATCCCTGTTGACTTTCACCTTTTTTTGCCAAATTCCTCTTTCCATATTGACAGACTGTATTTGGAGCGTTGTTGTTGTTGTGCAGAGGGCCTGTATTTGACACTGTTGCTGCCAGTGAAGCACACCACCAAGGCATGACTTAAGCTGCTCACAATAGCAGCCCAGTCGGAGGCAGCTCTTTGCATAGCAGCAGACAGATTGATAAGTGAAAACGTAAAAAAAGGTAATCAAATCAATTCGATGTAGAAACATAAATTACCGCCTTGATGGTGCCAAATTAGGATGAGCAGATCCCAACACTGTATTTTTTTCTCTATATTCATGAGACACTTCGCTTACTTTTGCTCGGGTGATTTAAACGTCGTTTACAGACCCTCCTGCATGCCAAAATCACCCCTGAAGAAGCCGTCTAATCATATACGGTGGTCCTCCATTCGGCCCGGGCACCACCGAGCCTTCATCGGCTTCCTAGCGGGCAAAGGCACTCCACAGCCCGAACACAGCGCCACCGCCTCCCGGTACTCCCAACCTCCGGTCAAGTCGAAACCTCTTTCTGAAGAAAACAAAAAATGTCTGCTTTTTTTATCCCCGTTTCTCAATCATGGTTGCTACTTCTCTCTATCCGCGGCGTCGTTTAATTCTCACGCAGTGTTGCCAGGCTGGGTAGAAAGACGCGTTCATATCTTATTTATTTGGCTGCTGCCACTTCACATCCGCCGCCCTGCTTCCGTCGCTTCACGCACTTTATCCCCGCTTTCCTCTCGATCTGACCGGCTGCAAGGACACAAAACCAAGTGCATTGCTGCTCACAGCGACATGTTCCCGTTAGAAGTGCTGGTGGTGGGGAACTTTTCTTAAACGCCAGGCCTTGTTGTGATAGTCCATAGTGACCGAACTCGGCATCAAAATAACTGATATAACACCTCCCCCCGCCTTTGAGGATAACGGGTGTCCAAACTAGGGCTCGGGGACCTTCAGAGAGGTCGCTAAAAGGGGGTCCAAATGTTACCGATGTATCTCCTAGAAATTAATTTCAAATAAGAGAACATAAGAGGATTACTGTTTAATCAAGGGTTTCAGTAATGATGGAGTTTAATAAGGGCATGGTCGGATCAGAAATCATCCACTGGGTGGTGACACAGGTTTATGTTTAGGGGAAGGGTGCAGGGACCAACCTAGGGAACCCATGATACCATGATTATACCAGTGGGCTATGCATCTGTCGTTAGTGTGCAGTAAGTAAGTCATTAGATTTCAAATTTAAATTAAATTAGTTGTAGGCCTATATCCCATTCTGAATTAATGCCAGCATGATTGTTTTGGTTCCAGGGTGCTACGGTCTACAGGAGCCAAGATACAACATGCAAAAGTGAAAAGAAAACATATGTGTTACAGCAGAGATGCTTCACTGTTCAGCAGACAGGCTTTCAACTGTTTCTATGTTGAGTTTATAAACAATATTGCTGGATACATTATTCATTGACTGGGGAAGATGGCCTGCCTCTGGTCCTGGCTAGATGGAGAGCAGTGAACCTGGGAGGAAACATTAAAGAGGACCTATTATACTACTTTTCTGGTCTTAATTTCTTGTTTTACACTGCTATAGAGCAACCTGACACAAATCACATCACAAAAAACTATGTAGATTTTCGGGAAGCTCTTTCTCTTATTTTGGCGATCCAGCACGTCCTGTCAACACTTGAGTGTGTGTGCTTCGGCAATCTCCGCTCCCTCCGCCTGTGATCGGCCATCTCCGCTTCCGCTTCCTTCCCCCCCCCCCCGCAAACCCCACTCCGTTGTGATTGGTTACCTTCCTTCCGGAACACTTTCAGTGGCGGGAAGCGTGAGCATGGACCTATAAGGGCACGAGAAAGACGCGAACAGGGAAGTGACAGCATTACCATACAAGGAAACATCCGCGTGGTGACTTCACGAAGTTACATGCGACGTCACAAAGTTATGGAAGGGTAGACCGCTTTGAACACGTGACTTCTCGACTGGCTAGAATAGTGTTTAGTGCTCTGCACAGACACCCCTGACGGTCAGCAGGGAATACATCGAAATGCATGTAAGTCATTATTTGATAATTTAGTATGGTTAAGCATGACTATAAATCATCATAACAACGTTTATAGGTCATAAAAGTATCATAAAAAGCATCATAGGTCCGCTTTAAGGAAGCAGATGGTTTGGAGAGGAGGGAGTAATGAATTTGGCAAATAATCCTACCGCATTAATTCCAGCAACTACAAACAAAAAACTCAGTTCATCCCACTTTGTCAGATCACTGTTAACAATGCAAATATAATAGAACATGTCCAAAACAACATCACGCTACATCTGTATGATAATAATGAAAATATTTGACAATTTCTTGCTGAAAAAAATAGATTCTTTATAAAACAGGTCTTTACAGCATAACCAGTTGGGGATGTTGAATTTTTACAATAGTATTGGGACTCTGCCGAATGTACAGATTCAGATGAGATTAAATGCAACACAGGAATAATGTAATAACAGCTGACATAGGACTTGAACATAATGTCTGTAACAGATCAACTATTGCCTGAGTCTTATCTGTCCATAAAAGTCTGCATTCCTTTAGCAGTAGTGTGTGCAAAGCTGGAAAATATAAATACTATGAAAACGTTACGTTACTGAATAATGCAAACGTCTAATCTTAAGAGCTGGGCCAAAAATGATTTAGATGTATAGAAAAGTAGTAAAACGGCCGTCGTTTCAGCCTAATTAAAAACACAAACTGGAGCTACATTGGAGGAGGCTCACCCGGTCCCTTAATGCTGATGCTAGAAATTTGTCCTATTTGCCCAAATAACGTTGTGGGTTTGGAGTGGTAAACTTCAGCCAAACATAAGGGCAAAATAGAACTGTCGGCTTAAGGCATACTAGGTCAGTCTGGAGAATTTTTGTTGACAAATCACTTTGTCAAAATCAGTGAATATCTCCTCACAATCTACTACCTGTCCGTCCTATGTGCGTGCAGAAAAAATCTGGTGTAAATACAGAGACCCTAGTAAGAAAGTGGGCCCCCTTTGTATACATTCCCTTTTGTTTAAATACCAGTTTACAGAGCCTAGGCTGTGTATATACACACAGTACGGCCAAGGTAGCAGATTTGAGAAGATACCCACTCAGTTTAATATACTATAAATCTGGTTTTAGTTTGTACAAAAGCAGAATTTTTACAATAGTATTGGGACTCGGCCGAATGAACAGATTCAGATTAAATTAAATCTAACACAGGAATAATCTAATGACAGCTGACATGGGACTAGAACATAATGTCTATAAGATCAATTACTGTCCGAGTCTCAGTTATCTGTCCATAAAAGATGTCTGCATTCGTATAACAGTAATGTCTGCGAAGCTGGAAAATATAAATACTATGAAAACATACAATAGACTTTACATATACAAACACACCAAGCTTGATGTGACAGCATGAAAGTCCATGTGGTATGGTTAGACAGAAACCAGTGTTTAGGAGAGATTTTATATGATAAACAAAAAAGGACTTGCTCATAAATGGATAAATATGGAAAAATCTAATTTGATATCATTATTGAATAAAATATTAAATTAATACATGAACCGTTACACGCAGTTTAAATGTTGGTAATTAAAAGCCAAATAAGTAAATATTTATTAATACATTTCTTTATTTTTATTGATTTATTTCTTAATTGCTGACATATTGTTTTCTGTATCTAACATTCAAGAGGTAGGTGGTACTTACCTCCCTGTTAATGCTTATTTTAAAGATATATTTTTTTGGCATCTTTATGCTTTATTGATAGTGTAGAGAGAGTTGAAATGGGGCAGAGAGGGGAGTCACAGCAGAGAACGACCGCGGGCTGGAATCGAACCCGGGTCCGCTGCTGGCCGAGGCCCATGGAGGGGACGCCCTACCAACTGAGATAAGGGCGCCCCCTGTTAATGCTTATTAACATAGAAGTTATTAACATCTCCATCATTAACATAAATTAAAATTAGTACAACGGAATGTAAATTAAGAAACATGTCTTAATTTGCAAATTAGTCACCAACATAAATACAAAATGCATTTAGTTATTTTTGTATTAATCTCTGGTTTTATTTATTTATTACTTTTTAGTTAAAATATAGATTAATTTATTTCAGCATTATTCCTTTTATTTTAGCATTTATCCATGTATGAATTAATCCTTTTCAGTCCTCCATAAGGAAGGGCTTGCAGGCACCGAATCAGAGTCTTAAAAATCAAAAATGTTTGCACTTTCAAACGATGCAGTGTGTGTTGATGAGCTGCCGTGCCATCTCAATGTTCCCACTGGTCTGGTAGATGAGGGACAGATTGAAGGCGATCTCCCTCCTTAGATCCACTTGATCGTCAGCTATACCCTGCAGGGAGGATGAAGACAGGGGAAGATCTGGTTAGAGAGGAAGAGTTGCAGATGTAGGTCCGTCGATCAATGTCCTAAATTAAAGTGGGGGAGAAGTTTCTATATTTGCAGTCACTATGATACAGCAATATGAGCACTCAATGGTTTTGTGTTGTGTGTGTTGGATGTATACGCACCTCCAGTTTCTGTGGGGAAAGCGCGAGGGCCTTCTGGTAGTAATGTATGGCCAAATGCGTGAGGCCCACCTGATGAAGCGCTCGGCCCAAGTTGTACATGCTCTCCTGACACTCTCCACGCAGCTCCACATATCGCCACAGAAAGGAGAAACCCTGAAAACACCCCCACATGTATCCAAAAATAGTTATCTGTAAGATTTTCATCTATTACATATGCAATTAAGTTGCTATCTATCAAAGACTGAGGTAAAACAATGATTTTGATCCACTGATAAAAACGTTTACATTTTACCACCAAAAATGCTGCTAGAAACGACCAAACTCAAGTCTTATGGATTAAAACTTTAAAGACGGACCTGATTAAGGTGTGTAATTGTAAAGCTAAAATGGGAACACTGTACCTGCACCACCAGTGTGTGTCGTTTGGCTACATACTTCTGAGAAGCCATGTGGAAGAAGGTGAGACCCACACACAAGCTGTGGAGTGGGTTTTTGGGGTGAGTCTGAAAGGCCTGGACATACTGGCCTGAAGAAAAGGCGTTGGATAAATACATGAGAAGGACACTGAAACACAGACTGTATGTACCAAGAATAAGCAGTGCGGTCAGTAGTCGCCCGAGTATGTTTCTTACCCAGGGCGTGCTTGAAGCTCCCTGACACCATGGCGTTGTGTCCACAGAGCACACACAAGGGGTGGTTGTCGGGATGTTTCAACAGCAGGCGAAGGCAGAAGCGATGGTGGCGCTGGTGCTGGGAGGTTATAGTCAGCTAAAGGGAAGAGATACAACATTATGTCATGTCCACAAGAAAACACACATGCACAGGAACAGTGTCAAAGACAGACGTAGGAACACCTGGTTGAAGATATTCCAAAGCTGAGGAAGATCCTGGTTTTCCATCAGCATCAATCTGTCGAGAAGACAGAAGAACAATTTATAATTGACTTTTCAGCAACAACGTCTTCTGCGCCTGACGGGAGCTGCACTCAAGAGCTGACCTGATGTAGTTGTAGGCCTTGTAGTAGTTGCGGTCCAGGATGGTGGCAGACAGGCCGAAGAACTCCATCTCCTTCCTCCTGGGCTTGTTGTCGTAGAAGGAGTAGAACTCCATGGCAGACTCCACCAGCAGATCGGCCTCCTCATAGCGATGGACCTCACACAGAGTCAGCACACAGCTCACCAGCAGCTGCCACCAGTCCTCTTTGGACAGGACGTTGGTTTTACCTGAGCACAACATGCCACTATGACTATCTTGATGTTGTTTACATATGGTCCGTTAAAGCGGCTACGAGTAACATTTAAATATCTTTTAAACAGCCTCATGTTTCCTCTGATAATCATAAATTACCTTTAACAGCAAACGAGACCATCAGCGCAAAGAAAGACGTTTTTAAATAGTTTTTATTACTGCTTTTGGTCTGGTCGCACACCCAGTCCGATTTTCGGTTCGCTCGTGCAAGCTCTATGGTCACATATCCGTATTGGTCGCAGATTTCAGTGTGGCGCAGCAACGTGAATTGAGAAGCCTATCCCTCCAGGTGAGGGAAGGGGAGCGGGAGCCTTGTTTGATACAGTTATTTGTCGTCATAATGACTGATAACGGGGCTGAACCATCAAAGAAAAAAAAGAAAATGCAATGAAGAAAAGCTAAAAGGGAGAGTGATATAGGCTACGGGGGACGAGGGCGTTGCCAAGCAACATGTATACAATTTCACGAGAGCGAAACTAGACTGCAGTGTTTACTCCTAAATGAATGAGCGGTTGGTACTAACACGTTTGCTTTGCTTCACCATAATCAGATAACCATTATCTGAAATAGTCATTATTTACATCAACAACATAAACACATTACCTCATCGTGATCCATACTAACTGCCGTCTCTCGTTCATTCGCTTTCTGTGAGGAGTCGGACACGTAGCCTAATCTTTCAGCTCCGTGAGAGAGAGTAGTTAGCAATCAGCATTGCAATCAGGTGCGTGTGGCAGTGACTGGCATTAGTTCATGCAGTGTCAAAACCACTCTCACAGAGCCGAAAAGAGTCCTCACACTTTCAACACACGGACATGCACTATATTGCTCCCTTCTCAGTTCACACTCACGCGCCTGGCACGCGCTAGTAAACAGATTTGCGACAGCGGGCGTCGTAAAAATACTACCGCTTTTGTCCAAAGGGGACGCCAACGTGCCATGTTACTCGTAGTGGCTTTAAAGGGGAAGTGTGTAGTTAAGGTGTATTTTGGCGTCACCTAGTGGGGAAAAATCGAGATTGCATCAGTCGATCTATACCCCTCCCGTTGAGAAAATTTACAGAAGCTACGGTGGCCCTTCCAAGGACATGAAGCTGGTAACTAAAGATGCGCCTGACTCTGTCTGCACTCCAGAGCTGACCTGATATGTAGGCCTTGTAGTATTGTGCCAATTAAAGAAGGCATCATTCACCTCTAACTCAAGTCTATCCACAATATCAAGTGAGTGTTCTTTAGTACATAGTATTTGTTCTATATTACATCCTGTTTTGGAACAGGTGCATTCTGGCAGACACCCACTATACAGTATATAAAAATGTGTGCGGCCATGAAGTTTGTTCTTTCTGTGCTACTGTAAATACATGATGCAACATCGCGGCCTGCCCCATTCCTATGTAGATATGAAACTCATTCTAAAAAGGTAATAAAATATATATTTTTTATATATTGGATGTGGGAATACACACTAATTAAAACATACTTGATTATATTCCATTTCTACCTAGTCTGTACTACTAAAATGCTATTTATTTTATACACTGTGCATTAAAGAGGAAAAAGAAGCTTTTTCTCCACATATGGCAACTTAAGTGCTGACTGTGAGCAATATCGGGCCAACTACAGGTTCTGTACATCAGCCAGGCAACCATAATGAAGCCTTGAAGCAGACAAACCACACACATGCTCCCCTATCCATACCAGTGTTGTCCTGATCATCCATACCAGTATTGTTCAAATTCTCCATACCAGTGTTGTCCAGATAGGCAGCCTCATGGTCGTCGATCTCTGGCAGCGCATCTTTGGCCTTCGCCAGCTTCAGGTGAGTCTTGCCTGACACGGTAACGGAGCGCACACACACCTTAGCTCGCTGCATTGCCACCTAGGACAAACACACACACACACTTTTCAAAAACAAGAAGACACTGGAAATGCATATCAAGGATTGTGTGCATGTTTTGTTTGCTGAGGCAAGCAGGACATCTTTTGAGACAGTCCCCTCTGGCAGGCGGCTGCGGCCCATCAGAACCAAATCCTACTGCCTATGCTTACTGTATAATTATTGTTATGCACCATCAGACCATGGTAATTTCCTTGTATGCCTCAAACAGACCTGGTACTAAACCTCTTCTGGTTCTGCATTAGCAGGCTGCACACGACTCAACACTAGCGTTAACCAAAACATTGATGGTGGAGTAATCCTCAGTTACCTTAAGTAGCATGGAGATCATAGTGATCATAGCGTCCAGGTAGCCCTGTGTTTGTCCTTGAGTCTTCAGCAGTGTGGAACGATGCAGCAGCAGCTTTAATTCCTACAACCACAGCATTTACAGAGATATGGTAGGAGTTTACACAAACACATAACCATACACTGGGAAGTATCCACTGTGTGTTTTGTATCGTAAAAAAAACAAGGCCTTGCCTTTTGTGCGGCTGATGAGTCCTGAGCCAGCGTCTCACTGTCGTACATGGACTCCAGGGCTTTGAGGGCGCAGTCGGGCCGGCCTAGCTGCTGCTGCAGGGTGGCCAGGGAGAGCCGGGCCTCCAGGTGCTGTGGAGCCATCTCCACCACCTTGGTGTAGCTTTCTGCTGCCACCTCCATGTGGCCCAGAGCCTTCAGACACTCTGACAGGGACAAGTCATCAACGGCCTTTATCCAACAGTCAATCATTTCACTCAGTTGTAGCTACATTTAGGGGTCAGTTTAAATCTGGCTGATTATTACACTTTCACAGCATTTCAAATCCCCGTTAATCCCACCTGCGTGTCTGAGCCAGACGACGGCCAGGTTGTACTTCTCTGATATGACGAGTGCCGACAGCAGAGGCAAGGCGGACATGTACTCTCCCTCCTCCAGGTAGGCTTCACCCACATCCAGGTACAAGTCCCCGATCTCCTCTGGACTCTGCTCCATCAGCGATGACACCAGTCCCTGTGAGAGTCATGGAGACATTGTTCATTATCCTTCAGAAAACTTAACCTCATTGTATTTTTAGCATCATGTATGTTGTCACCATCACTATGAAAACCATGTTTATCTTGCTAACCTCCACCGGTGTGTAGACATGCAGGTGTATGAGGCAGACCAATAGCTTAGCCCTCAGGTCCACTGGGACACTGTCTGGTACCTGTACATCTTTAATTTCACCTGGAGACACAAATATTTGTTGACAATCCCGCAAAGACACACCGGGTGTAGAACAAAATATTTTCAGTTCAAATGTTGCTTTTCTAAAGCAATTATCAGTCATATAATGAATGAGCTGCAGTGTTTTATCTGTTGCTAGTGCAAAAGGCAAATGTTTCTTGGGCTGAATAAAGACAGTCGTTTCTAGATCCTCAGACCTGAACCTATCATGCTTTTCCCACCGTTTTCCTCTGCTGCCATCTCCTCTACGCTCTTTGACTCTTTGCTTTCTTGCTTCTTCGTCTCTTGCTCCTCCGTCGTCTTTTCTTCAGTAAAGCTCTCCTCTGTAACCCTCTCCTCAGTGGTATTTTCATCAGTCTCCGTCTCTTTGGTCCCCTTCTCCTCCGACCCCCTCTCCTCTGTAACCTTCTTCTCTGTCCCCATCTCCTCCACTTTCTCTTCCTGCGTAGGTGCCGCTGTGTTGTCCGATTCGCATTCAGCCCTGACCAGAACTACACCTGCAAACTGGACCAAGACCTAGAACAATAACACACAAATGCATTAAATGGGAAGAGAAAAAAAAAAAAAAAAAAAAAAAAAATCAGTCTTTTCCTGCTTGCTCTCTTAATGATGGTGTACCTGCAGGGCCTTGTTGTAATGGCGGCTGGCGATATAGAGCTCGGCAGCCATGTTGATGAAGTCATCACTGACCAGGTCAGGGTGTCGCGCCAGGGCGTCGTCTAGGATCCCCAGAGCTGAGGGCAAGTCATTGCTCTCAAAGTAACTCCTGAAGAGGACACAGACATAAACAGATTAATATGACAGATCAAACTACTGTGACTTAACCCTACAGTCACCATGTGTCTGTGTCCTTTACTTGGCCATGTCCTTTGAGAGCTGCATGAAGTGCTCCCCATCCTCCAGCGGCAGCAGCGACAGGATCCTGCGGTAGCCGTCCATGCAGTGCTTGTGTTCGCCTAGACGAATGTAGAGGCTGGAGCGCTCCCACAGGTAGCGCACGTTGGTGGGGTTGTACTTGATAGCTGGGGACAAGAGGGGACAGAGAAGGAGCATGAGTCAGACCTGTGATTTAATTCTATCAGATGTTGTATCTATGAGCTTCAGACAGACCCTTTGTGTAGCAGACGATGGCCTGTCTGATGTTGTCCTGCTCCAGAGACATCTCTGCCAGTCTGATCCACTCCTCACAGTCAGAGGGGTTGAGGTGGGCGGCAATCAGGCCAAACTGCAGCGCCTTGTCCACGTCTTCATCGTCCTCGTAGATCATGGCCAGTGTGGAGAACGGCTCAAAGGCCAGAGGAGCTGCAGGAGAAGAGAGAGGGTTCACTGAGGTTCCTGTACTACAACTGGCCTAAACTTCCAACACACACATAGAAGTTGTTTTGTTTTTGTTACCCTGTCTG
Organism: Hyperoplus immaculatus; assembly: GCA_949357725.1. Classification (NCBI taxonomy): domain Eukaryota; kingdom Metazoa; phylum Chordata; class Actinopteri; order Uranoscopiformes; family Ammodytidae; genus Hyperoplus; species Hyperoplus immaculatus. The sequence goes on from OX442372.1 coordinate 4,856,382, forward strand.
ATGATCTCCATACACATCAAGATGGCGTCCTCCTTCTCCCCTCTGGCGAAGCGGATGTTGGCTTCTCCCATTAAACCTCTCAGAGCTCGGGGCAGCTTGCTGCGATGGCGCCGCTCCTGGACACACACACACACACACACAGTCTTAAACTAACACACATTAAGAGCTGGGGAAATAGACCTACAGTACACACTCTTTCCAATTCCTCCTCACCTTCATCATCTTCTTGTTCTCTCGGTTGAGCTCCATCTCTAGTGCGAACACGTCCCCAACAGTCATGTCCTCGTCATCCTCCTCTTCCTCCAGCTCTCTCCTCTTCCTGCGTCCTCCCTTTCCTCTCCCGCCGCCCCGATGCCTCTTCTTCTCCGTCCTCTCTACCTCTGCCTCTACCTTTCTCCCCTCCTCTTCCTCAGCCTTGTAATCTTCATCATCTTCATCATCCACGTAGCTCAGGCTGTCCTCTTCCACCACCCCCTCTCCCTCCTCATCCGAAGAGGAAGAAGAAGGTGCTTCTGGCTTCTGTCCCAGGATGGAGGCGAAAGCCAGCTGGACCCCCGGGCTGACCCCCTCCTCTGAGAGGAAAGGAGAGATGACCGATGAACAACAATTTATAAATTGTGGTAATTGTGCCCTGCGTTTTGCCTTTTGGCCTACATTAGACTGCAATTTTTTATTTATTTTTTGGTACAAATGAGTCAATTGTTCAATCCGTTAACCCGAATACATGGTACCTGTACCATTGGATAGGCCACCATCTATAAAATAAAATAAAAATATTATTTTACCATTTACCACAATGTTATTTAGCCACAGCAATCACAATCACAGGTGAATGTGCTTTTCACTCTTGCCCTATGCAATTGGCTGCTTTACTTTAGTGGTGTGATGAAGAGTGCAGGCAAAAAAAAAATACATTTAAACTTTGTGAAAAAACAATGCTCTTTTTAGTCATGGTTTAACTTGCAGCAAATAGATGTAAATTAACACAAGTCAATCTACCCCTCCTGTATTAAAGGCCTACTTCACCGGTTTGAATATGAAGGTGTATTGAATTCTGAGATCCTATGTAGTATAAATGTGCGAAAAAAATTGAAATCGGTTCATCCTAGCCTGAGAAAAGGCAGAAAGAGTGTTTTTTTTTTAACCCTATATTTCTCTTTCTGTGATGTCACGAGAAAGAGAAATATAGGGTTAAAAAAAACACTGCCTTTTCTCAGGCTAGGATGAACCGATTTTAATTTTTTTTGCACATTTATACTACATAGGATCTCAGAATTCAATACACCTTCATATTCAAACCGGTGAAGTAGGCCTTGAAGTATTTAGTTATCGGTCACTCAAGCTCTCGTAGCATGATTGCAGCTTCTCCCTGTCCAGGCGTTCCTTCAGTTGAGAAACATCTGTGTCAGCTTGTGGTGACTCTGCAGTAACCGTCAAAAGATCTTGCTGAGCCTCAAGTTCATCGTTCTGGACCCGACTAGGTTGAGCATCAGCTGATCTCTGACCTGTGCAAGCTCCTCCTTGTATGCCAGGGCTTCTTTCTGAGACAAATCCAGCTGGCTCCCAAACACTTACAACTTCAGCGCCTTCGAAGGTCCACTGGTTTCCCGCCTCCAGTTTTCTGGTCTTCTCCAAAGCCACCTTGGACTTCCACTGAAGCTCTTTTGCATTTTTTTGCATTCCTTTAAAATTTGAGCACGTTTCAAATTTCTTCGCCGCAGACAGCTGTCTTTTTTGCTGCAGCGGAGACCACCTCAGCCAATGACTGAATGACAACTTGCGCTTTTGCCGCACCGCCTCATTTGGTGTAAATGCAGTCTTATATTGAAATAGATCTTCAAATCTAGGAATGTCTTACGTTGGCAGAGAGCAAGAGCTGCTGAATAAATGCAGATGCGATTTAATTTTGCTTCTGCATAATAGCAACAGCATCTCCAGATGATATTCGGTCACGTTGTTGATGCTTTGTATTATCTCTTGTTTTGATTTGCCAAACAAATTTGTGCACTAAGTTAGAAAACTTATGATGTCTCCCGCTCCTTATCCTTTAGATCCTGTGCCGCTCCATTCCTATTGAATCCTGCATTTCCATTTGCTTTGTTAAACATACATTGCGGGCCGTTTGCACTGTGCAGTGATCAATCCTTTTGCTGTGTTTTCAAAGCTTCAGGATCAGATTCCTTTGCCATAGGGTTAAGAGTGTTGAAAGATTCCAGTTTCCTTTTCCCCTTTTCAAAATAAGAGTTTATTTCATTGACAGTGTATGAGATGAATGTTGTCCATCCGATGCCTGTAAAACTGCCAGCTTAATAGTTGATGCGGCTAACTCAGTTTCCTTTTTCCTCCAATGTACAGTATGTTGCTCCCTTCAAGCTGCCGAACAAGCTTCCAATGCAGCTCTTTCTGCTTCAATGTGTGCAGAGGATGTATTACTTTTTTTTTAACCCACATTGGAAACATTGTCGTCATGATTATCATCGTAGTCACCTTTATCATTTTCAGACAGTTGACATCATTGAACATAATTTTTGCTTCTAACTATGTTTTTTGTGCGTTCATTTTTCCTCCTGTGGCAATAAACCCAATGAAAAGTCATACATGCATCTTTTTTCATCAAACAGTTCAATGTAACCAAACACATTTAGCATATATACATGCAAATTGACACACGTCAATCTACCCCTCCTGTATTAAGCACAGTTTAGTTATAGTTCACTCAATGTGGTTTTGGAATGCATTACTATGGTAATCATAAGGCATATATGGCAGTTTCCGCAGTGATATTCCCCTCAGATGGACGTAATAGCAACAGCATCTCCAGATGATATTTGTTCATGTTGTTGCGTATTGTCTCTCATTTTGATTTGCCAAACTAATTGTTGCACTAGGTTGTAAAACTTGTGATGTTTCCTTATCCTTTTGATCCTGTGCATCAGTTGCTCCATTCCTAATGAATCCTGCATTTCCATTTGCTTTGTTAAACATCCATTGCGGGCCGTTTGCACTGTGCAATGATCAATTATTTTGCTGTGTTTTCCAAGCTTCAGGATCAGATTCCTTTGCCATAGGGTTAAGAGTGTTGAAAGATTCCAGTTTCCTTTTCCCCCTTTCAAAATAAGAGTTTGGTTGCGTTCCAAATCGCATACTTTCTACTATATAGTATGTAGAAAAAAGATTTAGGATGTCCCGATTCTTGTGGCCAGATTTAGGATGGTTAGAAGTACCCGGATGTCCTACTTCATGCGGCCAAGATTGTTAGTGTTGAAAAGTGCATCCTATTTGGGTGATTCTGACCCACAATCCAGTGCGCACGTGAAGTGACGTCACATCGACGAAGCCTCCATATGAAAACAAACGGGGATGCGACAGATATAAAAGCAAAATGCAAGATCAATGTGCAATGTTATGATGAAATAAGAGAGTAAAGTATGTCCCAATAGTATGCCTACTGCATCCTAACTAGATTATTTTTATCGTCGGATGTAGTATATAGAATAGAAATAAGAAAGAGTATGCGATTCGGAACGCAACCTATATTTCACTGACAGTGTATGAGATGAATGTTGTCTGTCTGATGCCTGCAAAACTCGGTTTCCTTTTTCCTCCAATGTACAGTATGTTGCTCCCTTCAAGCTGCCAAAGTTGCTCCCTTCGAGCCTCCAATGCAGCTGCTTTAATGTGTGCAATGGAAGTATTACATTTTCACCCATATTGGAAAAATTGTCACCATGATTTTCATCATCATCACCACCATCATCATTTGACACGTTTTTCAATCCATTTGCAAATTGACAATGAACTCATCATTGAACATCATTTTTGCTTCAAACCATGTTGTGTGCGTTTATTTTTTCTCCTGTGGCAACAAACCCAATGAAGTCATACATGCATCTTTTTTCATCAAACAGTTCGATGTAACCCTTTAACGCATTTTGCATATCAGCTCGTTTGCCAGTTTTCATAAACCTTTTACAGTTTATATTTAATTATAAGCCTTATTCAGCTTTGCGTTTCAACCAGCTTGTTATTTGTTTAATCTATCAGCAGGTGCTTCAATAGCAAAACGTTTTGACAACTGATTTGAGTTGCATTACCGCTGGCTATAGTGTTTAGTTTGCACACTAGCACTTGATACTCACACACCAAATAGTTTTATTTGTTTATTTAATTTACCTCGAGCACTAATTGGCCTCAAGTTTCCGAGTAGGCTAGGCTAGGCTATGTTATGACAATGAACCACCATGCACAATAGCAGCTTAATGGGACTCAGCCAGTATCTATTTAATTGTCCAGGCTACACCTGTCACTGAATACTGTCACGCGCCAACCTTTGCACGTGTGAAAAAAAGAAGAAAAAAAGGACCCCCCCAAAATACCAATGTGGAAAAGACAGTCATGTACATAAGTAGTTTTACCGACTTTCCCCAGTATAAGCGAGGAGGTGGAGGGCTGGGCATCGTCTGTAGCATCCTCAGTAGACACCTCCGACACCTGAAAAAACGAGAGAAAACAGCGACTGAACAATTAAAGCAGCGTCAAACACAGGTGTACCTAATTAAAAAGCTAACTAGCTAAGGCACCCAGCTCCTTATTTCTGCCAGGGTTGTTTGTGTCTTACCTTTGGTTTCCGCTCGTCTCTCCGCAGGTCAAACTCCTCAAAAGTTATCCTCCCCTCCAGGTAGTCTATGAGCTCCGCGCTGAACCCCGACATCTTTACACAAATACAAAAACCCCGCTTCACCACGAGAAAAATATCCTCACTGCACCGCCACAGCAAACTAAACGCTTACTAGTGATTGATCTGAACGATCTGAACACGCTGATTCTGGGAGCATGGACGCATTGATTGGCTGTGATGCTGTCACGTGACCTGCGTAGAGTTCCGGTTTGAAACTAACATGAAACCCTCAACTTGTTTTAGCTACATCTAGCGGTGAAAAAAATCCATACAGCACCTGGCTGTCTTTTCTGTGTGGCTATTAATATTACCGACTATTTGTTATTTTACAGTATTTTACAAATTACAAGCTATTACCATAATAGGCAAACATTTCTATAAATGCATCTTTACATTTTTATTTTTGTATAATAAGGTGCTAGGCCTAGCCTATATAAATAAACTGCAGCAAAATCAAACAATCATGTACATTAAGATGAAAAGTCTAATAAATGATGTAGGCTACTATATCATAACACAAATATAAGCTTTCAAAATATCATGCTTCGATTACACTGCCCAACAGTCTAGTAGGCTAGGCTACTATATTAAGTAGGCTATGTATAACAATTATAAATATAATCTTAAAATAGCTACTAATTGCACCGGGAATAATAATGTAATCATTATTATTTATAATTTTCCTTCAAGAGTCAATATTCAAAATGGTAATTGATAATGTATGCGCAATTGCGCATGTTTAAAAGCCTTTTCTTTTCTGTATAGATAATATTTGTCACATGAGTACATTTGCTTAAGGCTTTGAATAACATGTTAGGCTTCTTTGTTGATTGTTCTTTAATGAAATATCACAGAGTATTTTATGATATGATAGTGTCATAGGTCAACCGTTCATGATATTGAATTTAATATGACATGTTTGTTTTGTCTGGAACAGGCCCGAGATTTACGTCAAACCATATCTTTTTTTCCATTGAACCCAGGTCCAGGGAAGAGCGTCTACGCGCTGCAGCTCATAATGTGTTTTTCTCTTGTATGAAGAAGTAGAGTGAGGAGGGTGTGGTAGTATTTTGCTCCTCCCGCTTTCTCCTGATGCCTCCCCTCCATCCACCTCACTCTGTCTGAGAGTCCTGGATGCTCTGGATCCTCCATACTGTGGGATGACTGAACCTAGAGCTTAATGTAGGTGAGTGCACATACCAATCCGAACCTGAAACCCTGTGTGTGTGTGTGTGTGTGTGTGTGTGTGTGTGTGTGTGTGTGTGTGTGTGTGTGTGTGTGTGTGTGTGTGTGTGTGTGTGTGTGTGATCCTTAATCCATGAAAAACAAAACTAATGCAGGTGTTTTTCTTGGCGATATTGCATCTTTCCTTCTCACTAGAGTTAAGTAAGTAAAAATGAAATGAACCTTACCTGGGGTGAGTCACAACATGTTGCGAAAGACAGAAACAAGTGGAGACACATTGTATCTGCCTTATTTCCCACGGGGGAAGAAGAGGCATAAGTAAGTAAGTAAGAGTTAAGTAACGTTTTAAAGTATGCTTGCCCAAGATTAAGATTATATTTGATTATCTCCTGTGAGATGAATTTATCTCAAAATGCGAAACACATGCCTTGTGCGAGCACCATGGATGCATTTTTGTCATAGACAAAGGAACAACAATCATGTTTCTGTGTTAGAACTGCATTGAAAAAGTTATGTATAGTAAGTATAATGTAATAATAACTGCAACTATCTAATCATTGAGCCTATTAAAAGTCCACAAAGTAATACAAGAATCCCAAACGCAGGTTCAAAGAATCCAGGGTAATGGCCTCATGTCAAATCCTCACATTTTGAAAGAATTGAACTCATTATGAAATTGCTTAGTTAGCATAGGAAAGCATTTAATATTCCACTTCTACTATACAATTAAAACAAATAAATAATGTTTTGTCAACACACTCCCCACCCTAATATCTTGTGGGCACAGCGAACAGGCAGCAGGTTTTGAATCTTTATCAGTGTGTGTAAACAGTGAACTCTTGGATCTGTTTTTGTATGTGTGTGTGTGTGTGTCTGTCAGTGTTTTTGTCCCTTATCAGCCCCAATTTTTACCGCTCAGTTGGTCAGCACAAAGGCCACAGGCTGAGCCTCATAACAACCACTGTTTCTCTGCCCTTTCAAATCCTTTCTTCTCGTAAGATAAATTCTGCGCAGTCAGTTCTTTCTCAGAAGCAAAGGACAAATGAAGTGGATGGTTTGCACACATCTTGCATATGATTTTTCTTTGTTTCCCAAAATAAAAGGAGACCAAAGGGGAACACCATACATATTTGTCACATCCCACAGGTTCATGAGAGCAATAAAGCAGCTTTTAATATTATATTATTAAATATTTCATATTTCAAAGAAAAGTTGTTGGCTCTCTTAAGTATTAGCGCAGTGCTTCTCAAATGGTGGGGCGCCGTGAGTTGTCAGGGGGGCGCGGGCTGCCTTGATTTCCAACTGACCAAAACTTTTTTTTTTTTTTTTTTTTTTTAAGTGCTAGCAAGCGATGTGCTTGTGTATGGTCATATCCGCGCGAAAGGCCGCGATTTGCAGTAAATAAATGTCCACATGTGTCTCCAAGTAGGCTATTTAAAAATAAATCAAGCAAGTAGACTAATAATAACATTAATGAATTATTGGTTATCACATCACAGAAGGCCTATTGGCCTATAATAATAATAAAAACACCACCTTAACTATGTTTACAGTTTACATTTTTTTTGAATGAAATGCAAACCTCAGTGAATCATTTGCTCTTGTTTCTCTGTCCTGAGATTCACACAGACTGAGCAGTCTTGTTTAAATGTTACAAATTGAGCTAATAAACTGAACTTTGAATTTTTTGCTGCAGAAGTTATCTCAGCTAATTTTTGTTATCTAATTTGATAATAAGGTGATTGTATGCAGAATGCTCGTGCCAGAAACTCATTCATTGGTTTTGTACAGATAAATAAATAAATATTAGCAGGTTCTCAATAGTATTTCAATTTAGGGGGGTGAGGGGGAGGGGCGCGAAAACATTTCTGTCCCCTAGGGGGGGGCATGACAGAAAATAATTGAGAACCACTGTATTAGCGAGTGATTTCTCTTTCCTTCCATCCCAAAGTTTTTAAGTTCGATCCCCTTTTTTCCAGGTTTTCCATGACTGTGGAATCTCCATCTTCCTCTCATCATGAATGGGACTCCTGGTGTCTGTACAGCAGAGATGCCGTATGGATTCCTACCCCGTCTCAAAGGGCTTTACATCGCCACTGAGTTAATCATCGCCGTCCTGGCCATCATAGGCAACTTCCTGGTCTGTCTTGCTTTCATCCGCAACAAGAAACTTCGCACTGTCACCAACTACTTCCTGGTGAGGACAATTCTTCAAAGTCAGTTGAAAGCTTCATCTAGAAACACAGGATTTTATTTTATCTTTATCCAAAGTTGAACTGTGTATGCATGTGTGTGTGTACAGGTATCGTTGGCGGTGGCTGACATCCTGGTGGGCTTGGTGGGCATCCCCTGTGCAGTGCTGACAGACCTGGGTCAACCTCACCACAACCTCCCCCTGTGCCTGGTGCTGCTCAGCATCCTCATGGTGCTCACACAGGTAGGGAACTCTGACCATACTGTAGGCCATTGATTGCAGATGGACTTGCAATTTTTTGATGTGCAATTTGATGATGGGACTGTATGAAAATGATTAGGCCGAGCAGAGTCCCATTTTTGCATATTTTCTCATTAAAATACGAAGGAATTTTCTCACCATGCTATAGTCCCTGTAAGGCCTCTTAATATATTGGCCTTTGTCTTCCAGAGCTCCATCCTGAGCATGTTAGCAGTAGCAGCAGAGCGCTACATGGCCATCCTCACGCCCTTCCAGTACCAGCGCGTCATGAGCCCCAGGAGTGCCCGGCTGTCCCTGCTGCTCACCTGGGGGCTGGCGGCCATCTCCGGCTCCGTGCCCATCATGGACTGGAAAAGGGGACCAGGGGACACCCAGTAAGAGAATGGGGAGCTGTGTGACTGAGTGAATGAACTAGAGTGCAATGTATGGACGCTCAGAGCATTGTATGAAAAGCCGGATGCATGAGTAAAGATGGGATGTGTTTATTGAATTGAAAATGTTTTCATGGTCACCAAGATGAAGTCAATGGATGAATGGCTAAAAGCGGTCTCTCGTCATTCCAGGTATTGCATCTTCACCTGTGTGGTGGACATGACCTACATGGTCTACTTCAACTTCTTCTGCTGCCTCCTGGTGCCGCTGGTGGCCATGTTCATCATCTATGGCCACATCTTCCTCACCGTGCGCCACCAGCTCAGACGCATCGCTGTTGCCAGGGCGACCGGGAGGGGCCCGGGATCTGCTGGCACCGAGGACACTGGGATATCAGAAGCAGGGCAACCCACAGCAGAACATTCCAGAAAGTGTGAAGCTCTAGCTGGGAAGGAAGTGGAGTCCAGCATTAGGTCTCTCATTGACACTGAGACCACTGCTGTCTTCACAAAGCCAGGGCCCAGAATGGCCTCAGCTGGATCCATCAGCTCCAGCTCTGCTCCGTCCACCAAGGCAAAGTCCAGTGTTCAGTGCAGGCGTCAGGAGCTAAGGAAGGCCACCTCCCTCTTCCTGGTCCTGTTCCTCTTCATGGTGTGCTGGATGCCCATCCACCTCATCAACTCTATCCTGCTCTTCTTCCCACAGTGCCAGGTACCCATGACGCTCACGCTGGGGGCCATTTTGCTCTCACACGCCAACTCTGCCCTCAACCCCATCCTGTACGCCTACAGGATGCGCTCGTTCAGAAACACTCTGATAGGACTATGGAGGGGCATGTGGAGCGTGAAGCCAAAACCCCAGTAGAGCAAACACTCATGTCATCAGGTGATTACGGACACAAAATCCGTTGGATATGTACTGCATACAAGGAACTGTTTGATACCATGTCAATAAGACAAGGTTACACCGCCCCCAAGTGGTAAAACAACCATTAACACAGCTTTAAAGGATGAATAGCTCCAATGGTGTATAATTCTGTGTATATATATTTCAAGAATCAGCTAATTTACAGGGACATTTTTATGTTTAAAAAATATATATATATATATATATATATATATATATAGGGGAGAGTGGCCTAAGTTGTGCAACTTTTCACTCAAAGTGACTTTAAAGTAAGGCCTTGACAGTAAAGTCTCCAACTCAAATATGTACATATATTTCAGGGTGTTGTGCATCTCTGGCAATAAAAACTTTGGATCTGGAATAAACTGTTGAAGAAATATAGCTTTCGGAAAAAAAGTTGTCATGATGCACAACTTGCCCCCTGTGTGGTGTAAGTTGTGCGGTTGGAGAGAATACCATGGGGTGAATTGTGCCATTGCTATATATCTCATAAACTGTAATGCAAGACAAATCCATTAGACAATTGCTTATTTAAGGTTTATTTAAAGTAAATAAAGTAAATAGTTGACAAAGATTGAAGGACAATTTTCTTAAACAAGGCCTAGCAGATCTAATGGTTTTATCTGCAAAGCTCACAATGACAAAGTCACCATCATCATCTTTCTGGCCATCTGAACTCTCATCAGTGGTGTCGTTAAGTGGAATTGAGATGTCACTCTCTTCTGAGCTACTGTAGACAATCACTTTCTTTTGGTGACCAGCGTATACAGCCATGCCACTGGCACAACTCTCAGAAATGTACTTTGCACTAGTTGCTCCGTGCTTGTGGAACCAACTGCCACCTGACAAATGTGATTCCCCTACATTCTGCCTTTAAATCAAGGCTCAAAACCCATATGTACACCCTGGTGTTTCCTCCCCATTAACTATCTTACCTCTGCACTACTATCTGTGTTTATGTGGATGTATGGGCTTTACGTCTTTTATTTTGGTTATTGTTATTTTACCTTCATTGTTTACCTACTGAATGCACTATGTACAGCACTTTGGACAGTGCAAACTGTCATAAATGTGCTTTTATAAATACATTGTACTTACTTACTTACTTATAACTCACCCAGGCCCTTTGGCACAAATCACCCCATCCCCAGAATTTTGGATAATAAGCATGATGCAGCAGTTTAGGGCTGACATCGTGCTAACTGTATAGGCTGAAAATGTAGCATACCAAAGCACTAAAACATGTGTCAAATGTTTTCAAACTTGTCTATAATTGTTCAGACACAATATTCAAAAAACCTTGATCATGGAAATTTTACTTTGAAAGGCAAAACAGTTTTTGAGCTTAAATGTGCTTATATCTTATTCCTTGTGTCTCCCTCCTTTACAGGATGAGTCAAATGGATGGTTCTTCTTAAATATAATAATAATATAATAATATATTTATATATATATATATATATATATATATATATATATATATATATATATATATATATATATATATATATTGTATATAGTTGTTACTGAAAAGCAAAACTCAACAAGACTAAATGAAAATGAAATACATGTACTGTTGTCTTCTGTCTAGTTTTTCCTGTATGACTCTGACTGTTCATGTGCTCTCGGATGTATACAGTATCTCACAAAAGTGAGTACACCCCTAACATTTCTTCAAATATTTCATTATATCTTTCCATGCGACAACACTGAATAAATGACACTTTGATACAATGTCAAGTAGTCAGTGTACAGCTTGTATAACAGTGTAAATTTACTGTCCCCTCAAAATAACTCGACACACAGCCATTAATGTCTAAACTGCTGGCAACAAAAGTGAGTACACCCCTAAGAAAAAATGTCCAAATTGGGCCCAAAGTGTCAATATTTTGTTTTGCCATCATTATTTTCTAGCACTGCCTTAACCCTCTTGGGCATGTAGTTCACTAGAGCTTCACAGGTTGCAACTGGAACCCTCTTCTACCCATTCATGACGACATCAAGGAGCTGGTGGATATTAGAGTCCTTGCGCTCCTCCATCTCCCGTTTTAGGATGCCCCAAAGATGCTCAATAGGGTTTAAGACTGGAGACATGCTTGGCCAGTCCATAACCTTTACCCTCAGCTTCTTTAACAAGCCAGTGGTCGTTCGGAGGGGTGTTTGGGGTCGTTATGTTGCAGTACTGCCCTGCGGCCCAGTTTATGAAGGGAGGGGATCATGCTCTGCTTCAGTATGTCACAGTACATGTTAGAATTCAATGAACTGTAGATCCCCAGTGCTGGCAGCACTCATGCAGCCCCAGACCATGACACTCCAACCACCATGCTTGACTCTAGGCAAGACACACTTGTCTTTGTACTCCTCACCTGGTTGCCGCTCCACACTCTTAACACCATCTGAACCAAATAAATGTATTTTGGTCTCATCAGACCACAGGACATGGTTGCAGTAATCCATGTCCGTAGTCTGTTTGTCTTCAGCAAACTTTTTGTGGGGTTTCTTGTGCATCATCTTTAGAATAGGCTTCCTTCTGGGATGACAACCATGCAGACCAGTATGATGCAGAGTGCGGCGTATGGTCTGAGCACTGACAGGTTGACCCCCCACCCCTTCAAGCCCTTCAGCAATGCTGGCAGCACTCATACGTCTATTTTCCAAAGCCAACCTCTGTGTACGACGCTGACCATGTGCACTCAACCTTCGTAAACTGGGCCGCAGGGTGGTATTGCAACATGATAACGACCCCAAACACACCTCCAAGACGACCAGTGGCTTGCTAAAAAAGCTGAGGGTAAAGGTTATGGCCTGGCCAAGCATGTCTCCAGACCTAAACCCTATTGAGCATCTTTGGGGCATCCTCAAATGGAAGGTGGAGGAACGCAAGGTCTTTAATATCCACCAGCTCTGTGATGCTGTCATAAATGGGTGGAAGAGAGTTCCAGTTGCAACCTGTGAAGCTCTAGTGAACTCCATGCCCAAGAAGGTTAAGGCAGTGCTGGAAAATAATGGTGGCCACACAAAATATTTACACTTTGGGCCCAATTTGTAAATTTTTTCTAAGGGGTGTACTCACTTTTGTTGCCAGCAGTTTAGACATTAATGGTTGTGTGTCGAGTTATTTTGAGGGGACAGTAAATTTTCACTGTTATACAAGCTGTACACTGACTACTTTACATTGTATTAAAGTGTCATTTATTCAGTGTTGTCCCATGGAAAGATATAAAGAAAAATGTGAAGAAATGTGAGGGGTGTACTCACTTTTGTGAGATACTGTACATCATCTGCAGGCATTTTCTGTCAAACTGTAGGCCGCTTTGTTTTTGTGTGTAGACCAGTTTTTCAGAACTCCTAGTTTAAAAAACAGAGAAGGCAGCAAATCAAAGAGGCAGGTCAAATGGACATAACTGCGTGCTTTATTGATATACAGTAAAGCATTTTATAATACAGTAGTAAGGCATATATTTGGTGGAATCTGATATGTTGTGAAGTATTGACGCGTTATTTGAAAGATACTGACGTGAAAATGACACAAAAATGTTGAAATGAAAATAAAAAGAACAAAACAAAGAAAAACAATCAAATTCAGTGTTTGGATCAAAAACAAAATCCTGTTGAATCATGCTGAAAGAATATGATGTCGAAAAACACACACACACACACAAACGTGTATAACGCCCCGATGCTCTACGCAGATATCTCTGAGTTATACATTAAATAAGGGATGGAGTTCATTTAGTCAGACATGCTAATATCAGAAACACCTCACACGGCACTAAACAAAACAAAAAAGCCTTTTAACCAGAGACCAAAATGTAACACTGCTAGAATAAACATCATCCACGCAGAAAACCAACATCTAGTGTTTCCCAGGTTTGACAGTAGTGCACACAGATTCACTTGCTTTGTGTAAAATGATTTTTTATACTCGAATCGTATACATTTCTTGACGGATAGAAGAATTGCAGTGAATGCATCCAGACATTCAGATTGGAGGCTCCTACGGTGCAGTGTGCGGAGTGATTAGGATATCTGATATCTGTAACAATCAGCCAGCAATAATCAATTAATGCCTAATAATCTGAGAGTGTGGGGATTGTGTACAGTACTGGAAAATTGCCTCCAGACTTTGACAATTCACACGAGGTAGAGCTTACTTTAACTGGGCTTCCTAAAGTTCTTCTGTTTAAAAATCGTTCAAGCGGAAGAATTACTTTAAAAATAATCTCAACTAGCAGCCTTGTAACACTATAGTGCTCGGGTTCAGGTTGAAGCACATTCTTCCGAGTCCAGGGAGAAGCTGTCAGCTTAGAATAAACCAATACACAGTGTACTGTGTGGACTCAACAGGCCTTCTGAAAGAGTCAGAAAAACTCTTAGCAATAGAAATTCAACAGAACATTTCTACGTAAGATGTGCCAGTGCAATAATCAGTTCTGTGTGAAAGAGTCTGTCAAGGCCAAGGCAGAACTGAAGGTTAAAGCCCAAAAATATAAAAGAATATTGAAAAGTAGATAGTGGCAGCTTTGACAACAGTTTTACAACTTATGCCTAGTTTGGACAGAAAAGATGTAGATTTTAAATGTGCTCTCTTGTCTATGACAAAATAAATAGTCAAAGGACTTATTAGTGTACTGACAGACCAGAGCACATAGCTGAGACCAGAGCTGCGTGGTAAAACCCTCACAGCATGTTGCTTTTGATGACCTTGTGTGGTTTGAATGTGCCACTGCTGCTGCAAAAAAATCAATTTTTCCCCATCCGCACAAATGATGTAGATTGATTATTGGGAAAAAAATTAAATCCATGTCCAATAATGTGCAATCATTTTCCATTAAGTGTGCATCCACTTTTCAAGTGACCTTGACTTAGCTCAATTCTGAATGCCTGGGCGTCTGTTCCTGCACACAGTACACTGTGCTGAAAACAAATACAGGAATACCAAAACTGTTGCCATAGAGATGTTGATAATTGAGAGGATGAACAAATTGATGGGTGGACAGATGGACGGATGAGCAGATACATGAACAATTGAAACATAACGTAAGTTGTGTCGGCCAAAACCTTAAAAAACAAAACAAACAAACAAACATGTAATGTCATGTGGAAATTAGGCACCCCCACCCCACACACACACACACACACACACTCTCACAGACAACGTACTGTAAAGATCCAGGATGCCTGCATTACCTTGACAGTAGTGTACGCTGTTATAGAAAGACATTTTACTCTTAGAAAGCACCCTTATGATTACAATCATTCTTTTTTTGTTTTGTTGATACAAATGTCTGAAATGCTAGCTGTTTCCCCAAATACAAAGAGATGGCAAATATTCGAGCACACTGAACACACTTATTTGTATCTCATCTCTCTTTGTCTCCCGCCCTCCCTCTCCCCACTCTTGTTTTGTACAATTGCATAGAAGTTTAAAAACCAGCCTCTGTTAATAATAAAACAAACTTCAGGACGTTTTAAGAAACTACTGAAATCTACAAGTTATAATGTTTTTTTCTTTAGTTTTTCTCTTGTTTTTTTTACGCGTCGTTGCTGGAACCGCAATCCTTCACAAAAATAGACGTTATATATTCTCTTTGTAAACTGTGTTTTTTTCCGATCCAGTTGTCTTGACTAGAAAAGCATGCGACAGGGAGGGAGGAGAGAGGGAGGGAGGGAGGGAGGGAGAGGAGAGGAGGACTGACGGTTTGAGGGGGAGTGGGGGGGGATCAGAAGGGCAGGGACTCGTGCTGTTCGGCGCTCTGCTCGTCTGTCATCACGTTGACCAGTGACTCCATGGCGCGGCCCAAGTCATCTGCCATGTGGAACAAACTGCCAATACTGCGACCTGGAGAGGGGGGGGGGAGAGAGAGAGGGGGAGAGAGAGAGAGAGAGATAGATAGATAGATAGATAGATAGAAAGAGAGAGAGAGAGAGAGAGAGAAGTTTAGACCAAATCCACTCACTCACTCACTAATAGTGATAGACATGTCGGACAGTCCTGTAATCATTATGATCATATTTAATCATGTGCAGTTATTACAAATTCTTCTCATCCAAAACCTACACACATACACACACGCACACAGATGCACTATCTACACACACATCAGAGGCAAGGAAGCTACTACACACAAAGCCTACTCCCCACTGTGAGGAACAGAGCAGCCGAGTGACAGAGGACAGGAAAGGGAGAGGAAATGAAAGACGGGGAAAGGGAGGGAGGACAGATGTCAGTGTAGCGTGACGCTTCCACTCTTCCTTTCTGATGTGTGTGTTTGTGCCCAGTCACACTTGCCCCATCCTTATTAAGCCTCTTGTTAGTATCCTTCTTATGGAGAAAGGCTGGTGGGGGAATGACATGAGAGAAAGCCGAGCCACTCACCTCTCATGGGTGTCCCCTTCTCCCTCCTGGCTCGCGCAGAAAAAAAAGAAGGAAAGGAAGGAAAGGGAAGAGAGGAAATCAGTCTCGGTTCGGTAATGAGAAAGAAAGAAAAGGTGTGTGAAGGGCGGGCGAGGCTCTGCTGAAGGCGTATACAGCCGTAATGAAGTCTAATGTGGATCAGGGGAAAAAGTCTGCTTCAAGTTTGCCTGGAGGTTTCAAACCTGTATTTCTCACATCACAGGCCAGCTTTCCCTTTCTTTAGGCTACAGTTATATACCTCCAAATGTTCCTCATATCTCGGTGCTAATTAGCCGAGTGCACTTTTAATGAGCTCAAAGCTGACAACTTTGAAATGTTTCATCTAAGTTGAACGCCTTAAGGAAAGACGCACTTAAAAGGGTTTGAAAAAAAAAATAAATTCAAGAAAAATAAAAAAAACAGGACGCCAATTATTTGCTTATATCTGAAATCAGTTCATAGACTAGAGAAAGCTTGTGTTTATCCGAGTAAAGTAGCAAGCATCTCATTTGAAGCAGCTGTTAATGTTGGTGTTGGTGCGTGCGCCGTACCCTGGCTATGAGGGAAGGAATTGTTGAGCTGTTCCATCACTTCCTCCAGCCCCGATGCATCTTGGGAAGGGCTGGACAGCTCATCATCACCTGAAACGGGAAAAGGAGATTTTTTTTCCACTTTCAGGATTCTAGCTGCTGATACAATGGGCCCAGTCACTTTGTTTAGGTGTTAGGGGAGTGTGAACAACAACAACACGATCATGTTTAAAGATTGTAATTTAATGCACAACAATGTCCTACAGCATGGACTCTACAAGCCGTGAAATCACACATCTCAGCTTACATCTATTTATATCCTAAATGCTTTAAAAGAGGAGTGGATGCAAATTAAAGAATATAATGTTTGTGTGTGTGTGTGTGTGTGTGTGTGTGTGTGTGTGTGTGTGTGTGTGTATGTGTGTGTCTGTGTTTTCTTACCCATTGTATCAGTAGTTTGGCTGGCGGCCACACGGAGCAGAGGGAGGGAGGAGTCGGAGCGCTGAGAGGAGGTGGAGGGAGAGGACAGAGCTGTGCCGTTCACCTTGGAGTCCGTCTGACACACACACACACACGCACACACGCACACACGCACACACACACACACACACACACACACGTATTAGTTATACAACAAATTGGCAGTGGCACCGCACTGCTTAATTAGAGGAGTCTGAAGGGAAGGGAAGTGAAGTCTGTGTGTGTGTGTGTGGGACCAAGAAGCTGTCCTGATCCTCTGTGTGTCAGCTGTTACTGGCAGTCAGACAGCAAAGAGGCGGCTGTGTCACTCTGAATTCACTGGTGGAAACTTCAAATCAACTCTGAGCTTCTGTTTGATTAATCCAAGACACTGCTGCTGCTGCTCACTACAGCATGTGACAGCTCGCTGCCTTGCTCAAGAGCATTTTTTAAAAACCAGAACATGTTGAGGAGACTGGACTGTGCCTTTAAGAGTTTTTAAATATGCTGTGTGTGGTAAATAAACATGGTTCAATATGGCGTATTGATAAAATTCAGGGGGCGCTGGTGTAGTGGTTAGAGCGCTCAGTCCTCTTCACAGCAGACCATAGGTCTGCTCATGGTCGTTCTCTGCATGTCATTCCCCCTCTATGCCCCATTTAATCTCTGTCTCTCCAAAGCTATCTAATAAAGCATAGAAATTAAATGATCTTAAAAAATAAATACAAATAAAATTCATACAAAGATCTGAACTATGCAGGTTCATTTAACTGATGTGTGATATGTAAGTCAGCAAGCCCAAAAAAAGAAATAACCCTATAGTGTAAAGGATCCTTCCTGTTGGTGTGTACCTGCTCCAGCAGCTGTCTGAGCCGATGCAGTTGGGACTCCAGCTGTTTGTTGTGGTCCTCTAGGATCTGCATGCGCGCCTCCAGTCGGCCTTTATGCTGCCGCAGCAGTTTGGCCTCGGCGATGAGCTCGGCGTCTCGCGCGCTCTGCGGCGACACAGGCAGCATCTCCGGGGGCGACGGCAGCGGGGACAGCCCCTTCCTGTCGTGGGCCTTCTTCAGTCGGTCATACTCTGACTGTAGCTTCCTGCAGCGTAGCAATGAAGAAGGAGGGACATATGAATAAAAGAGTACACATGCATTAGTGTGGTGGTGTGCATTAGTGTGGTGGTGTGGTGCTCGTCCCCCCAGTAGAGCCAGTCACTTTCTATCTTTTTCGCAACAAAATCCCCTTGAGAGTAGGGCAGCGTGTTAGGAGGAAAATAACAGAAGGACAGACTGTCAAACATTAGCAGTCCACAGCTAAAGACGTATTGATTCATGGTTTATGACATTTGTATTCTACGACTGATTAAACACGATGCAGGGGAGGAGGACATCAGTACTTGGCTGCCCTGACAGAGTGCATTTTTTACAGGGGGTTGAAGATTTGTATAATTAAATTATAGACATTTTTAGAGGCCATTTAAACTTTGTCAGAAACACACATAAATCCAAGTTGTGTGGCTGAGCTGAATATTTACTAGATAATATGTCTAAAGAGGGGCAGCCAGGGGGTTTAAAAGCCACACTTCACACATTTTTTAAATAGATTATGATGCCATATTATGTTTTACAAATGAAAGGTTTGATTCATAAGAAATTAAATGCACTCTCCCTCTTTGTGGTTTGGCTGACACAGCCTTACTTGGTCTGGTATGACCAGAAGCTTATGGCGGCTAATGTTAGCAAACTTTACATAGATATCGCAGTAAAATACAAATTACAACGGAAGCAGCTTTCAAGTAGGAAGGGAAAAATACAACAATACAAATCCTCAACCAGACTGCAAGAAGAAGGCGGGACAGAGGCTTTACTGTACTCGCAGCAATTCAGTATTCAATATCAAGCTGAAACCATCACCTCTGAATAATCAGCATTTCTATAACATGGCCTCCTTGTGTCTTCGAAACCTTTTAAGTAGAGTATACCATGTAAGTTGTTTATTTAGTCTTGTCTTCTGTTTGTGTGTTCACTTTTTCGGTTGTGTGTTTGTGTTCTGTATGAAAAAAAAATCAAAAATAAAGTATTTTAAAAAAAAAACATGGCCTTGTTGTTATTTCTTCAAATTCCAGGGCCTTTAATAAGTCATCCCATTGAGGTGAGTGGGGTCGAGCCCAAAGTAAAGGAATGACAGGGGATAATAATAAACAGACCTGTTCTCCTGCTCCAGGTCGCCTAGGACCCTCTCCAGCTCTCCTTTCTCCTCCGTCTCCATGGAGATGAGGATCTGGGCGGGGCTGCGGGGCTGGCTGAGAGGAGAGCCTTGGTTGAGAGACTGGCAGTAGTGCTGGATCAACATGTGCTCGTCATCACTGCGCACACACACACACACACACACACACACACACACACACACGCACACACACACGCACACACACACGATTAGCAAGTGAGTGGAACCGCAACAGGACTGCACAACAAAAGAAGAATCTAAAAAAACACAGTGTGGAACAGAGAGAGAGCGCCAGAGCTTTAAGTTAGAACTAACAACACATTTTGTTCCTTAACTCTATTTTAAACACTTGGAAGTTTGGGTAGCGATTCGATTGGCCACGCTCTGCCAACTCTGACCGATCACAGGCGCGGCCCCGCAGCGTTAGGGAGGATTTTAATTAGGCCAGGTATTTAGATGCCGCTGCGTTCGTCGCAACGCTTTCAGCTCAGCCAATCTTCCGTGGTGAATACTAAAGGAGCTGCAGATATGAGCTGTTTGAAAACAACAAGTCCCTTTCAGAGAGACTGCTGACTTGAAACTAAAACTCATTATAGGAGGGACTGTAGCTCTCTCAGCTAAAACAGCCTCTTTCTTCTCATCTTTATCGCTTCATCCACAAAGCTGTATTTTGTTATGTTGCTGTTGTGTTCATGTTTTTACATGAGCCTATTCTATTCAGCCTTTCTTTGACTTTCCCATTTTAATTACTGGCTCTATCTTGGCCGGTCAAATTCCATGTGCATCTTGTTTCACTTGACAAGCTTTATTGTCCCCGAGAGGAAATTTTGTCTCGCAGCAAGACTAAATATAGATTGCACAATGATTTGATCATAAAAATATATTTTAAAAAAATATTTGGAAAGTTGGGCAGAGATGATTTGCTGTGTGTTGGGCAGAGATGATTTGCTGTGTGTACATGCAGGATGAAATCAGATTTTCAAACAAAACCTGTAACTTATTATGTGTATATGAAGTCTGTAATTCAAAAAGGGAAGGTTGAACAAAAAAACGCTTTACTGTTGTATACTGGGAAATGTAGGATACAGAGAATTAGGGTTGACCTGTCATGGGCTAAAAGTCACAATAAAAATATAAATTCAATATATAATTTAGAAATTTTGGCCGTAATACGCACATTTATGATGCTTTTACTATACAAAAGAATTGTCACAGCTGATGTGTGACACGACATGCTTAATTAACTGGACTGATGATAATCGGAACGGTTTTGTTAACAAGATTTATGAGTTTCAGATTGTCTGGAGGTTCTGGCTGTAAAAAATAGACTTCTAAAGGACACAGATGTTGATGGCTTGTTAGTTAATGTATAAAATGTGTTTACATTGGATTTTCATTTTTATTGGAATGGTCTAGATTTTTGACAAACTCTAAATAACTCTTTGAGTTTTCTGTTGCTCTCTCTGTACCATGCAAAAATAAAATAATAACAACCCTTTGAGCAAATACTAAGACATTATGTGAAATGTACTTATATTAACTAGTAATATCATCAGATAAATACAATGATGAAAACACACCAATAAAAGCATAGTATCAGCTTGTATTCATAATATTGAGCTTGGTAAACAAAGTCACTGACATAACCAGCCAATAGAAAACACAGAAGACACAGAGCCATTTCACAAGCCAATCGGTGAGTGAGGTGGTTGGGCGAAACAAGAAAACAAAAACAAACAAAAAAAGCGGTTCTCACATGCTCTCATTGGGTGAGATACTGTCATTCAGATAGGAGCCATTACGATTCTCCATTTCTGCTAACCTGCGGAGGGGGGGAGAAACAGAGCAGTCAGTTTCCAAAGCCTAAAAAGGTCAAGCAAATTAACAGCTTACAGGAGGGTGAGGGGGGATCCACCTCAAAATAGAATTCAAATATATGACGGGTTACGATTGTGTAACCTATAATGTGCAGCTGGAAATGAAGTCACAACTTTAGACTTCATATGTCAAATCATGGTTGATCAAACTTCTAAATTCATACACTGTGGAAGATGTTTTTTTGCAGAATCAATGTTAGAAATTGTTGCTGTTTTTATGAGAATTTTTTTGAAGTTCATAACGTCGGTGGAATCTGTTAGAGTTCATCTATGATTGCCATATGCAGCTATCATTTGGCCCTTGAGCGATGAAATGTTCGACACCAACGCACTCTGTGTTGCCCTCTGTAACCCTCTGTCGATTGATTGCCACTCTTATTTGATAGTGTTTACAACTGATGCACTACAAGCTCAAGCCGCACCTTGAGTTTTACACAAGTTGGCTTGTATTACCCTGAACCTGCCTAATACAGGATATATAAAGCCTTATAAACATGGCGGTTGGCAGCCCTCATACACAATATGCTGCTATTTGGCAGTTTGCTATTCAACTTTATATGACTCAAATGGGATTTATTGTAATCGAAATTCTGGTGCTTTAGTGACAAACAATGCAGTTATTCCGTATAAAACGTCTGGAGAAGTCTAAAATATTCTTGCAACTGATACTGTACGCAGGAAAGCTGCATTGACACGATGGGCAAAGGGTCAAACCCATTTTTTTACATGAAAACATACTACTTGGATTTGTTTTTTATTCTTTAAAATTACAATAATCTATGTGCTTTTTGGCAGAATGTTAAATGGAAATATTGTTACCAAAAGTATGTTCACAGTCAGATCTGTGGATCATCTCTAAAGTATTAGGGTGGAGGCAAGGGGAAATAAACAACTATGCACATGGCTAGATAACAGTCGAGCGGAATATTCTTTTTTTGTAACATGGTTGAACTGATCCTTTGAAAAGGAAAAAATAAACCCTGGCATTATCTCTGAAGAAGCAAGTGTCTTGGCCATTAAGACATGCCTTGTAAACAAACCTCCCGGCTGTGCTTCCTCAACAGATCTATCATGATAAAATAGCTGGGAGTGAAAAAAAGCCAAACATTTAAATTGCCCCGTCTCTATCTTCACAAGATCACTTTCCCGATAGTTGGGGTGTCTGCCCAAAAAGTTAAGTGATTTTGGGGCTTTATCGGCACGGGAAAAAAAAGCTTGGTGCTTGGCAGGGAGTGTTTAAGCAGATGGACTGTGACAGACTGGCATCAGCCCAGGCCGCTGGGTTTGTACTCATAAGCTGCTACACGCTAGAGAAACAAGAGATAACCTGGCGATCTGGGGGCCATCAGCTTACTCCAGGCTTAATTATGTTACTTCTTCGCCCCATCACCTTCCTTTAATCTGCTGTGTGCTATCTGGAAGCCACATCTAGGCGCGACAGGGGCGGATAGCAGGGGGCCTGAGGGGTGGGGGTGCGACTCAGCATGTGCGTCCCTCAGTGTGTATCATATGTGTGTGTGTGTGTGTGTGTGTGTGTGCCAGAGGCAACAGTGAGTGGTGTCAAACACTCTCTCTCTGGCAGAGATCAGAAACTGGCTCTCTGTGGTTTCAGACCTCAAACCGAGGCCACTGAAGCACAGCAACAGGGCTCCGCTGACTGTTAAAATGGCCCATCGATCCGACTGCTTGATTGACTTATTGTTTGATTGATTTGACTGCTTCTTGTTCCTTGAGTGTGGGGTTTCTTTCTGGGAGCATTTATGACTCAAGCATCACGGAAATGTTATCTTTGGTGAATAAGCTCTGATTGAATCAGTGTGGCAACACAATATTATTGATGGCTTTTCTGTCCCTTGAGGGCCCAGTATTGACAGGGGTTTCTGAGCGCACATGCTGGCGGCGCACTGGATGTTACAAGCAACATCACCGACACATTGGCATATGCATAGACTGGCCTCTCACTGCAGAACACTTATTCACCACAATAGTCAAAGCATCGCTTTATCACACAGTACACATTCAGTCTCTACTGTATGCACAGGGATATCTTGACATTTTACAGCAGCCTTGCACTATTCCTCATCTTCATTGTTACCTGACGGAAAAATTTATTTGAACTCAACATTTGAACCAACAATGCTGCTGGCTGAATCTTCGTTGTATTTCCCTGCACTGATAATATGTTAAAGGGAAGAAAGAGGAATTTACATAAAAACTGGTACCAGATGATAAAAAGACATTCAATGGCATTTGTCAAGGTATCCCAGTTCTCCATTTTGTAAATCAATAGTCGTGCATAGCTGCTCTCAAAGCACTGACATAAACTGCCATAAGTGTCTGGAGTACTTATAAGTTGTTAAAAAGGTACAGGAAACTCAGAATTCTGACTAGATATAGGTTTACTTTGAATAAGTAGAGGTGTAAATCACATGTATACCTACATGTAGTCTAGTCCTAAAGTTACGTTTCCTGTACCTTTAACTCATCTTCAGTAGAATATATAGGACATTAATGTGCCTCTAGCAGAGCAAGCAAAAACAGACGGTGTGTGACGTGTGTGCCGGAAAGCTAAGTTTCACATCTTCAGCAATAGCATTTAATTTCAAAATACTCCAGACTATTACTAAAAAAAGACTCATTGGGTTGTGAAAAATTGCTTGAAAGTCCATCTGTCACTCTGACGTGTTTGAATTTCTTTCAGAATCAATCTGCTGTAAATTTCAGGGCATGGTGGTGGGGAGGGGGCTTTTACCAGATATGAATAATCAGAGGATAGAATTGATATAAAAACGTGGACCGAGTCAGCAAAGAATTAGGGCAATCAATCCCCTGTGAGTTAAATGGCTGCATGAAAACATTGGGGGGGAGACAGGCAGGCATCCCGATGAAGGAAATGCAGCGCTATAAGATTTTCTTCCGAATTCATTACTCCAAATCACATCAATCACAATGTTTTTCTAGCGTCTGGGAGATGCTCTCTGGAGGAGCCATTATCTGCAGTGCTAGTAGGGCCGAGAAAAAAAAAGGAAAAGAAAAAATAAGTGGGGCACACAGGGAAGGTTACTTCGCCACGTCCTGTTCGCACTGAGAGAGTCTAACCACAAGGAGCTGCTGATGAATGCAGAGAGTGTGTGTTACCGGTTGGCGTAGTGCTCGATCCGAGTGTGTGTGTCGTCATGTGAGAGCTGAGGGGACGATCCAGGTCTGAGAGAAGGAGAGAGAGAGACACGAGAGAGAGAGAGAGAGAGAGAGAGATTTTCGTTAACCCAACCGGGAGGGAACTCATTAATCTCAGCGCACACATGCACAGTCCGCATGGATCCACAGGAGAGCTATGATGGAAGCGACAGCACGAGGCACAGATGTGTGTCGGTGTGAAATGCTCTGTAAATAAAGCTCCCTTTGCTTGTATACCCTGCACTCCCGGCTCGGCATACATTCTGCCTGCTGCACTTCAAAAAAAGACGCGTTAGATCCGAGTTCTCGCACCTCCTCTGCTGAGAGAGAGATCAGTGTTTTGACACCATTAACTGGGGAGCCTCAGAGGATTCTAACCACTTCTCCTGCAGTCTTTTAGTCCTTGAGAAGTTGGACTCTTTAAAATACTGAAAACTTCCCTGCACAGGGGCACCTTGACGTTGGCAAGTTTTATCTGTTAGAGCTCGAACAGATTCGTTTTCACCACAAAGTAAAGAGGGAATGAGTAATGGAAACTGTCAGGATAATCTAAAAAAAAAACAGGATAATAACCAATTAATAGTTTTTGTTTGCCGTACAGCACTAAAGCACTTTTATTTTCAACAATTCTAATGCTTTAATATTGACTTCTTCTTCTAAGGCATTTCCCCTAACATAAGGGAAATAAAAAATTATGTATACCGGCTTAAAGTATGTGGTTTTTCACCAAACCACAGTGTGACTTAAGGCATGTGGCTTACCGCCAGTCTTTTTTCTTTCATCTTAAATCAGAATCAGAGGAGAGAGAATCCCTGATCTGTGGCTGGGTGATGTGGGGTCAAGCAGCAGCAACAAACCCAGCAAAGCTACACACAAAATGGCTGGGATACTGTGCGAAAGAATTTGTTTGTGATTAAAAAAAGATAATCAAATCATGTGTGCTTGCGTGTTTGTTTGAAAAGTACAATTTTGAACATGACAGCAAGTGAGTATACAGGTTCAGAGTGTGTGTGTGCATGTGTGTGTGTGTGTGTGTACTCACGCATGGTCTACGGGCCAGAAGTTGATCAGAGTGACCGGACTGCAAGACAAAAAAACGTGAGATGATGACACAGGAAGTGTGAGGACATTGCACAGCAGCAGCAAGGCATGCTGGGAGTTGCAGTATGGAATGCAGCACAGTAGGGTCAGGGTGGCAGACTGACACGAACAAGAGCAGATGGTAAAATATGAGTTACAGTGTGTGGAAAAATCCCACACACAAAACAAGCAACACACATCAAGGTTGATGAAGGAATTGATTTTGGATAATTTTTGCTTACAAGCGAGACAGAAAAAAACATTTCACTCATATATTGTGCAAATAA
The DNA here is from genome assembly GCA_949357725.1 of Hyperoplus immaculatus. Lineage (NCBI taxonomy): Eukaryota > Metazoa > Chordata > Actinopteri > Uranoscopiformes > Ammodytidae > Hyperoplus > Hyperoplus immaculatus. The sequence continues at coordinate 4,882,008 of OX442372.1, forward strand.
GTGTGTTTTTCTCCAAGAGAGAAGTCGAGAACATTAATTGCAGAAACACAATATAAACAGTGTATGCGTACGTTTGAATATGTATTATGAATATGTTTGATAGATAGCGTTAACCTTCAAGCCCTGAATGATTAATAGTGACACATTCCTCATTCTCCTGTAAATGCCAATACCTCTGTTATTATTATCGACTGTGTATCTTTAGCCAATAGTGGTATTAAAGGTTATTTGGATTTCCATAAACATCAGCTGGAGCTTTGGCTGACATCAGCAGATTATAGCTGATCATAAATGTATTGGTACTTTAATGCATTATGTCAGCTGTGAAGTAGCAAGAAAATGTCTGAGGATCAGTCTAGAGGTTAGCATTATTCCTCTGTCACACAGCCCGTGTTGTAGTGCTGTTTCTTTTCTCGCATCTTTCAACAATAAGAAGCAACAAGCAAAGGGTTGAATGTGGATAAACAAACTAAATCTGCAAATGTGTACAAATCAAAAAGGCACTGGAGCTGCTGGAACCAATTTTTGAAAGCACACCACTGCACAAACACTTCACAGCTATCGGTTATCAGACCGGGGCGTGGATAGACGGCTTTTGCATGCCTGTGTGTATAAACATGTTACGGTGTATGCGTGTGTGTGCGCATTGGTTTAAAAATGAAATGTGTCTGTGTGCAATCATAGACTTATGACTGTTTGTCACTCTATTTGTTTGCCCGTGTTTGTGTGTGTGTGTGTGTGTGTGTGTGTGTTTGACGCACGTCTCCATGTTGTCTCCCTCCAGGATGGTCTGAACAGGCAGGTAGCCCATGCGTGGATGCTTGGCAAAGTAGCGCTTGGTCCTGAACTTGTTCTTCAGCACCTTGGCAAAGTCCCTGACATCCTCCCCTGATGTAGTCTGCAGAGAGACAGGGCACAAAGGTGGCTTTGTTCACTCTATAGGAGTGAGGGCATAAAACACACACACGCGCGCACACCTCACACACAGCTTGCACAACACGGCGCTCATTTCTATTGAGCCCTTTTCCCTTTATTCACACATCTAGTGAGTGAAGTTAATGCCCTCAGTGTCAGCTCTGAGTGTGTCATTACAGTTACAAGAAAGAGGAAACAGATTTATGACTCCAAGCCAGAGCTTCGGCGTCTGTATTTCAGCTCCCAAGAGCCTGAGCCAAAGAGATCACAGGTTAACCCTTTGTTTACAATAACACGTCAGGAAATGTACACAGCAACGGGTTTACTGCTAGAGAGGGATTCCTTTGTTATTTGATTGGGGGGGGGGGGTGTGGTGGGAGTTATTACATGGCCTCTTTAAAAATGTCTATTCTAGCTCTGCGGTAAAATTCACTGATGTTTCCATGACATTCTGCTATCGTGTCAGATACTATTTATGAAGCACATTTCACACAATGTTACATTTTCTACAACTATTTGCTTAGTATAAAAAATATTGATAAGTGCAGCTTTATTGAACACTGTGGATGTTGTCAAGTGGGTGGTAATGTTACCTAATGGCAACACATGCTTGTCTCTGTTTTACACGATAGCAGGGAATACCTGTGTTAAACTTCACAGTTAAAAAAAGATAAATTCATTTCATTTTCAAGTTGTGAAGCAGGAATGTATAAGTCTATGTATTCATACCGGAGTGCAGTACTCCACCATGGGATACTGCATCTTGTGTCCCTTGGCGACACGACCGGAGAAGAAACAGCTTTGGCAAATGTCATAGTTGAAGTGTTTCAGACTGCGATATCTGGAGAGAGAGAGAGAGAGAGAGAGAGAGAGAGAGAGAGAGAGAGAGAGAGAAGAGGAGGGGAGGTCAAGAAGACAAAGGGAAGAGGAGGAGGTGAAAGAGAGGAGAGGATGGTGGAGAAGCAAAAAAAGAGAATAAAGAAAGGGCCAGAGTCAATAAAAAAGAGGGGAAATTTACAGCACTGTTTTCCTCTAAGGGGTAGGAGGAGTAGTTAAAATTCTTTCAGCCCAGTACCCTAAATGAGAAATTTATTCTTCGGGCCCTGGGACACTTCATTAAAATTTATCACCCCGCTCCTGTCATGAAAGGGGCCCGCCTACAACAACGCAGACACTTCCCCCCTGTACAGGTCCCCAACCTCTAGTTTAAAGAGTTTAGTTTTCTGGGTTTTTCGCCAGTATTCTAAGTGTTAAGGTTAGAAAATATGACTAGAGTTAGATTAAGCCGACAAATAGCTTCACAAGCTTTTTCACAGACAATAGTTAGAATTTGTAAAAACAATGGTGTTGATGCGTATGTGTGTCAACCAAACAATAACCGCAGACCAGGGGGATTCTATACGTTTTTGTTGTGTAATGTACAATATTGGGCCCATAGTGCAATCTTATTTTCGTATTATTTTCCTCAAGCGCTCCTACTTATTTATGTGAGGCTTGCTTGTGTGAGCTCTCCACGTCAGACAAAAAGTTAGTTTCAGCCAAATGAGTCTGTGCATAAGGGGGAGAAAAATTGGTGAAGGTAAGTAATTCTCCATTTTACTTCAGAAGGAATCTGTTAGCATGAGTGATTCTTGCACAGGAGGCAGAAAATAGGGCAATGAACATAAAACTCGCTCCTCCTTGGTCACATGCCAAACACAGCTTCTTTAAACAGATGCTGAAGCCTTTTGTTTCAAACAGCTGCTTATAAAACACCTGACTGGGTGCCTTGATAAAGAGAATAGCTCTGTGAAGTCAACCATGGTTGTGTGTGTGTGTGTGTTTGTGTGTGTGTGTGTGTGTGTTTGTGTGTGTGTGTGTGTGTGTGTGTGTGTGTGTGTGTGTGTGTGTGTGTGTGTGTGTGTGTGTGTGTGAGACACTTGAAAAGACATGAAATCCCTCTTCTCTTCTAATACCGTTTAAAAAAGAGAAGAATGCTTTATAAAAAGGGAAAAGCTCATCTGTATTATCTCTATAATTAAAGGAAAAAAGCTTCGGTGTGGGGAAAACAAGACTAGTGACACAAAAAAGACAATTTAAAATAGCATATAAAGCCAATGGGGGTGCTGATGTAGGCTGTGGACATTAACGTTGATCTATTGAAACATTATTTCACAAAAGCCCAGAAGCTGAGAGATCTCAGTGTGCAGTCGCTTTCATTTGGAGCTTAATTGAAATGGATTTAATTTGGTGTTTTATTTCCTTTCTTTTGTGTAATTAGATAAAGGATGTTATACGTTATACTGCAAAATGGCTTCAAATTCAGCTTGTTCCTTTTTGATAAGACATTGAAGATGTGCTACTCATACTTTATTTTTGGATTTTTCTTTTTAAAGAACACACTACACACTACTTATAAGGTTTATCTTTTTAAAAGATATTTTTGTTGGCATTTTTCATGCTTTATTGACAGGTTGAAGAGACAGATGTGAAATGGGGCAGAGAAGGGAGTGACATGCAGAGAACGACCGCGGGCTGGAATCGAACCCGGGTCTGCTGCTGGGCCCGGCCCGGGGGGGGCGCCCTACCTACTGAGCTAAGGGCGCCCCCCTACTTAAAAGGTTTCTAAGACATTGTTTAAATTAAAGGTGAATGTTAAGCAAAAAATAAAAAGTCAAAAAGGTGTCATGAAGGTCACTTCAGCGCTGCTATATGGTCGAGGAAAGGCTGCCATATCTGTTTAAATTTTTATACTTTTCCTGAAATCTCATAACGGATTTTCTCCATATGCAGAGTGCTAGAGAAGTCCATGAGCCACATATCGAAGCAGGGGGCTATTTCCTTATTCCAAACCTTAAGAATCTTTTTTTTTTAGTACAAGTGAATTCTTTAATGCACATCTGTAACTGTGAAACTGTGAAAAAATGGTGGTGTGTGTGTGTGTGTGTGTGTGTGTGTGTGTGTGTGTGTGTGTGTGTGTGTGTGTGTGTGTGTGTGTGTGTGTGCCGACCTGAATCCTATGATGGGACACTCCTTGCAGATGTTACACTTGGCCTGGTGCTTGGCTGTCTCGGCTGCAGCCACACGGTGCAGCACAGGTAACCACACCATGGACTGAGGCTCCAGGCGCATCCAGTCCAGAAACATGGCCGCCTCCAATTCAGGTTTGTTGTTGGCCTGGGAAGATATATGAAGAAGTTACAGTGAGGAATGAGGCATGGGACGATAACCATTTATTATCTATATCTATTTCAACGTATTATCGAGGTTATGAAGAAGTCAAGGTTTCAATAGCGCCATTACCTCTGTCATACCCGTTCTAAAGGTGCTACAACACACAGGATGTTAATATACAAGTGTATTAATGTTCAGAATATTCCTGCAGCATACAAGCAGAGAAATGTGTATGAAGTGAGCATGTCCCTCAAAAACTTGTGGAGCTGCTCACTAAAAAGGACCGCTTCCGACAACATGAATTGAAATCCTTATTATTACTTTTTTCAAGTGTTTTGAAATATCTCAGCGTCTTATCTTCTAGTGAGCACATGAAACCAGCTCTTTGTTTTGAAGAGTAATAATAATAATAATAATGGATTGGATTAATATAGCGCTTTTCTAGGCACTCAAAGTGCTTTACAGGGTTCCAGGTTCCATTCATTCACACACAGTCATACCGGTGGCGGAAGTGTGGTTGCCATTCAGCGCCTACAGCCCCTCCGACCACCCCAAACATACAGCAGTCATACCCATTCACACGAGGCAAATCGGGTGAGGTGTCTTGCCTAAGGACACAACAACCATGACATAAGTGGCAGGGCGGGAATCGAACCGCCAACCCTTCGATCATTGGCCAACCGGCTCTACCACCTGAGCCACAGTCGCCCCAAAGAATGTATGTTTTCTTTCACACAAAGCTGTTTTTCTAATGCGCTTGGTGAAAATAAGAAAAACAAAACATAAAAAAAAACCTCCTGTAAATATTTCATGTGTCTTGTGAAGCGGTGAAAACAACCTTGAATGCTCAGTTCAGATAAACAGAGAAATTCTATTAAGAGTCACAAGGACTTTCACACACAAACACACAAGGATATACAAAGGATAAACCTGGTGATGTTCTATACTATATAGATCCAATAAAACCAACAAGAAATCAACCCTACAAACAAGTGCTGTTTGTGAATCCATAGCCGGATATATGGTATTCCTCTGAGCCACCCATTGTTGAACATTAAAAACAAATTTGTAGTCGTAAATAGTCCCAAAAAAAAGGCACAATTTTCATTAAAACTATGGCGTCCAACTGTTTAAGGAAATTCCCGAGTCTATTTTTATGTCTCCGTCTCTAAATGAAAGAGTTGGATAGAGACAGAGGGGAAATAAATGAGAGAGCTCATATTGGCTACATCCATCATTTTCCCATCAGCAGGGATCCTGGGAACTCGAGTGCTTTTTTTTCGGTTTCTATGGAACTAACCCCACTCGTCTCTGTCGTTCTATTCGTTTGTTTAAGCCTGATATTGACTTTGGATGTTTACAATGATTGAAATTGTCTAGAAGAATGTTTTTGAATATACCATATGCATATTATACATAGCTACACAGTCTGTACATGGTTGTATTATTACTGAAAAGGTGTGTGTGACGCCTTAAACAATAAAGGAGGCAGACTAATTCAGCCTCAAAAACACAAAGAACAACTGATGCTGACAGCTCACGTATATCAAAGTGCGCATTAGTGGCTCTGTCAATCAGTGTGCATGTAAAATGTCTTAAATAAGATGACAAAGAAAGCAGTTAGGCAGGAGGTGACACACACGCTCATTTTTTATTCCTCGGGGGACTTTGATTATCTCCGGGAATCACAATTTGATGCTTGTTACACTTGTCAAGACTTCCTGCTCTCGCAACACCACATACGCAGTTAACAAAAAGATAACACTGGCAGATTAACAGCTGGAGATTTCTCGTTCACCACAACGTAGCTATGATAGCTAAGCCATGATTAGACAAATGCTATTTCGGGGGAGGCTTCTTTTTTTTGCAACCTGTCAATTTAAACAAAATTTCCTTTGTTAAAAACCTGACGGTGCTTTTACTTTTCGGAACACATTTGAGGAGAAGAGCTACATTCGCCCATTCAAAAGCAAGGGGGGGAGGGTGGGGAGGACTTTAAACACGAAAAATGCTGGATCATCTTTAGGAGATCAGAGATAATCCAGTCAGACCGCAATTACTGGAATCCTTCTGTGTCATGCTGGGGGATTTGCTGCTTATTTTTGGTGGCTCAAACTTTAACACTGTCTGCTCCCAAAAAAACACAATGAAACGCAAGAGAGGAATGCTGATCTGGAGGACGGGTGACTTTTCCTTTTCCTGGCTTCTCCATCATGTCAGACACTCAATCATTTTAATGCCCATTTTGCTGGTAATATTTTAAAGGTAATTTTTTTTATTTATGATTTTTTTTTTAAAACGTTGTTTTATCAATGTGCTGCTCTTTATTATCTGCAATAACTCTTAGTGATGATCCAGTTTATGTCTATAAAGTAACCTAATTTAGCCTGATGCAAAGAATCCCCCGTAAGCAAATGTGTTGGGGGGCCGGGGGGTGTGTGCTGAGGGAAACATTTTGGTTCATCTGGAGGGGCTTTTAGCATGAGTGGGTGCACACAGATATGGGGGCAATTGCAGCATTTGCTATATGCTTAACAGCTTATAGTAGTGTTAAGTGAAAGCAGGCAGCTATGTCGAAATCACTTGAAAAGAAGAAGTGTTTGTGTGTGCGTATGTGTGTGCGTATGTGTGTGTGTGAGTGTGTGTGTGTGTGTGTGTGTGTGTGTGTGTGTGTGTGTGTGTGTGTGTGTGAGTGACGTACAAACTGGAAGCAGCTGCGGACGGAGGGTTCGATGTTGGAGCCACCGAACGAGGCCACCTCACCCAGCTGGCGGGGGATCTGGATGGAGTCGTGGAGGAGAAGACCCAAGCGCCGCTGGTCACAGAAACCTGTCTGGCTAGCCACCTGTCTGAATAAGACTGTGGGGGGGCAATACAGACCGGAGAAGGAGAGTGGAAAAGAGAAACAATGATGGATGAGAACACACAGGGAGAACTTAAGGGAGAGCTGGGGGGCGGGGGGGAGCATTAGATCCGAGCTGTTTTTTTTTTTGGTGTAGTATTTTTCATGACCTTGAAATTGGCTTCTCCCGTGTGAATTTTTTCTGGGAGTTTCATTTTAAGTGTTGGTGTTTAGTTGTTGGTGTTTGGGAGGACATCTCTGATGTAATGAAAGAATGCTTTAAATGTATAAAGAAAAAAAAACTTGAAAGGTTTATCAAACAAAAAAGGTTAATTAAACATTTCCCAACCAATGGATGCACATTTAAAATCAGCATAAAACACAGTATGAGTTGCCCACTGTATGAAAATGTTCTCCTTAAGTTCATTAAATGCCTGCAGCCAACTGAAAGCAGCGTCACTGATTTTATCAAGGCCATTATAACGTTAAGCCGACCACCTTGTTTTACTGTCAAGAAATCACACTCTGCTACTGCCATCAGGCTGCTTACACACTGGCTGTGTAAAAGGGGCTACAGGAACCACACAAACCTCAGATTGATGCCGTTATCCAAACAGCTTCACACTATTATTATTTCTATTCATTCATATTACACTAATCAACTGTAGGAACCCCCCAAGCCATCTGCCTCTGGCTGCAGATTTGTGGTGGTAAGATTTCACGTTGTGCCGCTCTGCAATATTCAGACAACAACATGATTTTCTGGAGAAGCAGATTAATTTTGTGGTGGCACTGTTTTCATACGCCGCTGTTTTGTGATTTGATTTGCTGAGCGTATCTTTATAAAATCCCCACACATTCTGATCTATAACCAACCAGCCCTTGTCTGAATGTGTGCTGCTGTACATTGCACAAACTAAAACAGCAGGTGGGGACGTCCCCATAGTCTGTGCATCCCAGCCGCTTCCATTTTGTACTGGTTGTTGCACTTGTACGATTACAATTCTGCCCTTAATCCACTAAGCTGCTGGGAAATAATCAAAACAATGAAGAGGAATAATAAATATTCAGTTTTGTTTGTGTGTGTGTGTGTGTGTGTGTGTGTGACTTACATCTGTATTTATCCTCTAGGTGAGCCTTGCAGAGTGAGATGATTCCAGTTTTGAATGACAGAGTGCGGATCTTTCCTGTGCGACCACTGCCAAGGATCAAGACAACATGTTAGAGTAGGTCAACGCTCACTGACTACGTTTACATGCACAGCAATACTCCAATATTAACCCGGTTAAGGTCATAATCAGATTAAGACATTACCATGTAAACAGCAGTTCTTGCTCACCTTAATCAGAACAAGCTCATGTTCAGAATAAGCCATAACCGGGTTAAGACACCTGGAGTATTCCGATCGTAATCACAATAGTGTGGCATGTATACACCTCAATCAGAACAAATATTCCGATCTGTGTTTTTGCTGCATTTTTCGGCACTTGCCGCAGTTTGTGACGCATGCCCTGGTTTACGGCTGTTATCTAGAGTGTGTGCACATGCAACAAGACCAGATGTCAGACAACGCTAATGACATAAAGTGAGTACATTTTCAGTGAATGGGACAGGATTTATTACCAGGAAAAAAATGTGCTGACGTCAGGCAACATTACGCTTCTACCACGTCACTGGCTTATTCAGAATATGCTGATGGGACATGTTAACGGGAATATCCCCATAGCTACGCTGTGCATGTAAACACCTTATTTGGAATATTGCCTTTACCTGGAATATGGACCTTAATCAGAATATGCTGTGCTTGTCAACCTGGTCACTGCCATAATGGGAACATCTTCAGTGTGTAGGAGCATGCTAGTAGACTTACGTGTCGTAGACGTTGAGCAGCCAGTTGAGGCACATGTCCACACACAGCGGTACGTTGACCAGGTGTGAGTGGCTCTGCTCCAGCCGCGTGTACAAGCTAGTCAGACAGGTGACTAGCTGGGAGATGTCCAGCAGCTGCTCATTCTGCTTCAGACCGTGCTGCTCCAACACCTCACATGCCATGGGCATGCTCACCAGGTCCACTGTACAACGCAAACAGAGAGGGGAGGAAAGGTTAGTTAGAGCTAAGGGTCTAACAATAAACGTATTCGTACCATACCGTCACAATACAGGCCGTACTGTACCGCACCGCACTGTACCGCAATACAAGATTATGGCGGAAATAGCATCAAGATGATGTAAATTACCAAATGTACAGGCTTGTTTTGATTGCGGTGCGGAACTTGCAATTTATTTGAGAATTATTTTATATATTGGAGACCTTGGTTGTTGGCAGCAGTATTTTCTTTAATACTCACTGAAAAAGACCTATAAGCTGCAATTGTAGTAAATTCTGCACAGTTTCTTTTGCATTTTTCCTCTTAATTGAGTACCGTACCGTACTGAACCGAACTGTGACTTCAAAACCGAGATATGTACTGAACCGTGATTTTTGTGTACCATAACACCCCTAGTAAGCACGCACACACACACACACACACACACGCTGAGAGGAGACTGTCCTTCAACCGGACCGACTGGGTTCAAACCCTCCATATTCACAGCGTCCTTGAGATCGGTGCCGCCCAAGGACTAGGAAGTGAGGAGGCGACTTCACTCCAAGGATCAATAAAGCATCACTTTATTCATCTTTATCTTTTATTGACTAAAGGACAGAGAGGTGTTAACACCCAGAGAAGGCTCTCTCCAAAATGATCCCGGCATGGTCAATAAGTCCACTGAAGGGAATAGGAACGCCTCAATTTGAATTCAGAGGAAAAAAAGATCTACAAATATGCAGTGTGTGAATCAATGTGCGTCAAACTGAACATTTATTTATTTTAATTTTTTTGCAAAAGTTCTGATGAGAATTTGCTAACGGTAACTTCTCATAAGATATCTTGCGAGCAACTTTCCATTTTCAACACATCCGTATAGTACTGGCTTATTTGGCCTGAGGCGGAAAAGCAGTCAAATTCCTTTTCTTTTTCTTTCAAATATGGGCAGTCGAGTTTTGCGCGATCTTGCTTTAATCAACCAAATTTGACTAGACCATCTCGCAGTCTTCAAAACAAAAGTGAATTTAAAAAAAGAACGTATTAATGTATCATCATTGAATGCCATTAGGGCAAATACAAATAAAAACACACATAAATAATCCAGGAAAAGACAGGAAGAAGTGGAAAACCAAGCGGGAACTAAAAAGATCGAAACCGGCGAAAGAAAAAAAGGGAAAAGAGAGACAAGAAGAAAGAGAGAGTAATAATAGAAAGGAATAAATGCTTACAAAGTCTACTGTTGGGAATAATGTGAGCAAAAGGATTGCAGATTGCAGAAACAACAACAAAAAAAGCTGTGCCGAGTTTCCTTCAACAAGGTTAATCACTAAAACTGTCCGCTTATATTTTTAGAAAGCCTTCAGAGCACACGCAGTATAGGGATTTTTTTCCTTGCGATATGGCTGCAGCCAGCTACACGACGCAGAAAAAAACATTTCACACACATAACAGCTCGTGTAGGCGGCTCTCGCACTCTGCAGATCCACCGGGCGAGAGACGAGAGGGATGAGTAAACACACATATGGACACACTTCCACACAGACTCCGAGGGCAGAGCGGTAGAGATGGTAAGAAGGATAGAGAGAAGAAAATGGTGGAGGAGGAGGGAAGAAAAGAACACACAAAGGAGGAGAAGAAAAAAAGAAGACGGAGGACGCGGCAAATTAGGTTTATTAGAGAAAAGAGAGCAAAAGAAAGAACAAAAGAGGAGTGTAGGAGTGGAGCACAGCGGGAGGAAGACTTATGATGAGAGATGAGTGTACTGGAAATAAGAGACACCAAACCCCTGTGCATCACACACATACAGAGAGATTTACATGTAAACTGGATGTAAAGAGCAGAAGGTACTTACAGCAGAGAGCTTTCTGCAGGCGTCTCAGCTTCATGGCTGTTCTGTAGGCCGAGAATCGGACATTGTTCAGGTCGGCTAGAAAAAAATATTAATAAAAAAACACACAGTGAAGTTTAATATATTTCACCTCTCCTAAACTAGCATGTTGTTATGAAGAATTGATAGAGCATCTTGTAATAGTTCATGGATTTATTAGACGGAAATGAGTTGGAAGGCAAGACAGCGTGTGTGTCTAGAATGAGCCTTTTCTTACCCAGGGACTGATAGAGCTCGGCCATCTTGGGATGGTCCCAGCATGTTGTCTGGGTCTGGTGGCTGGAGAGGGACAAAAAACAGACAGGAATTCAGTCATAAAATCAAAGTATAAAACCCATAAAATTTGCACCTGATGAGTTGAGGGATAATGAAAGTTATTCCAATTCATCCCGAGAGTGGGGTGGGGTAGGGGGGTCATGTTTGTCTAAAACCAAATGTCATAGTGATCCATCCAGTAGTTGACAATTGACATTTCACTAAAAAAACTCAAATGTCAACCTTGTGTTGAGGGGAAATCCAAAGTTATTAGGATTAATCCATGAATGGCAATCTATCCAATAGCTGCTGAGATACATTTCAGCCTGGATTAATGTGCTAGATCGTCTGATACACCGACTCATTGGCATTACTAGAGTTATTTCTTTGTGGATAAAATAAGTAGTCCCTTATGAGACTCTTGACTCTAGCCTATAGTTTTCAAAGATGCTAAACAGATTATACACACGTTACATTATGTGTTAATGCAAAATAAATCAACTGAAACAAACCCACCAGACCAAAAATAAAGAGACTCACAACTTATTAACACTGAACACCGGTTTTTGCAATGAAAACGTTTTATGTAAAACAGGTAAATAGTTTGACACGTCTTATCAGAACTACATATTCATCCCAGGGATTGTGCCTTCCTAAAAATAATTTTAAATATGAGATGGATAGCGAATGAATGAATGTCATCTCAAGCTCTGAAAACTTAGATCAGCAACCCCTCCCCCCCCCAAAAAAAAGAAATCCCACACTAAAACCTAATCCTGTTGTTTGTGCGCCTCTCCCCTCCATCTCATAATCTTAGAAAAATAAAGAAAATCACACAGACACGGAGAGTGTGACAGAGGAAGGCAGAAAAGAGGCAGGAAGAGAGATAGATGGCAGCTGTGTCATTCTCCCCTCACACATTCTCCTCCTCGTGACTGCGCGCCACTCGGGACTCTGTGCTGTGTGTGTTTGTGTGTGTTGGAGACAGAAACGCAAGGAGTTTGTGTGTGTGTATGTGTGTGTGTGATTCAAGCCTTAAGAGCCGCAATGACAGATGTGCATTTTTCCCCCCCAATGTACCAGAATAATCAGGATAACGATGATATTTAAAGAATGTGTGCTTCTCGTTGAAGGTCTCGACCCAGACTACTACTTATTATTTGAGCTCCCCCTACTACATTTGACAAGCTTTTATAAGCGTTCTGTGCCAGTCCTTCATTGTGTGTCTGTCTACTCGAGGGTCAGAACTAATTAACCGAGTATACACTTCATTGTGAGCCCCGTCGCATTTGCTCAAAGAAAGCACTTTGGATTTTTTAAAAGGACAAATAAAACAAAACGAGGTCGAACAAGCGTATATGAAAACAGGAACAAAGAATTCACAAGATGAGACTTTGAAGAAATTGACAAAAAAAAAAAAAAAAAAAAAAGTGCTATGTTTTCTTTATCTGAACATGGCTGGATTAAGCTAACACTGACCTGGGACAAAAAAAAAAAAAAAAAAAAAAAAAAAGAGCGGCTTGGCCCAAAATAACCCCCCACAACTATTCCCACTATACTGTCCATGTACAGCTTTTTCTACGCTGCAGTATTACCAAGCCCCACAATTCATTTAGAATGATGAAAGAGAGACTTTGAGAACAACCCCACACTAAAGTTACAGTTGTGTGGCACTTCATTAAAAGTTAAATATAGGTATAGAAGCGGTTTGAATGAGGTGATATGTCACTGCTGCTAATTTGTTTGCTACATGGTGCCAACTCTCTCCACATCTCCTCCCCAAATACTTCCCATTTAATCCCGATCGAGAGTCGTGATCTGAGCAATAATTTGCATCTCACATGGCGTCTTCAAACACCCACACTGAATTGAACTGCCATCAAGCAAAACATTAAAGCACTACTTATACTAAAAGGCAACAAAAAGGAATTATGGTACTGTAAAAGCAGAGAGTTAATTTTCCTGGTCATTAGTTCCACTTCGCTGATGTTATAAGCAATAATTATTGTACCAACATGATAAGAAGATCTGAGCGGCTAATTCCGGCCCTGCGTATGTAACAAAGTGCATCCATTTGAGCAAACATAAATAAATGTCAGAAACGTAAATGTGAGGGGTAATATGCCAGCTGCCTGTTTACATAACGCTAATGGAAGCAACATATCTTATCAGCAAGCCAATTAGTTTTTTTTTTCTTTTTGTCCAGACCACATCAAATATTTGAAAAGACAGGGAACTGTTGAATCTCAAGAAAAGATTCCTAGTTCATACGTCAGACACATAATAAATAGACATTTGCCTCGCCGCTATCCTGGGAAATGAGAATGGCTTATTATTTAAAGAGATCCTATTATACTACTTTTCTGGTCTTAATATCTTCTTTTACACTGCTATAGAGCAACCTGACACGAATCACATCACAAAAAACTATGAAGATTTTCGGGAAGCTCTTTCTCTTATTTTGGCGATCCAGCACGTCCTGTCAACACTTGAGTGTGTGTGCTTCGGCCATCTCCGCTCCCCTCCCCCCCCCTCCTGCAAACCCCACTCCGTTGTGATTGGTTACCTTCCTTCCGGAACACTTTCAGTGGCGGGAAGCGCGAGCATGGACCTATAAGGGCGCGAGGCAGACGCGAACAGGGAAGTGACAGCATTACCATACATGGAAACATCCGCGTGGAGACGTCACAAAGTTTTATGCGACGTCACAAATTATGAAAGGGTAGACCGCTTTGAAGACGTGACTTCTCGACTGGCTAGAATAGTGTTTAGTGCTCTGCACAGACACCCCAGACGGTCAGCAGGGAATACGTCGAAATGCATGTAAGTCATTATTTGATAATTTAGTATGGTTAAGCATGACTATAAATCATCATAACAACGTTTATAGGTCATAAAAGTCAAAAAGCATCATAGGTCCTCTTTAAAAGGTATAGTGTTGATCTAGCCTGGTGCTACCAGACCATCGTACTTCATTTCATTTGTACAGAAGGTCTGGCGGTGCTGTAATTGGCAAACGTTCACTCATGGAGGCGGGTGTCTGTTAAAGTTTAAAACTATTGGATCTGCCCAGTGCCACTCTGGATTAGCCAACCAATCGCATAACGTTTGGTCGTCACGTGTGTCATGAGCCGGCTTCTGGCAACTGAAACTGGAGCGCGACTTCGACGTCATCGTTCTCAGCCACTCTCTGTGTTCGGTGATTGGACCGGCTGTCGAATCTCCGGCAAGACTGGGAAATGGGCTGTACACCCAGACTGACTACTGAAGGGAAAATAAAATTTGGCCGGAAGTAGGCGGGCGGGCGGAGCCAGGCTAGTGTTGATCAGCATATTAACAAAGAATTAAATATTACAGCCATTTTGTCGCTCATATAAAAAGGGGAAAACGAGACAAGAACTGGAGCACGGAGAAACACTATCTGATGTTCTGCAAAAAATAAAATATATATTTTATAGATCTTTTAAAAAAGGTGGAAACCAAGCCGGATTACCTTTTTAAAGCACAGGTGTGCGTGTGTGCATGTGTGTGTATGTGTGTGTGCGTGTGTGTGTGATGATCAGTTAGGCTATACATGTGAACAGGGTGCTTGCAAAGTGGGCCACCTCTGATCACAGTGGGTGGTGTCGTGTGTAATAGAAAAAGGGTAAAAAAATGTTTTTTTTTAAATAGTGAACAGTTTAAAACACATTGCTGCTCTGCGTTCCTTCACAGACAAAGCACTGTTGATTTCTGCTTTGTAATTCTAGCCCTGCTTGTTAAAAGCACAAATGTCGGGGAGGCGGTCACACACACAAGTGCACCTGTAGTTAACCTTTGTCTGAAAAAAAAGCAGACAAATAATAATCCATATGCTGGGGCTTTTATTTTTTCTCCTGCGCATTGCCCTTGTTTTTTTCTCTCTCTCTGCTGCTGCCTCTCGTCCTCTCTCCCACACTCCCACTCCAGATAATGAGGAGAGGGGTCCCATGGTGAAGAGCTACTTAAAAAATCCTCTAAGCTCAGAGTCTATGCAAACAGTAGCTCAGTCACTGCTGTGTGCTGCTCCGATGCCACTCGTACAAATGCCTCTAATAAACCGCTCCGGCCTGCTTTTCATCCAGCACGCCGCAGTGCCTGTAGGCTTGTGACTGAGGAGTGTTGCACTTCAATTCCCTCTTGCATGTCCTTCAAGGCAAGGCAAGGTAACACGCAGGCTGTTTACCACTGCCCGCTTGCTCACAGGCACAAAGTAATAAGACGCACTTGTGTTTTTCACATTAAAGCTGAGAAGATCCAGGTCCCCTATTCTCCACCCCCAGGGGTCAAGAACCAAATCGATGAGTCACAGAACAATACGTCTTCCAGTGACAGGAGGAAGGCTGTTTCATTCAGTCCAGTGTCCTGCTGGACAATTAAACAATAGATACTTTATTTGGTTGGTATGCTTTGAAAATGATCTAAATTTCAATAAAGTCTCAAAGTACTCCGGAGTGGCACAAAAAGCCAAGAAGGTCTTAAATATATTCCTGACTGCCTTCCCCTGTTGCACACTTAAATGTTACGCCGTTTAATTTGATATTATGTAATGTAACTGTATTGAACTTTAAATGATGTCCTCGATAGGATGTCCTTGGAGGACAAAACTTACACCTCAGTAAGTCTCAACAGCAATAAATCAACAGCACTGAACAAAAAATCCATTTCACTATGCAAGCTCAGACAGGACTTTAAACTACACCGGCAATATTACCAATTAAAAGGTAGCTTATCTCTTTCTATTTACTATACAACATGATGCAGCTGCCCATAAAAAGTATGCCTGCAGTGGGCATACAATTGGAACATAATGTTTGTTATTTATTTCGTCATAACAGTCGCACTTTGAATTTGACCCTGGTTGTTTTCGCATGGTTTTTCAGCATACTGGGACGGTTAGAAAATCGTTAAGGACATTGTCAAAAACAAAGCACTTTCACACACACTTTTTGTATTTTTAACTTCATTTTATTTGGCTGTTTGTGACAAATTTACACTGACTGTCTGACTGACTGTAAAATAAAGAGGAAAAAAATCAATAAAAAAAAATTCTCTGGTGTAGCAAATTTTTGGCATCCAATTGTCGATTCCTAGTTGTTTAAATAAAATGTTTTTAGAAATTGCATCTTAGCTAAAATAAAACGTCATCTGTTTTCTGCAAAACTATGTCTGTGCTCAGTCAATGATTGTATGTGAAAGGAAAGGAACGTTATGTCAGGATGTACTCCAGGAAAAGCTCCCAGTTGAACTTTTGTTCAAACATCAATCATTTAAGCGGATATCAACTTAATATTCCTGAATCAGGACCTCCAGTATGTGGGTCAAGTAGCTGCTAAGAAAAACCTCTGATACATTTGATCAAAATTTCATGTCTAAAAATCTGTTATCATTTTCAGGTTGGACGTTTTTTAGGTGAGTGTATTTGAGTCTGTGTCAACATAAGTTACTTGCAAATTTTGAAAGCTGTCTCAGCCTTTAATGGGATTTTCTACTTTCTTTAACCAGGCAACATGTGTTCGAGTCCCTCCCTGTTGGTGTGTCCTTGAGCAGGACACTAAAGCCCTCCCACTCCTGGGGTACTGCTTTGTCACTGACTCTGATCTATGCAAAGAAAGGAGGGGGGGAATTCCCCTTAAGGGATCAATAAAACTAATGCATTACATTTCACTACTGCATTCAACACAAACCTCAAATGCCCCGTCCCTATCTCTGCCACACCTTATCTGTCTCCACCACCCCGTACTTTAGGAAACCAGCTATGTGTTTTGAAAGAGGACACACTGCATATTTTTTCTCACATAAGCATAAAGACACACACACACTGAAACACCTGACAAACGCACACTGTTGCAATAAGTCAACAAGCTCCACAACTGCAGTCCGACTCCCACCTGATTTCCCGTTGGGATTAATGAAGAAAACACACAACAGAACAATCAGATATGAATGGAAAGCCTGCAGGATTCAAGCATATCCGGTTTTGGATTCTCTTTGAAAGTTGACACCGTCTCCCTAGAAAGTGTATCATGGCCCGGGGAAGAGCCAAAGAGTTGATAATGCATCCTAAAACTGTCAGAAGATACAGCGCTGCACGCTGAGCCGCTCGGCTGGAGCAGGCAACAATTTGCTGCCTTGCCCGAGGGCGAATCTGCTTGAAACTGACGAGGGACATGGGGGAAAGGCATTTAGCATTCACATCCCCCACACCCACAATCACTAACTATGTTATTGAGATGAAACAACAGAAGAATTGACCAAAACCCAAAAAATATATATATAACTTAATAAAAAGTATACTTATACTAATCACTTAGAATGTTCAATGATAATTAGCACTAAAGCATGACAGAGAAATAGAGCCTTTGGATATAGGGGAGATCCAAATCCACACACAACCTTTCTGTTTGTTCACATTTGAGCAAATCTGATTTATAGAAAGACGCGCTGCTGCTCTGACTGCATGTGGATCCTGTTCACGCTGTTCAGACAATCACTGTATCGTCACCGACATGTCTGAATCTGATCACGTTATTTCTCAAGGCCTGTTGTTTCCTTCCAAGAAACACGAGGCATTCCTCTGTGTGCAGCATGACTTAAAAGTTGCATTGAACAGCAGTCATTTTTGACAGCGATAACACACACATACACACTCCGTCACACAATAACACAGACACCCACTCATGTGTGCACATACAATGCTACATATTGCAGTTAACAAGCAGGCTGAATGGCTTATGGCGGCAGTGACGGATAGGCGTTTTAAATAATGGATTTGCACAGAGACATGAGTGTCACTTCTCGCTGCAGTCAATTATGGCTCTTTGGATGAATGATTAAAAGGTAGTTTATGGGCTGTGTGGCGATGCCTTTCTCTGCCTATCATTGAGAATGAGCGTTGTTACAATGTTTTCTTGCACACCAGGCCTCCCAATGAGCTCAGACAATGGACATAAGGGACGTAATGTGAGCGGGCTAGAAATTATAAAGAGCCATATTCATCAGTTGGATATGAGGGGAAGCTGTTTTGTGATCGAGAACCTAAGTACTGACAAAAAAGATCAAAGATAATTGTAGTTATTTTGCTTGCGATAATTTATCGTAATGATTAGTTAACCATTTTAGAAACACAATTTTACATAAAAAGATATGTGTGTTCATGGTAATGAAGGAAAAATGTCACCCAATGAAAAAGAATGGCTCATCGATGCATTTGTGATGGACAACAATGGAGCTCTCTAGCACAGATGAATGAGATGGATCGGGCTTCGAATGCACAAATAATTAGAAAAATATAGAACTTCACCAGACTCATCTGTGTAAGTACCTCAGCCATTACATTAATATCTAATTCTCTGTCGATTAAAACAACCCATAAATTACCAAGAGTTAGGTTTTCGTTTAAACATCTAGAGCTCAAAGCGATTAGTAGAATTTAATCTGCGACTGTTTGGACTATCAGTCATTTCTCAGTTGGGAGGTTTTGCTGCTCTACTTTGCCGTGTGCGAAAAATAAACGGAATCAAAGCTGCAAGTAATTAATAGTTTTTTTTTTGCAGCTATATTTATCTCAATTATATTATTAATCACCATCAATACTGACGGTCCAAAGCCAAAAAAATATATTCACTGAAAAACAAAAAAAGCTGCGAGAAAATGAACCACATAATCCTGCACTTTTGCAATAACTGAATAAAGAGATTACATCGAATACCAACAATTTCGACATTTCAGGAAAGTAGGAAAACAATACAAAAAATGTAACATGGTCAGTGAACTTGTTGGTGGTAAAACCATATGATACAGAAATGTTTAATCTGAGTGGATACATTTTTTACATGCAATAACATATAGAAAATGATCTGAAATGTTTTGCTCTTTCGATTAATCGATCTAAACTTAGCATTTTCAGGTATTGGACTTTTGATGGTAAAATGAGCGATCTCATATGTTCCCCTGCTAGTGTAATAGGACAAAATATACATCTTGATCACTAATCAATTCAACACAATCAGTAATTACAGTCGTACGTCATACGTTTTGCAGTTTAGCAGTGGCTACCAGTGCCGCATTAACCTGCGCTCTGTCTGCAGTGTGAACTGAGGGTGTAGCAGTGAAAATGATGGCTTTGTCACAACGTGTCATTTATACATTATCAGCGGATAAACAAACCTATACACTCCTACAAAATGCAGTGGCTCAACTTTCAACAAGGAGATGATTGAACCCAAACGGAGCCAATTTAATTCCTCACACATTTTTGCTTGGTGACCTTTGGCGAATGTTTTGTTTTCACAGCCTCTGCTTGCTGTAATAATCAGTGTGAGGGGAGCGCTGAAAAATCACTTGATGGTTTTGGGCCTCAAGAGAGTTGAAGCTAAAAATAAAGTGATAATGGATAACAGTTTGTCAAACACTTTTTAAAAATCTGTCATTGGTGTGACTATAATCTGATGGTATAAGTCTGTGTGTGCAGTTCATCTACACAGCCTGGCTGAAGAAGACTACACGCTTCATTTATTTATACATTTCCAAAACACAAGGAATTATTTCTGGTCAATTTTAAAAACAACCCGAGGCCTTCCAATGGTAGAAAAATCACTTTGAATAAAAGACTAGTCTGCACTGAACGAAAGCTACTTTCACTCATGAAAAATGGGAGGAACTTTTCCTGCAGTGATGGTGGGTCTGCCTCGCTTGCACATCTGACCCTCCCCCCCAAGGCTTGGAGGAAGATAAAACAACTTTTGTTCGGTAGCATTAAGACATCGCCTTCTACATTTTGCGCTTTGTGTTGCAGTATTTCGGTGGGCTAATTACTCCCTGAGGACGAAAGGGAAGATGGTTATGATGATGTAGCATCTAAAAAACTTCTCTGACAGCTGCTGGTCAAGACATGTCTGATTTGATGACATTTACGTCACAGCCATTTGTTCTCACACGCTGATAGAGAAATATGACAATGTCTGGACACGGCATAGTTTATCATTTTAACATGACACTTGGAGACAACATTACTGTTTCTGAATCTGAAAAGCAGCCCCTCAAAACCACAGCTTTCAGGCATAAATAGAGCCTATGGTTGATAAGCATCAACAGGAATACAAAGGCACACCAGCCATAACTGTCATGCCTGAGCATGTCAGAACCAGTATCCAGCATCCGGAGTGTGTGTGTGTGTATGTGTGTGTGTTTTAGGACTTTTTATCCATCAGCTGTATTTAATCAGTGCACACACACCTGCAATCACATTGGGGCCAAAAATCTGCACCAGCAAGCCTGCATCCTAGCTGCTCTCATTTCAATAACTCTTGAAGTGTGCAAGCGTGTAACACACACACACACACACACACACACACACACACACACACACACACACATTGTGTGTATATATATATATATATATATATATATATATATATATATATATATATATATATATATATATATATATATATATATATATATATATATATATATATGCTAGTATAAACGCAGGACAATCACATCTCACTTTGGGGCCGAAAAATCCGGACCGCGCATGAACAGCACACATAGAACCAAAAATCCTCTTTTTGCGCTTAAATAAATAAGAGGCCTGGCGTTATTTTGTCAGCCGAAAATAGCCCGGTGCAGCACATCAAAATATATGTGCACGACGCACACGCACACACTTGGCCTATAGTGCAAAAAAAAACACACACTGATCCAGACACGGGCTGCTTTGCTGACACGGAGGTGATTGTGCTTGCACCTCCGTGTGCGCGTTTGAGACTGTGAAGGAATGCAGCACGACTGATACATCGCTGCTTTGCTAGCAAAGGCTCTTTTCTCAAGCAAAAAAGCTCAGCCAGCGCAGCACACACAGCCTATACACACGCATACATTACCACGAATCCCCGTCGGGCCGAATTCGAACACAAACAGGCAAATAAACGCAGGCAGCGCGGAGCAGTGGGTTGCTTCAAAGCATTCAAATGTCCCTTATTTTAGTTCCAATATGGCAGCAAATGGCCCACCAAACAGTAGATAGAAATGGTGTAGAATTAGGAAATGCACGGTTCGGGTATCCGGAGGGTAGCTACAGCGGGTAGAAGAGCATCGCTGGCCGCACACCTCGTCTGGTTCCCCGGCAACAACCACGATCAACAGCCACCGTACATGAACGAGACGGTCACAATTAATGGCTACCAAATAGCAGTTTTCCTACCTTTTCGGGAAAATATGACGTCCCGTTTTCTTTTCCATGACCTGCGGGGATCTATTCCTTAAATGCATAAATGTAGCCTATAGGAAAACTTGCACTTGAAGATATTCTGCCGTAGGCTATGCTGTACAATTGGCTTCACAATCTATTTTGCTAGGTGACATTCATTCCTTCTGCATTTGGGATAAACTTGCAGGCATGGGTTAAGCTCTCTCCAATAAGGGAGTGTTATTACCCCATGTTAATGTCCATTTGAATGAATCTGTGTCCAGTTTTTAAACACTGACAAGCCCTTTTCCTGCTCGTATTCTGGACTACAGGTGAAATCCTGTGCGTTTCTGCTGAGTGTGGGGGATCTCTGTGTCCCAGCTCACCGCCTCGATCTCTGCCTGCCACGAAAAGCCCTCAGCCGATGTGTTGTCCGTGTGAACAGGTTTACTGCATTACGACCAGCACAATTACCATCACCATTATTTATCACCACCATAAACGGTTCCCCCAGCCCCAACACTCACTTCCGAAGCTGCTCCCGCATCGCCGGAGGATCAGAGCGCTCCGCGTCCGGTAGAAATGACCCGATTGCCGGGCAGAACCGAGGCGATATCCCGACCCCCTCCGCGGTCCAACCAAAGCGTCCTCTACCACCGGAGAGAGGCGTCCGGGAGTACCGTGTGCAGCCTACGTGTGCGTATGTGTTTCGGTGTGTGTTCCTCTGCAAGCGACAGCGGTGGGTTGCAGAGGCTGACTGGCCAGTGAGAAGACAAGAGGGTCAATATCCCCAGAATACAAGCGTAGAGAACATCCGCTCAGTTCTTCAAAATAAATAAATAAGCTTCGGCGAGACAACTGGCGTTTTTTTAACACAAATAGGAACACATATACATTAAACATTATCTCTATTTCTACACAAATATCTTGGTCCCACTAAATCATTTAACTCTTTAACGGGTATGCGTTTAGCCTTTGTTTAATACCCTGACTTGTGAAGGGAAATGGTCTCAAAGAAAGAGAAAATGCATTGAATGCAAATAGAGTTCCTAGCATCGTTTTACGGTCAATCAGAAGCTATTAACTACATACTTTGGAAGGAAATAGACTGATTTCAGTGCAGGGATATTGCTGGAAAAGAACAGTACATTAGTAATGAGTGCAGTAGGCCTACATGAAACCCTTGTTGCATGTCAACAGATCCCCTCTTGCTGTGTTTAATGTCTGTGCTGTTGTGCATCTACAACATTACTATTCAGGCAGAGATGCCATGAAGTGTAAAAAAACCGTTTTGTTATGTTGCATTTACATAGTGTAGCATATTCGTTTTACATCAGTGTGTTCCTTGCCATATAGCCATCAGCTGGGACTGTGTGAAGAAGCCGATGAACTGCTATAAATGTACCAACACAGACATACCCATTATAAAGCAACATATATATTATAATATTTAAATACAAGTGAATACATGTTAATATAAGGCATAAGAACTTATTCAGGCTGGATTACCACTTTGCAGAGAGGGCATTTTCACCAGTGCCTTAGACCCTAAAGGGGCCCCAACACAACCAAGTTCACAAAGTGTGACAATATGAATTATTTCAATGTTTAGAATTATAGACCATGGCTATTGATATCTAAATAAATTGACATTGGAAGACATTTTAATGGCTACATTAGAATAAAATGAAGCACCCGATATGGTTGACGACTTTATTGTGAAATTAAACTAATTTCCTGTCCGGCCCTGTCTGCTTCTGAAAAACTTGACACTCCTCAGCTAGACAAGGCGGAGCTCAGGCTCTCTCTGCCTCTACCTCCCTTCCCCCATCCCACTGTTTCTGAAAGCAACGGAGCCTCGACACCATCCGAGGAGGTTTTTCACCTCCCTGACAGCGAGAGAGAGAGAGAGAGAGGGAGGGTGGCTCTTTGCTTTTCAAGACATACAGATTCCCACACTCAAGGCCATGGTAGAAAAGAGAGATAGAAAGAGGGGCAGAAAGGAAGAAAGACAGGAAAATAAGAAGCTACAAAAGGGAAAGGAGGCGGAGAAGGGGAGAGAGAAGGTACTTTTTGCTTTTCACAAGGCACACAGGAGAAGAGGGAAAAGAGACAGGGACAAAATGGGGTGGGGGGATCTCTTTGCTTTGGGAATCAGTGTTCAGGGCTTAAGAAATGTAGGCTATGTTGCACCAGAAAAGAGAGAGAGGAACAGCCTGTAATTTATAGGCAAGTCTCAACTGTTATTTTATCCCACCAGAACAGTATGTCTTTATATACCTGAGTGTGTGTGTGTGTGTAGTAGAGTAACAGTGGGAGACTTATAAGAAGGCGAAGAGCGATGGATTCAACACATCAGACAAGTCCCGATTACTGATTTTACGTGATTTGCGGTTGCCGGTGTTTGCGTAGGTGGTTATATGGATTTTAACTGAGGACTCCACCCCTGGGGGAGCTTGTTTGCAGGGTGGCAAATCAAACACACCCTCACAGGATTGGGAAGGGGAGGGGTGGGGACTACAAGGTGTATGTTGCTGGTTTGAGGAAATCCTCCCCAGAAACAGAAAAGTGATTGTGCATGTTAAAGCAGTTGGTTAGCCATATGTTGTTGCACCTGAATGTGCATGAGAGACACACTGGCTGCTGCAGTGACTGTGAATAATGCCATGTGTGCATGGACACTCTATGGCCAAAAGTATACAGGGACCTTTGTTAATTTAATCTTGGGGCCTTTTCTTAATGGTTCTGGCCCTTACGTCGAGTGAAGCATACAATGAAAACAGTATTGGACTGACTCTGGACTTTCCCAGTTTGGTGTGACAGAACTTGACTGGCCTACATTGTGCCTTAACTTCAATCCAATTTAACACTTTGGGGATGAACAGAAATACCTACTACATGCCAGGCCTTATTGATGAATAATAACATTACTATATGTGTGTGTATATGTGCTGTATACATACTCTTAGTATTGTGTGTGGGTACATGCTGCGTACATTGGGGAATGTTTATGTGTGTGTGTGTGTGTGTGTGTGTGTGGGTGTGTGGGTGTGTCTTGGTTTGTGTGTGTGTGTCAGCTGGAACTCACAGGGTGTCGGTCATCTGGTCAGCTCCATCTTTCTCTCTGCATGTGGAGAGGAAAATCTGTCACTTCTCTTTCCCTCCCTCCCTCCTCTCTTTCTTTGTTTTTTTCTCTCAGTCCAATGAATTTCTCGCACTTGCCAGTTCACTCCATGCCAAACCAAGAGTTACTTACAAACTTGAGGTCAAGCGAGCATGTAGAGCCAGTTACATAAAACACCTCACTCAGTTAATAGGTGTTAATTCAAGCACAATAAACTGCTATATGAGCTCTCCGACTATGTTAGTCAAAATTAAATCAATTGTACACAAAACACATTGAAAAAGTTCTTTTTCGCATATCCCCTTTCAATTTTTCCGCTTCGGAGGGGACAGAGTGCCAGGTCAACCATAGTACAGCGCCTCTGTATCAGTTTTGGGTTAAGTGCCTTGCTCAAGGACACAATGGTAGCGATGTTGGCCACCCTTTCCAGTCCACCAAACCTATTAAAAGATAAATGAGTTGTGTGGGTCTAAACATTCTTGGCCGACTTGTTTAGTTGGAGCCACTGTCGGGTGTGGCAGGGTTGAAGAGGTATGTCACAGCCTTCCTCTAAACTATTTCAACTAATGAGGACATTGTCAGGTAAAAAACAAACACAAAATATCCATTAAATGTATGCAATTTATTAACTAATTATCTTTCATGTTTAACTCAGTGGAATTTGTTTTCTGCACCAGCTCACCAACAGTTAAATGACTGGTTGTGCACCCTGCAGTGTCGAGGCAGAAAGCTGTAAGACTATGCTAACTACTGTGCTAAAACACCCCATCTACTAACTTCCGCTACCTGCTGATTAGTAGTAAACCAGGGACTTCAGCTGCTGAACTAGCATGTTTACTGACACGATGAAGTTTTTTGGGCCTGGGTGAGATCATGATGTTATATTCAGCAGAAGAAAAAGACAAAGAACGAAATAAATGAATTCTCAACTAACCCATGTGGGCAACTTAGTATCCTATAAATTGTGGAGTTACACAAATACAGTGTATCAAGTGTCAAAAAGACTTCCTGTCGTTACATTGTGCTGATTATAAAAACCAAGCAGGAGCACTGTCAAAGGTGTTGCCAGCTACCAACCAATAGGAAAGCAGTATTAATCCTTCAGCAGGGAGATGGGAAAAAAATTACCACAATTGCTCCCCTGTCCATCTGATGCCAGGATCATATAAATATAAAGCTGCACTCCTGACATGGCAAATGTTCACTCACTGTTGTGGATCCTCAAAGAAAAACGGTCTCAACAACACAGACATCTATTTGAATCTGATTTGATTCTGTTTCGTTATCCGGGGCTGCATGTGTGAATGATTAGATGAATGAGTATATGGGTGGACCGATGAATGAACAACTGATTTGACTGAATATGACTTAAAAACAAAATAAATGGAAATTACACACTGTTAGATAAAAAGCAAGCAGGCAAGCAAACAATACAGCCAGAGAACACGTGCCACACAGTATCAATCCATCTCTGGAGCAGAATAAAACAACATCTTAACTCACCTTCCTTAATGTGATGTCCACAATTCATTACTTCACTAATTATTTGACTTGTTTGAATTTCTGTGTATATGCATGTACATTGACTATGTAGACTACTATAAAACTGTTTTAAGAAAGTAAAATTATTGGGCATTTTTGGAAAAATATCAGATATCGATAACAATTTGATGGTGATTGTCTTTATTACAGCATGCAAAACACTGCTAAAAGTAAAAAAACATTTATTTGTATTTATTTTTTGCTCTTTTTTTTAGGCTGTGTACTGGAGAGATTACTATTGAATCGGCACCTGCAATGTCATATTATAGGCTATAATAGATCCATAAGCACAGCATCGCAGAACCAGGAAATGTTGCCCCTTTGGTAGTATCATTAGTATGATAACACACAACACAACATTTCTGCACTTTCTAGGCTTTAGCCACTTTAGAGTCAATGCAAAACACACTGTGCACTTTGTTAGTTTAAAGGTTAGTACACTCAAATTACACATTTGGGTTCCTTTCATGACATTTAACCAGAGCCTTATCCAGTGTTGCTTCACTTGCAGTAGTACTAACTAATTTTCTTTGTGAAGTCTAGTAGACCTGATATATATATATATATACTGTATATATGTATATATATATAGCAGTGAGTGAATCTGCTGGTCAGAGGTCAGTACTTACTTAATGTAGTATGGCACGTTGTTTGGGGAGACGCCCTGCTCAAAGGGGCTCTCGACAGATCCTGCTGAGACAGAAAAACAGGGGGTCACAACTCTTCAAACTGTCTACAAGCTAGTAAACTGTTCACACAGACTGTTTACGGCAGGACCGCCATCACGTAGGTCCAACAAACAAAAGTATGCTGGGAATTGGTGTACGCAGCAGTTACCAAAACATCACGTGTAATGAGAAAGTAATATATGGTGATAATGAGAAACAGCAGAAAAGAAAAGAAATATTGCTAATTATCTGGCGTATTATGCCCACAAGAGTTGGTGGCA
Organism: Hyperoplus immaculatus; assembly: GCA_949357725.1. Taxonomy (NCBI): domain Eukaryota; kingdom Metazoa; phylum Chordata; class Actinopteri; order Uranoscopiformes; family Ammodytidae; genus Hyperoplus; species Hyperoplus immaculatus. Next base: position 4,908,973 of record OX442372.1, read on the forward strand.
CACACCAACCATTAGAGCCCACCGGGCTATCTGGGAATTGTCAGCACGGTTGGAATCATGCATGTCTGACTAATCAGATGGCTTGGCTGAAACCAACCCGCTGTATAAGCCTTATCGTGCCCCACATGTGAAATTTGCTGCCGTTAAAAAAACAAAGAGTTGCATAGTGTGACAACTGCCCAGCACACATGCGGAGTATATCAACATGGCAGAATGATATGAAAAACATTTTCATACTCCGTGCTCTCATATGATCATCCTCGCTGTCATCCATATTATTATCACCTCGTCGCCGCCTCTATCTTTCGTGCCATATCTATTAGAGCTCCATTATCAAGCTGGATGGAACCTTTGTGTACACTATCAACAAAACATGGCACTGTGATATCAGTGTCTCATCCCGTTCATTCTACCTACAAGGGACCTTTCAATATACATGCATTTCCCCACTTCATTTCATGGTATTTTATGTGCTTAGTTGTTGTTCTACTATCTTACATAATACCACGGCCCATTTAACCACTCCATTTGTGTCTAAAGTGTCAATTTGCACTGTCTTTTGTTTCTTTCTTTCCTCAATTTGTTGGTACAACCCTCCCCCCAGTTCTTACATTTTAATCCCCCCCGTCATGAGTGTGTGAGTGATGTTGTGATCTTTTGTTATCGGTGGTCTTTTAATTACTCTATAAATGAGCTGTAATTTAACTAAAAGAGAAATGATGAGAAAAAAGAAAGCAGCTATAGCAGTTTAATGAGTGGTTCCAGGTGGACACCCTTAAATGACAAAAAGCATGCTTGTGGTTTTAGGCTTTCATACTGTACGTCGCTAATATTCAGTATTATTGCATTATAGTACAGTATAACACTGTATAGATTTTCTTAGCATAGAAAAGCAGGCAACACAAAGGTTAGATTCCTGCTTTATTGTTGCTTTATTCTATTTTCAAATATAATTTTTTACTTTTATGACCGAAAAAGAACTTTAGAATGACGACTAGCTGATGTGTTTGGCAAATGTAACATGATCTAAGGATTACGTATGTCCGATCCTAAAATTGTCCTTCTAACTTCTATGTTCCCTTGGCTTGAAATGAATGCTCACCACTGTAAGTAAACTGAGGTAGATTTTGACATTGAAAACATTGGATAGACCATCCTATATGTACACCACCCTCTTTCATTAAAGGGGGAATGAATGAGGGGACTTTAAAGCCTTGTGCTTTTCATCAATCTGTGATATGGTTGAGAGCCTCAGTCACAGTGGGGTTAAGCGCCCGGTTCATATTGGAATACAGTAATAAAAGCAGAAAAACAAGTTGCATAAACAGATCGATACACCATCACACAGGCTCATTGAGCAAAGCCAAATGAGTGGCATGTCTTTATAAGCTCTCCTGCGTCTCATCACTTATGCAGTTCTTCTGTGACCCGTTGACAGCCGACTGCTGTGTCGTCTTCTCTCATGCTAACAGCACGTCACTTATTTAATGCTACTGAGTGAGACGCTGTCAGGAGGAGGTGCCTCATTTGGTCTCTCTCTCTCCCTCACAGACACACACACACACACACACACACACACACACACACACTCACACACACACCTTGTGTACCTCTTGAATGTCTTGTCAAGTGGGTGCGTTGGGACATTTGAGTGTGTGTGTGTGTGTCGTACCGTGCAGAAGGCCAAAGTCCCTGTGCGCGTCCGTCAGCTGCTTTAAATGTTCGTTGACGGAGATCTGAAAAATAAGATGGAAAGAAATGCATTAGGATAGATGCATTAGGATGGATAGATACACAGATGGACAGGCGGATAGACAGATGGACAGTACATTAGTGTTCATCTTTAGAGCTTTTGCTTTAGCTGTTTTGGTTGGCTGTCAAATGCCAAGGTGGGTCACCCAAAGTTGAGTACACACCAAGTTTCTTTGCTGTGGTTGTTTTTTTTTTTGTATTATCATTTTACACACAATCAATGATATCAATGAAATGCAATTAAAAGCATTTTAATGTGATGATGACAATGCATTGATAAGGCATGATTTCTTTGCGCGTTTCTGTTTAACGTGTCCCAGACGGAGGGATGGAGGGAGACGAGAGGAGGAGACACAAAGACAAGCATGGAAGCTAATTGAATTTGTAGTGGAGGAATTAGAGAGGACGCAGTCTCTCCGGTGAGTCTCCGAATGAGCTGTCTGTCTACATGGAGTTGAGATAATTGTGCCAAATCAGCACAGCCCTGTAGGTATACATGCAGAGAGGCGGGTGCTCTTGCCCAGAGGGGGTAATGCACACTTTTGTTTCCCCTGCTCACACATTCCCATCTCTAAAACTGCAAACTCTGGAGCTTGTCACTGGTCCAAATATTAACACCTGTTTTGGTTGGCACTGATTTTAACAGTATCATTAACATCACAGCATTACTGGCATGAGACACTGTCAGTGTTATGGAATATATAGGTATTGAACATTCTCCATTTGGAAATACAAAAAGGTAGCGTGTTGTTTATTCCCAGAACTCCACAAGTCATTCCATTCCATAATATATGGACACTTTCAAAATCTTCTAAGAAATCACATCCGCAAAAAGAACAAAGAAATGCTATTTGTCAATATGCAAATGAACCGGCAAATGTTCACACACACCCTTTGGAGAGTTGGCATATAATTACCGCTGAGTTAAACCAAAGGGAGACTATGTTTATTTATTATTAGACAAATGCTGCATACATGATTACATTTTGCAGCCTAAGCGGGTGGATGAGTACTGGACAAAAAAAGTCTGCCGCTTCTTCCATTTAGCATTTTCTAATCTGACGTGTGTAATTCACATAAAAAGCCAGCTGATGCTCGCGGGGGGAATGATTTCAGTGCGACACCAACCCCTTTGCCAGCTAGCTGCAACCCGAACGTCCCCTGGAGGAGGCCCTTGTGTGCCTATAATCACTGATGCTTCCTGACACAATGTTCAATGATCCAATGTTCCCGGGCAACACATGCAGCTTTGGCTCCGGCATGCAAGGCCTTCTTTGGCACACAAGCTCGTTAGCCACAGATTCTTGTTCCAGGACGTTAAAAAAAAGTGAATCATCTGAAGCTTAAAAAAACGGATTATCAACTTTGTTTGATTGAAGTATTGAAGCTGAGGGGACTGAAATGGGTAATATCATCCAGTCTTAGTGGACAGATTATCTACTGGCTGATTATCTACCTTTCCATCCACAACTCAAATGACAAGGCCACAGATGATGACACATTTTCATGGGAGTCTGTGTGTGTGTGTGTGTGTGTGTGTGTGTGTGTGTGTGTGTGTGTGTGTGTGTGTGTGCGTGCGAGTGCGTGTGTGTGTGCATGTGTGAGTGCCATGGTATGAGATGAAGAAGAGATGAAGATATGACAGCCATGACCAGTCTCTTTCTTTTTTCTTCAATGTGAAATGAAACCAAACAACGTAATTACCTTTGAGTGCACCTCACCCAATCCATTTCTGTCTGAGTGGCTTTTGCCTGTATCCACGGTAACCTAATCAGAATTGTAGAAACAAGAGGAGTGGGATTGGTGGGAGAGGAATTTGTCGCAATTACTCAGAGAGTGCACATTGTGTCACCGTAAGGTAAGAGAGAACTCTGTGGACCGACTAAAGTGACCTGGAAGCACAGGTACCACACACACACACAAACACACACTAACTCAACATAATAACAGCACAAGCACTTCCAATTTAAGCTACATTAACGAAAGGAGAAAACACTAAATTGCAAACACTGTGGACACGCTCAGTGGTGTACTTGAGGGTATACACAGGTAAACGGCGTATACCCACTTATTTTTCAGGCGACATTGCGTATATCCACTTCTAACGGCAACGACTGCGGTCTGCCTCCATTCGTTTCCACTCTTGTCAATGTGTGTGTACTTCCACTGTGTGTGTCTGTGTGTGTAAAATCAGCACAAAGACATGAACATAACAAACAGTGACGGTCCGGCAGACCGTAGCGGCAGTCAGCTGTCAGGACAGTGAACTGGTTTTTACAGTTATCAACACCAAACCAACTCTGAAGAGTTCATGAACTCACTGTGGAGTTCCCACAACCCTTTATTTTCAAGAAAAACCTTTAAATTTTTTTTAAAGGCAAAAATCAGCTGTCTTTCTGTTTGTTAAAAATAAACTAATCTCTGACTGAAACACCATTTTTGCCTCATCTTGAATATATCTTATATTCATGCATTAGGCTTGTGTTGGACCACAACTAGCAAAGGGCTCTGAGGCAGCGCAATTATGGGAAATGTAGGACTGGCAAAACCGGCTGCGCGCGCAGTACAACTTAGAGTATACCCACTTCTCCAGGCACCACTACACACGCTCACATCAGTGGGTAGTGACTGACACACATACACACACACAAACACACACACACACACACACACACACACACACACACACACACACACACACACACACACACACACACACACATTTCTATCCACCACCTTGCTATTAAAACTGATGCCAAAATTCCTGGGCAAACATTCTGCTCGCAATGAACCAACTGCAATGGACACTGGCTATTCCAAAACTGGAAGTTAAATTCACTTTGCTGTCCAAATGAAACACTAAATTCTCTTCCTGGCAATTGATATCAGCTCATGCATATCAGTGTAAACACAAAGAAAAATCCCTTGCTCATGGTCGCAATGTCAACTTAATGGCTATGGATCAATTGCACAGAATCAACAGTTCTGCTTCACCTAAGTGAGGGTGAAACATGTTTGGATTTACTTTGTGCCTGCCACAGATCACAGCAATTCCATTGGAATGTATTTGTTTGGATGTTGTTTATGTCACACATTCATCTGCTACCAGTGATATTAAAGCTTTCACACAAATAAAATGATTTGTTGTTGCCGAATAACATTTTACCTAGTCAAAGAATGAACAGTGTGGTAGATGTACTGTACATTCTTGTTGCTGTTCTTGCTCTGAGCATCCATGTGGTTTCATCATGTGATCACCTGACAGCTGCTCTTAAAAAATTACTTTCCATCAAAAAACTACAACTTGAAGAATGAGAAGAATAGATTGAAGTTGTTGTTTTTATATGACCGTATCACATCTTTCTTTCTCCTTAACGTCACCTCACCTTCACAACAACACAAAGGTGTGTGTGTGTGTGTGTGTGTGTGTGTGTGTGTGTGTGTGTGTGTGTGTGTGTGTGTGCGTGTGCGTGTGTGTGTGTCTGTCAAGCATCTGGTCAGGTGCTAACTTCAGAGAGAGCGGCCGTCTGGTCCCGTCACTGTGGTGTCACCATGGTGAGACTCCTCTGCATTACTTGTGTCTCTCTGGCAGCTCATTGGCTCTATCTGTCACCCCCGGTAACAATCACTGTCTGACTAGCAGCATGGCTGCCACCGGGTTTATTGAGACTGATCGAGACACACCCTGTTATGCCTCTGATCACAAACACATGGTGTGTGTCTGTGTGTGCTTTTTTACAACTATCCCTTAAAGTAACAGAAACACACATGGTTTAATGAGTGTAAGCTAGCTTGAAAAGATTAGTTTCGACATGTTATCGTTATCAACACACTATAAAAACTATAATCACTTCAATCTGAAAATCCTATTATATACATGCAATACTTCATTATCTCAAGAGTAAATTTGAGTTAAGATCATAATCTGTTTAGCAATTATACATAAAAGTATCAATCATAAGTATCAAATCTAATAATCAATTCTGTACCAAATGCATTGGTAATATTGAATGTTCGCTAAAGCCCGCCCCCTGAGCAGTTTAGGAACTCTTAACTTCACAGGCAGGCCTGTCAAGCTTTGGATTTCTCCACATTTTGAAGCATTGTGCATGGAGCTGTAGTAGGCCTAATACAGATACTCCAGAGAATGTGGATGTGTAGTTGTATTCCCTGTATGCTACTTGACATATTCTTTTTAGTAATAACAGTTTTGGTTTGCAGCATCATTCAAACTGAGGTCAAACTGAAGTTAGACAAAAGCAAAAGACACCAGGTGGTTTGTCTTTAGACTGTCATTAAATACATTTGAGGATAATTCTTCAATGAGAGATTGATGGTATCATTGTGAGGGGTTTGAACACCACATCTGACTGAAGAGTTATGACAGAGCTACACAGCTGTGGACGCTTGCAGATAAAGCAGAATTGTGTGTGTGTGTATGTGTGGGTGTGTGTGTGTGTGTGTGTGTGCAGCCTGAGTTTATGTGCGTCTTCGTTGACATACATGTGTGTCTGCATGTGGATATGTACAATATAGCATGTACAGATTGTCAGTGCTTTTACACCTGAATAAGAGTGTGTGCGAGTGCCTTTACCTGGAGCAGTCTCCAGCGGGTGTTGAGTTCTTCAATGCGTTCCAGGTTGCTAGGCGACAGCTGGATGTCGGGCGGACTGAAAGTGGACGCCAACTGGTTCATGTGTGTGACGTCATCTTTAATCAGAGTGATTTCCTCCTGGAACTCCTGCAACACACACACACACACACACACACACACACACACACACACACACACACACACACACACACACACACACACACACACACACACACACACACACACACAAACACAAAGGTGTTTGTTATACTGCATTGTTGTGAGAGGACAAATAGGAAAAAACATCCATCATGTAAACCCCACATTTCCTGCTTGTTTAATGCTCGCTGATGTAGGCAAGACAATGACAGGCTTAAGTGTAATAAATGTCACATCAGCGGCCTTCACCGAGGCGAACCCGCGTCACATTATTTCTTGATACATTCAAGGTGGGCTTAGTCTTCTATTGCTGCTGATACTGCACATTCATGAATGTTACATATGGCTGTTAATGTGCTGTGGGAGCATTTTAACACCAATGAATCATTATCAAGTTATTTCTTAGACCATATGTACGTTTACTACAAAAGAATAGGACTGTCATTTAGATGGCTTGCTCCCAATTAAGGTTTGTTTATGGCACACAACACAAAGAAGGCCCTGTTCTTTCACATGAAGGGGGCTGAGGGTTTATCAAGGGGATTTGCCCACAGTATGTTGAGTGTCTTGTCACTATGCTGAGATTAAAACACTTAGGACAGAAATCCTGCTTTTGATTGTCTCCTCTATCCATCTAGCCAGCTCGCTCCAACGTCTTAATTTTTTTAATAATAACATGTTTACTATTTGCTGAAAAGTATATCTTGTTGATTACCCGTGAAACCACAACTATATTTTATATATTTGTTTTTGTTCCACACGCTAATGATTGACTTTTAAAAGGTGTTGGGTAAGTGGAATTTTACATTTTCAACAAAGGCTTGGGGCCCTTTACCTTCAGACTTGCTGAAGTTGCTGGCTCCAGAATATAGAGATAAGAGTGCTATCAGGCTTCTCATGTAACTCTCAGCGAGTAATTGAATACTTTTAAATCCCAAAATATGTAAATTTTTTTAGGAATCCACTGAGATCAAGAGAAGGTCCCCTTATCTTCTTACCCGAGATTACACGTTCTAAGAGAGGGCACACTGCTGACAGTAATACCATAATAATAATATAGGGATACACATTAAATGCTCCAATCTTCTCCAATATTCTGAAAATTACACTCGAGTCAGACCCTAGAATGATTATTTTGGGCCATTCCAAGGTACTTAATAAACTGACTGTTTCTTAGCAAAGCTTTGTCTCTCAATGGACTAATAGCAGCAAAAAAAAATCATACTTCAATTTTGGAAGGTTGCTCAGAAGTACCTCCAGGAAGGCTGTGGATTTCACAATTAACAAACACATTGCACCTAGAACGTATTATGTTAATCTTGATTGATAAACTGGCGCAATCTTCTAAAAAAATATGGCCACCTTTTATTTACTTATTATTTCTAATTATGTTTCTCTTCTTTACGTTATATAACCCTTGTGAATAAAAAAAAAGCAGTTCCTTATTGCGTATATGCACAACGCTTTCAATAAAAAAAAAAATTGAAACTAAAATGCTAAATAAGGCTGACCTTGACTCTTTCTATGTGTTCCGGCAGGGAGTCTATCAACAGATCCCCCACTGGCTCCCAGGCTTCTTTGACCATCTCTGCCTGCCTCAGCTGTCCGTCTAGCAGGTCCTCTGCCTCCTGTAGCTCCATGAGCCGGTGCACAGCCAGCTCCAGCCTCTTCTGCCACTCTGCACTGTCCATGTTCACACGCTCCCAACGCACAGCCACCTCATCCGCCTCTTTGCGCAGAATTCTCCCCACGTTTTGGGCACGCTCTTCTGGGCTGATATCTGAGGTTTTAAGACAAGGCCAGGCAAGTGTATTTACATAGCACAATTCAGACACAAGACCATTTAAAGTGTGTACATTAAGATTAAACTACATCAAGTATAGAATAGACATAAGAGAAGCGAATGAAAAATATGATACAGGACTTTTATTTCTAACGGCCTCAACACACATCCTGCGTCTACCTCTGGAGCGTGTCGCGTTCCCTTACTGTTGCCTCTCTCGGACTTTTCTCGGCCACACATGGAACGTCTCAGCAGCTGCTGCAACGCTGCTTCTAAAAGCCCTATCTTTCTACATATAGTTTTCATAGATAACTCCCATTAAAAATGAAGTTCTTTCGTGTCATTCATTTATGATGCATATGATTTATATTGAGCCTCGACAGTAATCAGTGTGGCCCATTGTCTTTTTTGTTGTTGCCACATTTTCGCTTGGGACACACCAGGAAATGGTGAAACTACAGCGAAAGCTGCCGGTATGATGTCAATAGACTCACAGAAGAGTATTTCCCTATCAGTTAAAGCAGAGAGACCCGAGAGAGACACGCGGCTCTCAGAGAAAAATAGGCGAGCCTCCTGAGTGGAGCGTCGCTGCAGACGTGCCTCCGACGGGCATCAGCAGTGCGTCTGAGGTTGGATGTGTGCCCACTCTAGGTCAATTACATGGTCGGTGAAAAAAAGTCAGACGCAGACGCGCAGTAGACGCCTAGTAGAGGTAGGATGTGTGTGGAGGCCGTAACCCACTGTGTAAACCAAACAGGTCTTTAACCTATTTGTTTAAAGGGAAAAGAAAACAAGTCCTGTAATGTCCCCGGCAAATAAAAGCAGAACAATATTATATATTTGTAATCCTAACAAGCTCTGGCACACAATCCACACATTTTTTTTTTTTTAATCTTAATGTCTTTGAAAAAGAAAAAACCAAAGCACATTTGTAACTTGTTTTTTAATGTAGAGCAAAAATATAGCGACATCACAGACGTGTGAAAATTACAGCTCTCCTTTAATGCACCGCGCAGAAACACAAATAACGAAAACTCTTGTGTGTGTAATACTCAAAACGGCTTAAACTCTTCATTCTTAGGCTTTCAGGACCTCTTAATACATTTCCAAGTATAATCCTAAACCACTTATTAACAATCTGTGGGCTAGTAAAACTTAATCATCTATTTATTTGTAATAAAACAGATTTGCGAGGATAAATGTGGACAAAATGAATACACATATAACTCCTTAAAAGCTGTGTGGAAATGCATCTCACGAGGAGAGAATGTCTGGTTGCCACATGATTATCAATACTTTAAGGTAGAAAGAGCTCCTGTAGTTGTTTTCTTTGCTGTGTGTTTCAAGGACATTGTCTGAAAAACTCATGAAGAGAGACACTTCCATCAGCCCTTTCTAAAGCCCCCTCCAGCATCTTTCAATCTCTTGTCATATATTTGGGGGGGATTTGTTTGAAGTCTTGTTGTGATTGTTGTATGTTCACCTACGCACAGTTTAAAAAAAGCGTTCAGCAGCAATTTAGGAGGTGGACATCTTGCCTGTTTCCTCCTTTTAAACTCAAACAAAAGCACCAGCCATAGCCGTGACAATGAAGACTGGCTCCTGAGAGTGTCTGTCTGTCTATCGCTTAAATGTCTCAGGCCTGTTTGTGAAGGCATAGGTTCCTTTTTTTATAGCAAAGCCAGCTGGTTTAAAACCAAGCAAAATGTCATGCACTCAGAAGCACTGTGTCAAACCCGCTTTAAGACTGTTCTAAAATCTAAAACGCAGAGTTAGAATTACTTTCCAAAAAAAATCAAGAAAGTGCTTGTTATTCCTCGTTGCGGGAGCTATTAGCAGCTGGAGATCATCCTTTCTTTTCGTTTTCTCTGAGAGTGTATGAGTTGGAAGTTGAATGGGTATAATGCGCCACAGTTAAAGTTCAGCTGTTTTTCTATATGAGCCCCCGGCAACCAGCTGCTGCCATGGTGCAGAAGGTGCTGCAGGAAGGTGCTGTGTGTGTGTGTGTGTGTGTGTGTGTGTGTGTGTGTGTGTGTGTGTGTGCGTGCGTGTGCGTGTGTGCGCTAGTTGCCAAGCTGTAACTAGGGTCCATATTTCACTAAGTGAGTCAGAGCGAGACAGGTCTGTTCAATTCACTTCATATTTTTCTTTTATGTACTGTAGGACTTCAGGTGTGAGTAGGGATGGGAATCGAGAACCGGTTCTTGTTCAGACCCGGTTCCGAGTCAACCAATTCCTTGGAATCGTTAACATGCCTGCTTAACGATGCCGCTTATCGGTTCCGCTCTTAGCAAATGCGTCATGACTTCAGACACGTGCTGCTTTGTTTTGGTTCAGAACGCAGCAAACATGACGTCGAGGCAGAAGCGCTCTAAAGTGTGGTTGTATTACACATGAAAAGGCAACAATACGGTAAAGTTTCCATTTCATCAAATGACTCGTGCACAAGCAAGCGCGCAGACTGCGATCCTGACGGTTGAACGTTTAAACGTCCGCTGCCTTACTCGGCACCAGAATTGCCCATCACTTGGATTTGAACATACAATGTAGGCTATATGAATTAATGTGTGTGTAAGCCTATGTGTGGGCAAGTGAAAGAGGGAGATACATAAAAAGGCGAGAGCAGCATACAAACAGGAAAAAAGGATTTCTTATTCGCTTCCAAAGGCCCGCTGTTTACTCTCGTTCATCAGCTGTTAAATGCTGCCTTGAAGCACGGCAGTGGGGACGAACGCAAAACAACACACAGCGGGACTCGGCGGTCCGGTGGTAAGGAAACTTTAACAATACGCTTTATAAAGACAGTAAGACACACTTAAAATAACGCTCTCTGCCCGATACAAAAAGCTCTGCCTTGGATTACTTGAGCGATCGATGTGTATAAAACCATCCGCTACGTGTGTGATGCAGGGACATTATATTAGCCTAATAAACAGCGCGGTGAACATAACAGCGTACATTGTAAAGCTGAGATGGAGCGGTGACTCCTTGTCGTTGGCGTGGTGAAGAATAAGCAAAGTGATACATTCTCTTAAAGCCTTTATGGCGTATTTATTCTCTTCTTGAATAGCCTACATGACTGTCTACTGTGCAGTCGTGACAGTTTGACCTGAGGCGTTAACATAGTAACATCATCACGTTGGCCTTTCAGAGTAAGGGCGCAATCATATAATAACACTTAACATACATTAAAAATCTCGTATCCTTCCTGAGAGGGCAAACATGATAATTGTTCTGCATAAAAAGAGTTGGTATTATCTTTTCAAAAGACTTATTTGTATTTTTTCTGTCAGTTGAATTTTGTTTTAAGTGCCAATGAGCACTGTTAATATTCCAAAAGGCACAAGCTCTTCCTTGACTGTTTTAAGTATGTGTTTTTAGTTTGTAGGGCACAAAGGGCATTTGGGCTTAAAAACCAAAAAAAAATTGTCTGGACCAATTAATGTGAAAATTGACAATTTCCTAATCCTAAAGTAGCTTGATAATCTTTCAATGCATACACTAGACACTTCTGATCAGATATTAAAGAGAGTTAATACAAACAAACTAATTTGTACATATTCTCTCACCCAATGAGAATCGATAAGAGAATCGATAAGGAATCGGATCGATAAGCAGAATCGGAACTGGAATCGGAATCGCTAAATTCTTATCAATTCCCATCCCTAGGTGTGAGTGGCTGATTATGGCGATGCTCTTGTTTATTTTTACATTTAAATGTCTGGTACAAGGTGTGTTCAAATGTTAATGTATCATAGGTATAATAACCTGCCCTGAAAAAATAAGCTACAAAAGAGCTTATGCTGCTTACAACTCTTACATTCTTAATCCATCCAACGTGAAAAAAACAAAAACATCAAAGCAATTCTAAGACGCTAAAGGGGGACAGTCTTAACCGTTGTAAGAAAAATAACCAACATGAAGAAGTGTCAGAAGGTAACCAGTTAGGAGGTTGTGTGTGTGTGTGTGGGTGTATGTGTGCGTGTGTGTGTGTGTGTGTGTGTGTGTGTGTGTGTGTGTGTGTGTGTGTGTGTGTGTGTGTGTGTGTGTGTGTGTGTGTGCGTGCGTGCGTGTGTGTTCAGGGCCGCCCATAAGGGGTAGAAAGTGGGAAAGCTTTCTAAGGCCCAGCCACCAGGGGGGCCCAGAGAGATTTTTTTTTTTTGCAGATTACTTAATTTAGCCAACCTTTATTATGAACACTATATTCGCAAGAGAACTTTCTATAAAGTAAAACATTTTATTCATTGTTACTTGGGTAAAATATATCACATTTTATATTGAAAAACTAAAAGTATCATGGGTCGTTTTTTCCCCCTCAAAACCGTTGCATGCATTGATGATGAGCAAGCTAAGGTAGCAGATGGTTGTTATACTGATGAGGAAAGCTTCTGGTAGCAGTGCTATCATGGTTAACCCCCCCTACAGCATTGGTCTGTCTAAAAGCTTACATTACAGTAAATGTTACAGTAAATGTGCCAAAAAGCAGGTGCAGAGATCTTGCAAGAGCACAAAATTTCCGTCTGTGTCTCTGCCCACTATTATTTCCAGTAGCCCACCCTAATCTAACTAGCTAGAACCGGCGCTGTGTAAAGGTATGTGTTTTTGTAGGAATAAGCGCATCATGCGTATTGATATTTGGGGGCCAAATGACTGGACCTTTTCAGGGGCCCAGTCATTTGTCTGGGCAGGCCTGTGTGTGTTACCTCTCTGCTCAGGGGATGGTGTCTCTCGGGGCAGCTCCGACAGAAAGACCCCCACCTCATCCAGAGCCTTAGTCACAGCTGGCTCTTTTACTCTCACATCCCTCCTGAAACCCTGTTACAAGACACACACAAACAAACACATACACACAACTAGATGAAGTGCACTTATCTGTATCTGCTTTGGATTTCGTGTTCTAATTATCATAAAATACAAGTATGCATGTGGCTCCTCACACTAAAACATGTCTACATTAACTGTGAAACGCTTTGACTAAAAGCCTTTCCCCTAATGGATATCCACAAAGCCATTTTTGTAAAATCATTACAGCTGTATAATGACCAAATCAGCTGAGCCAATCCTATTGCTTCTTTGCATAAAAATGGTGCATAAAATAGGTTTTTCATTCAACCTGTCCTTTTCATTTATTCCGAGCCTCAAAACATAAATGGCTGCTTTTGCTATGAAACCACAAAATGTTGTCTAATGAAATAATCAAACAGACTCATTCAATTGGTTTCTTGTGTTACCAAAGTGTTCCAATTAATGTCTGTTATAATCTGTGTGTGTGTGTGTGTGTGTGTTACTGTTTTCAACAAAAATTCTACAGAGACAAGCAGAGTGTCTTTTTTTGTCCTACATTGTGTGTGTGTGCGTGTTCCCTCCTACCCGGTGTGTGTCCAGTTGGGTCTGCACAGCGGGCACATCTCCCCCTACAGGCGGCTCCTGCTCCAGCTGTTGACTCTTCACCCTCAGCCAGTTCAACAGCTCCTGTAGAGACATGTGGAGCCTCTTCCACGGGGCCAACTCTGAATCCAGATGGGCCCTTCAATACACAAACGCAAGGTCATTTTTTGTTTCTTTTTTTTTAAATGTAAACTCAATGGTTTAAAGTTGCTATCCGCTCAGAACACACAGAGAAAGCATTCTGCAGGTAAGACACTGCCAATCTACTGACTTTATACATTCAATACTGTTCATTGTTTGATTTTTTAATTAAACTCTGGTCCAGAAGTGCCTGCAAGCAGGGGCGGATCTACCGTGGTGGCATGGGGTGGCAGCTGCCACCCTAAAAAAAGCCTTGCTACCCCAGCTGCCACCCCAGTTGGCAGCGCCAAATTAAACATTTATTTCTGGCTGTTAAGAGACATTTACGAGCGCGAGTTTCAAATGTCCGACTGCAAGTGAATGCAGCCAGGTAATATTGCCCCACCCCGATCCCCTGACCCACTCCCGAGACTCCTAACCGCTCCCAACGGCACTGATTTTGAATACAAGGAAGGCGCGCGAGAGACGGATCCAAACCTCTAGACTAACGAAGCAAGCAGCACAGGAGAGACTACACTCTCCAGGTATTACTGATCAACTGTATCTATGAAGAAATGAGAATAATGAGAAAAGAGCAGGGCTAATGGAGTTGTAGTTTTCCTATAAAGTTATTATGCTGCTGTGTGGTGACAATGACTAGAGGTTAATAATAACGTTAGGAACTCGTGAATGCTTCGGAAAAACTACAATAACGTTCACATGAGCGACGATTGTGCACTACTGTAGGCTACTAATCCAAATTCCACAACTCATTACTTGTGTTACAGTTTAGTACAATATTTATTCATTTATATTTGGTTGCTCCACCTTCACCTCCTGTCAGCCCAGGCAGGACAGGATAGTTAAGTTTCGTTTTTCATCTCAGTGTTGGACAGCTGTTCGCTCAGCTGATGGGCTCGAGCCTCACGGAGCAGACAGCGCAAGTCAGTCTAAAGTCAGCGAGGATCACTCTCACAAATCAAAAAGCTAAATTATAAAATAAAGATATCTCTTCCTCCCTCTGTCCACTGCACACTTAGTCACTAGTAGCTTAAAGGAAGTACATGAGGATCATTTTGCACTTTATTATGTTTGAATATTTGAAGATTGCAGGCAAGTAAAATACCACCAGCCACTACATTTTCAATGATAGATGTGAATAATCACTTCTTCTTTTTTTACAATCTAAACCAATTTTTTTTAACAATAGAGGAGAATGAATATTTGAAAGCAATACAAAATGCATGATACTACTGTATTGTATTATATTCTATTTTTGTCAATGGGAAACTAAATGTTGTCAATTACTTTACATAAACTTGATGCAAACAAATTCACCAGAATGCAGGAAATGAAGTGATGAATGCTCAAAAATTTCTGGGGGGACACCCTCAGACCCCCCATTTAAAAAGTGTCCTAAACCGAGGTTTAATCATAACCTACACCCTTGAAATGTATTAATTATTTTGTTTAATTTTATCTATAGGCCTTTGTACAAGGATACTTCCTAATTCTTATCACACTATTCTAAATTAAAGTCTTAGGTCGTGCTTATCAATTGCTCATAATAACCAGTAGACCTATTTCTGTGTGACATTACTGAACCTCTTCCCATTTACAGTGTGTTTAACAGGTCACTGTTTGTGACCAAACATAGGAAAATGCAACACAGTATTTATATGAATGATTTTATCTGTATTGTATGTAAATTACTAGAATATTTGAATAACTTGATATTTGCACTCAAGTTAGACTGATGATTGACATCTGATGGGAGTATCTCATATTAACACAGGCAAATACCAAAGACTCACTGTTAAAGGTCACATATTATGCTAAATGCACTTTTTAAATTTGTTCTAACATATCCATGGGTCCACGGTGTGCCTAGAGACTGCCAAAATATCAAAACAAATAACAATCTCTCCTTTTCTCACTCTCCCCCTTTCTGAAACCCCCACCCCTCCCCCCAATATACTCCAGTCAGAATTCTTGCCGACTATTACGTAATAGTCGGCACAGCCACATCCCCATATTTTCTTTATATGTCCATGCTTCCCCCCCAGAAACGTCCACCGTGCACTAGTCTATGATAACCCCACCCCCCCATTTCTTATTGGTCCACGGCCCCGAGATCCGATGGAAAATTTTCCGATCGACAGCCATGTTGTTTTCCCCGCTAAGCGACAAGATGCCCTTAGTACAGCCTGAATGTTACATACACCAACACAGAATGCTTTTGCTCATACTCCACTAATTTATCTTAACCACAGCAGTCTATTAATGCCTCGTTTTTAATAACACAACGGATAGGAAGCTACCTGTGCTTTTTTTAAACGGTGAAACTAAAATAATAGTTTTTATTGGTAGTTTTGCCTGACTGGTGTATAGCTATTAGCTTTGGGACAAGCAACCAGCATTTGCTCATAACACGCTGTTTATATTCCCCACAGCAGTCTGAAAATGACTCTTTTTTAACATGACAAAGGATGGGAAGGTATTCCTGTAGAAATCACACTTTGAAGCTACTGTTTTCACTGGTTTAAATCATCTGAGTCTTATTTTTAGCGTTAGCGCCCATGTAGCTTCGGTTGTAGCACCAAGTTTTGCTCCTAATACACTAACTTAGCTTTCCCCTTGCAGTCTAATAATGCTTCGTTTTTAATAACACAACGGATAGGAAGCTACCTGTGCTTTTTTTAAAACGGTGAAACTAAAATAATAGTTTTTACTGGTAGTTTTGCCTGACTGGTGTATAGCTATTAGCTTTGGGACAAGCAACCAGCTATGGCTTAGCTCCGGGTAAACACTGTGTTCGCAGTCACGCAGTGTCTCTAGTATCGCAAGAGCACGACAGAGACGGTGGGAGAGCCCCATGGACATATAAAGAAAGCACGGCAGAGAGGTGGGAGGGGCCAGCCAGATCGCACAAATATAGGTCATCCTGAGACCAGAGGACAATCAGGGTATAGAGGCTTGCTACAATAAATGATCTGAATGGGTTTTTCAGCAAACATCTAAAAAAATAAGTATGAGGAACTACTTAGACCATATAAAATTGACAGCAAAGTGCATAATATGTGAGCTTTAACTAAGTACTTATTGCAGCCCTATTTGCATAGATTTTGAGCCCCATGCTGGTGTATTAGTGCAGGTGTTTGTTGTGAGGCAGGTAATGTAGTAATTATTCAGTAATAATAATCTTTAAAAATGTTATGTTTAAATGTAAGGCTTCACTCGTGCTACAATACATTAAGTATTATGTTATTTAGTCAACATATCTAAATGTGGGGGCTTTCCCAAGTAAATATTTATTTATATGGCTTTAATTAAATCGGCATCCGCCACAGGTTGCCACCCCTTAAAATCTCCTGCCACCCTCTTGCCACCCCATGAATATTTTTCTATATCCGCCCCTGCCTGCAAGTACATTTATAGCCACTGGGAAACGGCAGATAATACAGTGTTTCCCCCAGCGCTTTATAGTTAAGGCGGCCGCCTTAGCAAAACCAGCCCCCCGCCTTGACTACTGACCGAACAAGCATGTACGCGGGAGAGTAAACGAGCAGCAGCAAACCGAGATTTAACCGGTGGCAATAATAAACGCAGTGCGGTTCTATGGGGATATATTTAGCTGAACAGAAAGAAGTGCTCTGCAAAGCTAGACTAGTTTAAGACTCCACATCACTGTGGCAACACAACTTATTGGCTCATACAGCGCAGAGAAAAGTCTGATACATGCATGTGAGTGATGGCCCAGGCACCTTTCAGTAAGTTTACAGAAGTGCACACTGTAACTGTCTTTGAAATGCATTTAGTCATTTTAAGGGGAAAACACGTTGTATTATTTAAATAATTGAATTATTTTTCAAACAGCATGCTTGTGTAGGCCGACAAGATTTATTTTTCTGAATTTTAAATGCTGCTTTATTTTTATGTTTTAAATTTGGAAATACATGTTCCAAAACAACCAATAATCTCTGTATTTAAAAAGAAATCAAGCAAGTAGGCTAATAATAACCATATATGAATTAATCGCATCACAGTATGCCTATTGTCCACAATAATCTCACAACAGCCCCCCATCCAAAAAGGAACTTTAAAAAGCACTTTGATGTGCATACACATGTTAAGTGTATGGTCCATTATTTTTATTTAGTGTGTCTGCATGGTATTGCACCAAAACAGTATTTTATTGTATTTTATTTGTCTGCATGTTTGCACAAAATATGCACATAGCAAACAAAATTGCACAACTGTAAGGTCAGTGTCATTCAAATAAACAGAACTATTTCTTTAGTGCGCATTGGCATCTTTGAGCAAAATACCCCAAAATTTTTTGCCGTGGCGCAACTCCTGTACGGCTAGACAGTGACCACTGTGACTAAGACATTTCCTGGGGGAAACACTGTAATAGCTTAAAAAAGAAATTAAAAAACTCACCTCATGCAGAGTGTCTTGTTGCGCAGGTCATTCCAGCGCTGTCCCATGTTGTCTAACCGTCTGTGAAGCAGAGCGGCATCCTCCGAGTCCCCCAGCGACATCACTATCCTCTGGCCGTTCTCATCCAGAGAGTGATACAGCTCTGTGTGGCTGTCAATCTCTGCTTCAAGCTCCTGCAAAAAAAACACACACGCACGCACGCATGCACACACACACACAAAGTAAGAGTCAGTTAAACTAGTAAATTCGCACACTTAATTTTCTTGGTAATAGCAGCCATCTTTCAGCAATTCACTTTTTTTTTACTGCTTGAGTGCTCAGTAATGGGATCAGGTGAACCACCAGGATTGAACCATATTGCAGGGCTTAATGCATTTGGGATGGAACCTTTTGTTGCACGAAAATGTCAATATGTGCTATTCACTCTAGAATCAGCTGGTTACTGTGTCAGTGGTGCTCCCTTGATGTGCAAAAACTAATTCTAGACACAATCCATCAGTGCAAGCCTTAATGCTCTTGGTAAGACGTAAGAAAGGTTCACTTCAAAGTACCTGAAATAAAAAAAATGTAAGTGTAAATGGAACACATAATAGAAAAATTCAGCAAGCAGAAAAGTGGCATCAATCATTGCCTCATCTGTAAATGCCATGTTAATTGCCGACTACTACATCTCCACTGACTATACTACTGAGAGTGAAATACCAAGTCTTACTTTGCTGATTCAACTACTAAATATAGAAGAAACATTTGAATAAACAGACATAGCTTTCACCTGGGTATTTTTTATTTTAGTTCTTATCTTACTGACCTATAAGCATTAGTAAATGACACATTAATTACATTGGTACACGTATAAATGCTTTATATTTAGATTAGATTAGATTCAACTTTATTGTCATTGCGCAAGTAAGGACAACCAGTACAACAAAATGCAGTTTAGCATCTAACCAGTAGTGCAATTAATAAAAAGTTTTTTTTTGTTATAGCAGCGCTATAATAATAATAGTACATAAGACATAGATTGCAGCTGGTCAACAAAGTTAAAAAATATCCAGTCAATATTAAAGTGCATATAGTTCTGAGGGGTCCATAGAATGCAGTATGAATATAAAGTGCAAGTAATACATACATAAGTCACAGATTGCAGTTGATCTTCATAGTTAAATATTCAGTCCATTTTTAAAGTGCATATAGTTCTGAAGGGTCCATAGAATGCAGTATGAATATAAAGTGCATTATTGAAGTGCGTAAGTAAAGTGCATAGTGGTAGAGGTATAGTCAGACAGTCCATGGTCCATGTTAAAAAAAAGGGGCGGGGGGGGGGGCTAGTGTAGGGGCTTGGTGTTGAGCAGTGTTACAGTGTTATGGAAAAAGCTGTTTCTGAGCCTGCTGGTGCGACTCCTGAGGCTCCTGTAACGTCTCCCGGACGGGAGGAGAGAGAACAGTGCATGACTGGGGTGTGTGTGGTCCTTGATGATTTTGTTTGCACGTTGCAGACACCGTGATTGATGAAGGTCAGTGAGGGCAGGGAGTGATGGGACAGTTATTTTTGAGAAGTTTTTACGACTCGCTGTAGGGCTTTCCTATCAGCCATAGTGCAGTTACCATACCACACCGTGAAGCAGTTGGTGAGGATGCTCTCAATGGTGCAGCGGTAGAAGTTCCAGAGGATCTGACGGGAGAGTCCAGCTTTTTTCAGTTTTCTGAGGAAGAAGAGGCCTTGTTGAGCTTTCTTGATCAGAGTGGAGGTGTTGAGTGACCAGGAGTGATCAGAGTGGAGGTGTTGAGTGACCAGGAGAGGTCTTGTGAAATATGGACACCCAGGAACTTGAAGTTGGTGATTATTTAAAGCGGACCTATGATGCTTTTTGACTTTTATGACCTATAAACGTTGTTATGATGATTCATAGTCATGCTTAACCATACTAAATTATCAAATAATGACTTACATGCATTTAGACGTATTCCCTGCTGACCGTCTGGGGTGTCTGTGCAGAGCACTAAACACTATTCTAGCCAGTCGAGAAGTCACGTGTTCAAAGCGGTCTACCCTTCCGTAACTTTGTGACGTCGCATGTAACTTTGTGAAGTCACCACGCGGATGTTTCCATGTACGGTAATGCTGTCACTTCCCTGTTCGCGTCTGCCTCGCGCCCTTATAGGTCCATGCTCGCGCTTCCCGCCACTGAAAGTGTTCCGGAAGGAAGGTAACCAATCACAACGGAGTGGGGTTTGCAGGAGGGGGGGGGGGGGAGGGGAGCGGAGATGGCCGATCACAGGCGGAGGGAGCGGAGATTGCCGAAGCACACACACTCAAGTGTTGACAGGACGTGCTGGATCGCCAAAATAAGAGAAAGAGCTTCCCGAAAATCTACATAGTTTTTTGTGATGTGATTCGTGTCAGGTTGCTCTATAGCAGTGTAAAACAAGAAATTAAGACCAGAAAAGTAGTATAATAGGTCCTCTTTAAGCATGTTTCTACTTTTACATGAGGTTTTGATTTGCCAACACGTCACTATGCTGTTGGAGGATTGAAAAAAACTTGTCCGGATGTTCTCCCTAATAATAATAGAAAGAAATGTGTTTGTACATCTTAAAAATGTTATAGACTCACATGAAGTTTTAGGATCAATGAGATGACATGAAATTTCAATGATACCTGAATGAAAAAATGGGTCATTGCACCGAAGTAAGGGACACAGACTAGAAATAGAACAAATAGAAAGTCAGTGAAGGTGAGGTGCAGCTTTGGCTTTAGTATTAAATGTAGTTTTGGAAAGTTTGATGCCCAAACGTTGATGTCCTCGTTTTAAAATGGATCGTTTCACATTTTGTTCACGCCTAGTCTCTGTTCAAAATACATGCATGCTTCTCCTTGACCTCGAATGCCTCGCGAGGAGCAAATTCAGCGTATTTTTAGACTTCTGGTTTATGTGAAAAGCACTTTTATTTCCAATGCGACAAGTTCTCGACAAAGAATCAATGCCTGAAAACAGTAAAAACGTTTTTTCTCGTGTTACAAAAACAGTAGATTATGAAGTTGTCTGTTAAAACTTCGGAAAACAGATGTCAAACGGATGATTACACGCACACAGTCAATGAAAGTAATTTATATCTTCAGATGTCACATTCCAAAAAAACAACTCTTTTAATAAGGGTTACAATGCTTGTTTTGCATTGAAAAGAAGAGTTCTTAATTTTTTCTTTTCCAACCTGAACATGGTAGACCTTCCTGCGCAGCATCTTTACTCTGGAATCCCCCAAAACCAGACGTCAAGGAGAAGAAAAAGAAGAAGCATCATCTGCTTCTCCTATTCCCTCAAGAAACGCTCCCAGTGTGACTGCATAAGGATGCCCTCTGTTTAAATGTGTGTGTGTGTGTGTGTGTGTGTGTGTGTGTGTGTGTGTGTGTGTGTGTGCGCGTGCATGTGTGTGTGTGACAAAGAGAGAGAGAGATTTGGAGATGAGGAGGAAGGGAGGGAGAGTCATGGAGAGACGGACAGAGAGTGAGTAAGTGGTGAAAAGAGAGAAGGAGTTGGACAGTGTGAGTCAGTGTGAGTTGGAAAGATGCAGAGGATGAAGAAGAGAGAAGAGGAGGAGGAGGAGGAGGAGAGAGGCACAGAGAACTTGAAAGGATGCATAAAACGATGAGCCCGCTCATTTTCCAATTAAACGTTATCTGTGTGTAGTGTTTCAACCCGCGAGTGTGTGTGTGTGTTCGCTCTCTGGATGCTACACCGCACTGCCGTCCGCCATTATAATTGGACACAGAAGACTATCACAGCTCTGCATACAGTGCTGCTGTTGTACTTATAGAGCTGTGTGTGTGTGTGTGTGTGTGTGTGTGTGTGTGTGTGTGTGTGTGTGTGTGTGTGTGTGGAATGGAAGTGTGCACGACATGAATTTTCCAAGAGTGTGTATCTAAAAATGTATTTCCAAAATGCTGCATGTGAGTTGCCTTGGCAGTATGTACGTTCTTTGTGTGTGTGTGTGTGTGTGTGTGTGTGTGTGTGTGTGTGTGTGTGTGTGTGTGTGTGTGTGTGTGTGTGTGTGTGTGTGTGTGTGTGTGGGTGCAGGGTGAGGGCCTGGGGTCAAAATATGTTCTCTCTCAGAACAGAGCTTTCCCTTCAACACCCACAATGCAGTGTGGGGATTTTGCATTTGTCTGCCAGGCACCGACTGGCCAATGAAATTGCATGATGCTGCCACGTCAACATTCCTGTCATACCAGCCAGGGCAAGGAAGAGCGTCTTGAACTCTGGGTCAAAAACTGGAAATGTCCCTGATGTCTGGGAGGAGAAAGTTTCGAAGTTTTTAACATTGCTGTCTTTGATTTATGTGGCGCTAACATCAAAGCGATCACCTGTCAATCAAACAGTGTACGCAGGTCTATTTTTGCTGGTGAAGTTTGAGTTTCTATAGTGATGATGTCTGGTCAACCTCAGTGCTGATCATTTACCAAATCATTTTTTTTCTGTTGCCAATAAACCCTTACTCATGAAACCACAAACAGAAAAATGGATCCCTTGCTTTGCTCCGGTGAAGATCTACATAACATCAGGTGTAGAAAACTCCTGATCGTTATAGCTAAGATATAAAATAGTTGTGAAACCACTGGTTGTGAAACTAAAATTGTAAAAGTAATTGTAACAGCTGAAAATAGGTCTCCTGTACAGGTCAACATAAAAAAGGGAAGGGAGCTGTTAAATGCAGCCGAGTGACACATTTAATCATCTCGGTTTGAGCATAAATGCCAGCCCTAATGCCGTAGCCTTAAGCCTGCCTGACAGGAGAACCTACAGGAGGATTTTATAAGCAGTGATTGGAAAGGCAACATCACCTTCTATCCCCCAATAGGCAATTTTTCTGCTATTTACTTCTGTTAATAATCTTCTCCAGGCAAAGTCCCTACATCACCATATCTGCCCAACGATTTTTCTGTCCTGGCTCCTCCAGTCAATCAGTCCTTGAATGCCGTTCAATCGAATATCATTGGAATTCTATCATTCGGCCTTTAAGACCAAATATTGATCAACTCCCCCTCCCCCCCATCACCACCATGACCTCCACCATGTCCAAGGAGATGTGTCAAGTAATGTTACACACTCTCAATCGATTAACCCTTATTTAAATTGGTCTACACCAGATATTTTTGGATGCTCAGTGTAGCCCTGCTGCTACCAAGACACACTTTAAAAGGCATTCAGAGAACAGAGAAGGCTTAACAATTCTGCTCCTATTTTCTGTGTAAAATAATAATTGAATATTATTACTATAATTTGCCTTATAGGACTAGGAGTTCCCTTATAGGATTAGGAGTTGCAATCCCGAACGACTTTGCACAGCACGAGTCTTGAGTGGTGTTGAAAGCATCTTCTTTGCTGGAATGACTTTCGTGATGACCACTCAGTGATGTTTCAACCAGTACGACATATCTTCAGTTGAGTACCCCAGCCTCATTGGGTGTTTCTGCCATTATCATAATACACCCTCAGCCAATTTTAAGAAGAAATATACAATTTTCATATAAATATAAATTATTTAAACATAAAGGTTTTTAAAGAGAAGACTTCTTAATGATTCAGTTTGGCCTCAATTAACCTACATATTTAATCAGTCTCAGGTCAAAGTGTATAATTCCAGATGAGAAATAAATGAGCACTGGTTTACAAAGCAGCATAGCACGCACTATATGCTGTCTATATTCCGTTTGTTCTTTGGAAATGTACGATTGAACTACAAGAACAGAGGCTGTTTGGCCTTGTATTATATTTTTTTACACCGAAAACATTTTACAGAGATTTAAGGTGCAATGAACATCAATGTTCTTATAGCGCAATAAACAACCAGGTGACTTGACCCTGTGTGTGTGTATGTGTGTGTGTGTGTGTTTGTATGTGTGTGTGTGTCTTACCCTCCACTGTGCTAGCAGGTTCCTGGCTGCGGGCTGCTCCTTGTTGGTAGCATCTATCAATACGTTGCAGGTGGTCTCAGCCTCTGTCAGCCAGTTGAGGAATTTCTCCATGTCCAGATAGAACTGCTGCATCAGCTTAAGAGCTGCTTCTAATGCCGCCTCCCTGTCTCCAACACTGCAGAGACACGTGTACATTTCAAGTCTATTTTACATTACAAGATAAACATCACCAAATATATGTAGCCAGTGAGCAAAACTGAGTACCCTTTCCGTGTTTTCTGTTTTGTTTAGATTCCAGAATTGATTTTAATTCTTTATTTATCCAAGTATGTCTTGTTAAAAAAAATATTTTGCAAAGGAGATAGTTGTAGACAACAATACAAAACCAGGCAGTGGATGAAATCATACTCAAAGCTTATAATAAAAAATTAAAATACTAAAAAAGCCTAAGATGATAAGTCTGAGAACAGAAACGACTTATAAAGCATTCATTTGCCACACAATGAATAATAGTCTTGAATTCTGCAAGACATTTAACATTCATCAACTTGACTTTTTTAACAACTTCTGTTGGTCTAATTGGAACTAGTCAAATAAGTAATGAGCTAGTGAGCTGTGTCAGCTTTCAACTCCACTTAAAATATTGAAGGCAGACTACTATGGATTACTTTCAGAGATCTAAAAAACCTCATCATCTGCATAACAATGAGTTCCATTCACTGTTAAATTGAGCACGCAGAGGAAATAAAAGTGTGTCGAGTACAGAGCCTTGGAGCACCCCATAAAGCACAGTAGGGTGATTTGCACAGTGCCCTATGATTCAACCAGATCAAAAGAAAACTGTGCTGCATTAACAAAAGAGTAAAACCTGTGACTTCCTGAGTTGTGTTCAATTAAGTGTAGTTACCGCTTGTAAATGTGTGTCCAGGTGGCCACCATGTTGTCGTTGACCTGGTGGACTTTGTGCGTGTCATCGTTGGCGTACAGTGTCAGCAGTTTGTTGGCCAGTGTGTTGGTTTCGTCCACCTGGCCTTGCCACTGCTGCAGCTCCTTCGCAAAGTGCTGGGGAGGGAAGGAGGGAGGGAGGGAGGGAGGGAGGGAGGGAGGGTGAAGAAAGAAAAAAGGAAAAAAAGAAGAAAACTGACAAACTGAAACGATTTTGAAAAATGTCCATGATTCACTCTGGATTCACTCCCCGGATGAGTAATATAACATTTTGAAGCCACCTGTTTATAACTCCCACATGCAAGGTGGATAAAATAATAAGTTATGACAAAGCTAATTGGGACACAAAACAGAGACTGGACTAAAAGACAATATTTTTTGAGACATTGATGAAGTTAGGGAGTGGGACATCTAGCCCTACCTTCAGTTCAGCGTTTTGTTTCTTCAATGCGTCCACTGTGTAGGTAATCTCCTGCCAGGACTCCAGCCACTCACTGGCACACTTGATGTGATGGTCTACTCCGTTTTTGGCATCCAGCCAGTTGGTGGAGTCCTGCAACATGTTGTGGAGCTGCTTTGTCCTATCTGAGAGTTTGGTCTGAGAGTCTTCCCAGTGAGTCTGAAGCTTGTCAACTACAATCACAGAAAGAAAGAAAGAAAGAAAGAAAGAAAGAAAGAAAGAAAGAAAGAAAGAAAGAAAGAAAGAAAGAAAGAAAGAAAGAAAGAAAGAAAGAAAGAAAGAAAGAAAGAAAGAAAGAAAGAAAGAAAGAAAGAAAAAAGAAAGACAGAAAGAAAGAAAGAAAGAAATTTCTAAATTGGAACCTTTGTTTCATTTGTTGCTTTCTTTGTTTGCTTTTATGATAAAAAATAAAATAAAAAATACAATTAAAAAAAAAAAATATATATAGGTAAATAAATGCTAACCTGACCAACAGTAGAAAACCCCGACTACAGTCATTCAATATTTGCTTTTTTTTCTCACTCAACATTTTATCTTTAATGCTGCAAGTCAAATAGGTTGTTTTGATTTTTTCTAAATCTAATTGTGTTTTATTCTTGATGCTGCATGTAGGGTATGTACTGTATATATAGCTGCACCTATTATTCCCTTTAGCAGGCAAGAGTGGCTGTCCTGCATACATTAGAGTTTGACATATGTAAATGATATGCAGATATAAGGGATGGGGTGCCACATGCTTCGTTTGACAGGTGAATAAGATTTATATAAGTCTGTGATGGTCAACTCCTGTTTTCTGTTTACATTGTTTCACCAATCACATTTCGATTTAAATTTGTACATTTGCATCAGTATCATAGACTGTATATAAATGAGATAATAATATGTGTGTGTGTGTGTGTGTGTGTGTGTGTGTGTATGTGTGTGTGTGTGTGTGTGTGTGTGTGTGTGTGTGTGTGTGTGTGGCTGTTGACATACTGCGTTCAGTGATAGCATTGCGGGTATCCTGGTTGCTGGTTTTGTTCTTGAGGTTCTGGGCTGCTGTCACCTGTCTCTCCAGGAATGGCCGCCGCTGGTCCAACTCCTTCAGAGACGCCTGATAACACACAATTAATGTTTGTCATATTTGGGTTTATTACCACATTACTTTGAGCACTTGAGCAGTAAAATTAATCTCAAATACATGCTGCACTTTATACACTGCTTTTAAACTTTAATTGGAAAACAACTTCTTATCTAGCCTGGCTCCGCCCGCCTGCCTACTTCCGGCCAAATTTCATTTTCCCTTCAGTAGTCAGTCTGGGTGTACAGTGCATTTTCCCAGTTCTCCGGAGAATCTACAATCGTCCAATAAGCGAACAGAGCGAGTGGCTGAGAACGATGATGTCGAAGTCGCGCTCCAGTTTCAGTTGAATGCTGCGTTCCTTTATACTCGGAAGAAGGAGATTTCCGACTTGGTTCCGACCTGTCTGTGTTCCAGTGCATCTGCTCGCGAAAGTATGGACGCCTAAAACCTTTCTCGTCCAAATAACTAAACGTTAGGCTCTAACAAGTTACTGTTGCCAGGTACCGGTAGATTCATAGACTACAATATGTAGTGAAGTCGGAAATTTCCGAGTTCCCTGTCCAACTGGAACGCACCGTCAAAAGCCGGCTCATGACACACGTGACGACCAAACGTGATGCGATTGGTTGGCTAATCCAGAGTGGCACTGGGCAGATCCAATAGTTTTAAACTTCGACAGACACCCGCCTCCAAGTGAGTGAACGTTTGCCAATAACAGCACTTCCAGACCTTCTGTACAAATGAAATGAAGTACAACGGTCTGGTTGGACCAGGCTACTTCTTATCCTCATCATGTACAAAGGATACGGTAAATCTTGTCCAATATCTTCCCAGCCCTACTTTCATGTGGTACATTGAACTACAACAGTTCCCTTAGTGTCGTTCTGTATATTTAGTTAAAGGTGCTCTGAGGAACTTTCAGTTTTTGTTCATTCTTGCACCCCCTTTGGACAAAACCGGTTGTGTTTTTCAGTACGCCATCTGTAGTTCCTGGGTGAGCGTACCCATGGCAAAGGCATTAAGAAAAATTATATAGAAATAGCATTCTTTGCACGGATGGTCTCATTTGCTTGTAACGTGTCATTTATGATCATCGGAAGAAAAATTAGAAAGTTTCAGAAATATTTTAAAAGTTCCTCGTAGCACCTTTAACAGAGATCTGTGAGGTTCTGACCTTCATTGTGCTGATGTTGTCGTTGATGTCATCCAGGTCAGCCACCACCACCCGCTTGTTCTGCACCATGTTATCCAGCATGGTCAGCCAATCAGTGAGCTCCGCCCAGGCTTTGTTGAACTGAGCCAGCGCCGCAGATTCAGCCTGGGAACTTCCTAACAGACTTTCATCTGGGAACACCAAAAAAAAAGTTTGTTTTTATTCTTTGAACTCTATAAATCGCAAAAAAGTGATAAGTGGAAATATATTTTATATCGCAAGATGGAAATCTCTCTGTTAGCTCAGAGCTCAGAATAACCGTTTAGCAACTACATACCAGAGCCTGGTCAGATCATCAAAACCCCTGTACCTCCTCTATTCATTTATTAGTTCTGAAGATATGTAAACCCCTGCCCATTACTTTCCTTAATTTAATTTTTAGCCCTAACTCGAATCCTAAATCTTCAGAAGTTGCATTATCATGGCGAGAGTTGGCTAAACATACTACCGAATATATTATAATTATTCTGTGCCCTCGAAGCTTTCTAACACACACTATCATACAAACATATCAAGCGACCCACTGAATAAATTGAAGTCTTACTGGCTTTTTTGGCTATTAGCAGAGCGGCCATCCTCTCCTTGTGCTGCCTCACCAGCTCCAGGATCACAAGCCAGTCTTCTCTCAGCTTGGCATGCTTCACCTGTCAGCACACACACACACACACACACACACACACACACACACACACACACACACACACACACACACACACACACACACACACACACACACAGTCAGCATTGACAAGTGTAAGAAAAGGCTTTTATTTTAAATTGAGGTGGTGGGGCACGCTCAGTGGAACTTTTTCCAAATTAAATATGCTTCTGTGTATGCTTCTGATCTTCAAAATATGCAATGTTCTCTGACATGAATTGATGGGGTACATAATATGTATTTTTGTGAGATATTTCAAGCAGAACTAGAGCTGTGAAAGAGGAAAGTGTTCCATGTATTTAACTCCCCCAGAGAAATGCCGCAAGCCAACACATTAACCCTGAAGGTGTACATTTTGTCTTTGCCCTTTATCATCAAAAATACGTTTTTCACTGCGTCATACAGTCAACAGCATTATGAAGAAGCATATATGCCACAATGACGCTGTTTCAGCTGATAAAGCATTGAGATAAGTGTTTGACTTCCTCACCCTGCCTGGTTGGCTGGGAGGGCTGTCCTTCAACAGTTGATCGCCTCGCTCCAAAGTCAACTCCACTTCTGGCTGCTTGACTTGAACTTCCTCGATCAGCTGGAGAAAAAAAACAACAACACAAAAGTAGAATATACCGTCCAAAATACTTTATATAAAAAGGACCAGCCTGCTCTTTGTGGAAGCTTTTTTTTTAATATGAAACTGGCCAGCATATGTAATGATAGGGTAATGAAGGCTTATGTGGGAAAATAGCAGAAATAAATAACTAATAGGCTGTTTCTTTATGTATGTGTGTGTGTGTGTGTGTGTGTGTGTGTGTGTGTGTGTGTGTGTGTGTGTGTGTGTGTGTGTTATACCCTGGCTGATGGCTCCTCTTGGCCCTGTTCTAGCTGGGCTCTGGTGCTAGCGGCCCAGGCAGACAGCTCATCCAGCTGACCATGAAGCTGCTCCAGCTCCCTCAGCAGACACTCGATCTCCAGCTGACGTTCAGGCAGAGCCCTGGACACCTAAACATGGACAGGCTGTCAGACATTCAGCTATATAACACTCCTGACCATTTAAAACCACTAAGGAGAGTTTAGGTAGATGTAATGACTGTGAAATTTCAGGATTAAAGGAGTTATGCTACAAAATAAAGCCAACAGCAAGCCAGTTAAAGTTGCACTATGCAGTTTCAGAGGAGGGGGGAGGGTGAGGGGGGTGTTTACATTTGCGAATTTACTCTACATGTAATTCTTGGTATTGAATAATTATATCATCATACATCAAAACAAAATAATTATGAAGCACCTTGAACCATATTTAAGACTAGAATATGTTTGTGAACAAAACTGTGGGCCCAGCTGCTGTAAACAACAACAACAACAACAACAACAGTGAAACAGTAACCTTTTAAGTCACACTTTCTAACTTAAAAAAAGGTGTTCTAGGGTTCCAATTTTCCTGTGAGGATATTTTGTTTATTCAGTAATGTGAGAATACCTTAGAAAAATTTTCACAATGTGTGTGACATGATTATGTAGCCTGGTGTAGCCTTGTTATGGTGAGTGGAGATGAATGTCTGTTTACTAAAAGCCTGTGCCTGCTGTCAGCTCTACTATTCACAGTGGCTAGCTAGCTGCCTTACCTGAGCCCAGCGCCCGTTGATGAGCCTGATGTCTTTCTGTCCGTCGGCTGGTAGTGTAATCTGTTTGTGTCTGGAGTTCAGATCCTCCATCGCAGACGTCTTGGCAGGAAGCTCCTCGACGCGAGCCTGATGAACACACACACACACACACACACACACACACACACACACACACACACACACACACACACACTGAATTTAATTTAAAAATAATTGCAACGGCTCAATGAACTGAGCATTCCATCAATAAAAAATTAAACACACGAACAATGAAATACTTTCAAGGTTGAATTTCAGAATTAAACCGTACACTTATCTCAGTTGGAATAAACAAGCCAACACACATACATATAAGGACATGAGTTTAATAATGTAATAATCTCATTTACACTATAATATCATGCAAATTTAATTACTCAGAGCTGCACACACCCACACACAGAGCTCGGTGGCCAATTGTAATGGCTGTTGTGTTGTGTGGATAGTACCTGGACTTTGCCTAGAGTATCCCTGATGTGCTGTGGCTCTGCGGGCTGAAGAGGGATGGCCAGGACGGCCTCTGCTTTGTCCAGCCAGCCCAGCATTGAGCCCATGTCCTCCTGGAGGTTTGCGGCCGCCGAACGAGACTCCTCAGACCTATAGGAGTGAATGGGGGGTGGGGCAGCAAGAGACAAAATAAAAACAGGAAAAGGAGAGTGAGACATGTTCTAGGGAAAGGAATGGAGCACAGTCCCAATAGCTCATTCTGAAAGGGGACACACAACCAAGGTGGAATGGGTCTCACTTTTTAACACAATCACAATTATATATATATATCATAAATATTTCATAAAACATTTCTTTCAGGGACATTTGAATGCAAGACAAGCATAGATAATCCTTGAACTGCAGACACACACACACACACACACACACACACACACACACACACCTCCTCTTGCGCTCGTTGAGCTGCTGGCAGACGTTAGCCCAGCGAGTGTTGAGTAGCTTGAGCTGCGATCGGAGCCGGGAGGCATCGTCTGGTGTGCTCAACTGGCTGATTTCCTCTCCTGCAGAGTTCACCCTGCCCAACACCACTTCCTGGACAGGTATGGCGTCTGTCAGGTCCTGCAAACACACAGACACACACACACACACACAATGATTAGCTTTTTTATTGTCGGGTTTTTGTGTAGGTTCCCACAAGTGTATATAAGTCCATGATTCATGTACTTATTCAATATGTGTCTCAGTGTGTGTTGTTACACCGGGAGTTCAGGATTGGGTGCGGTTCAGGTGGCAGCTTGTGATTTGAGGTACCAGATGGTACTCTGTCTCAATGCAATGCACACCCTCTATCTCTCTCTCCTTGTCTCACACACACACACAGACACACACACACACACACACACACACACACACACACACACACACACACACACACACACACACAGGTTGGCACTTGGCACTTGAGTGGCACTTGGACACT
Organism: Hyperoplus immaculatus; assembly: GCA_949357725.1. NCBI lineage: Eukaryota > Metazoa > Chordata > Actinopteri > Uranoscopiformes > Ammodytidae > Hyperoplus > Hyperoplus immaculatus. The sequence goes on from OX442372.1 coordinate 4,940,552, forward strand.
GCATCCCTTTGTGTGCAGGTGGACATTGAGAGCTGATCACAGCAGCCCAAAGTGAACTGGGCATGTCTGATGATGCAATAAGACACACACACTTACCCACACACAAGCACACACACATAACAGTGCTCCATATGAATGGTTGAGTGCTTCAGTTTAACCACAGCAACTGTGATAAAAAGTCAACTCAGTGAGACATCTGTGAACACAAGCCGTCTTTCCTATGTGAAAATGCCTCCTCATTCATTATTAATCCAAATCTCAGTTAAGTAAAATCCCATTTGTTCCTACAATTTTGTAAAATTGCTTTTTATAATCCTTCAATTTCAATTCTTGGGAGGGGTTGATGCAACATTGAAATGTCAAAATTGATGACATAATATTGTTACATAAGGCCTAAAAAAGGAAACTGTTGTTTTGAGGCGTCAGACACTCACTGCCTTTTTCTTATGGACAACTACCATCTGTGTGCCCGTGTGTGTGTGTGTGTGTCAGTGTTAATTTCCTAGACTAAGACTATGACGAAAAATATTCGTCAACAAACCTTTTTCACGCACGAAAACTAAATAAAAACTAAATAAAAAGGCAGATATGATGAAGAAGACTGAGACGAATATAACTGACACTATAGTCTACGAATAGGAACGAGACAAAACTGTTACGGCGGGACGAATGGAGAAGAGATCCAATCAGAACTACTCTTTTTGTGGGACAAGTTGGGAAGAAATCCAATCAGTGCAAAGCAGCGAATGCAACCCTGTGTCGGTGAAAATCGACTGGAGACCTCGGCAGTGTGAGCGGGTGGAGTGAGCCGACGTGCAGAAAAACTCTGCGGTTTGATGGACAAAATGATAGTCAGGGATATCCTGCCCGTTAACGTTGTCTAGGGGAACGGCTAAGTTCCGCGATCTGTTTGTAGTAGGCTATGTCTCCAGCTTGAATACACAGAGCCAGGTCCCCAAACTGACTGCGAAACTATATAGGAAATGAACTGTGAAACTGCCGCCTCCCTCCGTTAGTTTCTGTTTTCACTCGAGTAAGTTACAATCAACTCCGACGCATGGACAGCGTTCAATTAAAACCTCTCATTTTATTATCAAAAAGGCTTTGATGCAAAAGGAGTCCAAACACACACAGCGGCTGCAGTGTTGCTTAAAGGAAAGCGCAGTTGCTCAATTTTATCAGCACGTAACTGCATGCTGCTGCTGCTGCCCAGGGGCGGCCTTAACGATCTCGGGGCCCGTTTCAAGACCTAGTCCCCCACTTATTTTTTTAATTTTCTTTATTTTCTATTTTTTATAAATAATGCTTCATGCTCCCCGCAAAAAGAAAAAAGATTGTGGAATCCAGTTGGTTCTTAGACGGATCATGAGATAATGGGCCCCCGGGCACAGGCTCTTAAAGCCCCCCTCAACCCTATCCAGTCAGGTACACTGATTGTATGTGAGACTATTAAGAATTAAATAGAATACATGTTTTGTATTACAACCATTAAATCTGTGTCTGTATTGCATATTCAAACCTTAATACCATTCAATGAAGAAAAAACACTTAGTCGACGAAGTCCACTGTAGATTTAGTCAACTAAAATCTGCTTATATTTAGTAGACTAAAACTAGACTAAGACTAAAAGATTTCAGATGACTAGAATAGGACTAAGACTAAATGGTGTGATATTCAAAAGACTAAGACTAAGACTAAATCAGAATTTGCTGCCAAAATTAACACTGGTGTGTGTGTGTGTGTGTGTGTGTGTGTGTGTGTGTGTGTGTGTGTGTGTGTTACTGACTTCAGATGGACAATAAACCATTCACACAGAAAATGACATGTCATGTTGTGATGTTACATTGTGTGGTATGTGTGATGGCATGTCTTTTCCTGGCAAGTCATTTCATGTATAATATATAAAATGTCCATCAACATCTGGACGGGACATTTACTCATTGTGTCAAAGTATGAAGGCATTCAGGCTGCAAATAGGTCTTGTTAGGTCAGGTCATTTGCCAATTAATCAAACTGTGGCGGTCGGGTAATGTTAAAATATAGTATCAGGTTGAGCTCAAAACAATTGGTAAAAGGATTGTGTGGTTATATCTGTACAAAAATATTGTGTTAGTGGTTGTGTGTGATTGTGTGTGATTTTGTGTGTGTGTTACCCTGAGGTGCTGTCTGTGTTGTGCTGGCTCACTCTCGGCCAGCTTCAAAGTGCTTTCAGCGTCAATCAGCCACTCCTCCAGCACCCTCTGATCCATAACAAACTTCTGCCACTTAGAGTTGCAATCCTGCCAACGCCTTGAAGTGCACAAACACACGCAGATTAACATATCAAATCTGAATCAATATTCATGCATCAAGTACACATAAACAGTGTATACAGTATATACTGTAAATAAACCTGGAAACTCTCCATTCTTACTTGAGTCTGTCCTGGTAGAGCTTGTTGAGTTTGTCCCAGTTAGTACTGAGGAGGGTGGCTGTCTCCTGGCTCTTCTGGCCTTCTAGAGGCCGTGCTTCAGACACCATCTTCTCTCTCCGGGCCAACACTCCCTCCACGGGGGCCAGCAGCTTGTCTGTGCTGACCTTTACCTCCTGGGTTTAAGGAGGTTATGGTAAGGGTGCAATTTACATAGAAAATACATATAGATAACATATTTTTCACAATTTATGGCATTTTTATGCTTTGTCATTCAAATAATTAGCCTATGCCTTGAGACTATTATTCTAGTATTTATTCAGTGTACTTTTTCTATTAGAGAAATACAGTGTGTGGCTCTCACACAGAGAGAGTGTAGCTGTGCTGACCTTCAGGCAGTGCTCTTGCTGAGGCAGGTTATAATACGCTGCGGGCCAGTATTCAGGAGAGTTCAGCTTGAAGTCCGTCTCTGACACGGAACGCAGAAGCGCCTGCAGTTCTGATAGGTACTCCTGGACACCCACACATATACACACACACACACACACACACGCACGCACACACACGCACCAAGGGAGGTGTAAGCAACAACATACATTCATGTTCACAAACGCACACGCATAGAGGCAGATCAGAAAAGACAAACAAACTATGGCTTCATACAAAAATAATTTATGCATTGTATCGTGCTCGTTAATTTCTCTAACCAGGCCACAAACCAAGGCTTAAAGGGATACAATTTTTATTTTGAACCAATCTGGGATTTCAGTTATTAAAGAAGTTCACTAGACCGTAACTAAAAATAAAATATAAAAAAGTAAAAATATGAGAAAATTTTAATCAGATTGATAGAAAAAAAACATTATTTATGACAACCATATAAATATATAAAACCCCAGATCGTTTCAAGGTTGTGGGATAGATAGCTACCACGTACTCTCATACTGGGTCCAGAAAGAATCCAATTCTAATACATTTTTCATCCCTTATTGTATATCATGATCATATCCAAGCTGTCGTTATAATTCATTTGAGCCTTCGATAGTGATTTAACCCCCTTAAATAACTTTCTCACATTCCCCTGACCATGATACACAATACTCTGTGCTCAGCATGGCAAATGAAGCTACCACTGGAGTCTCCACACCGGGGATATTAACACTCTGCACTCTCTTCATTTCCCTTCATTATTATATATGCTCCTTTCACCTGGGCAATCGCTTCTCCCATGCTCAATGACACTTTTTTAATGAACCCCCAGATAAAACACACACATTAGCATCATGAGCCGCCCTTACATAAAGTTAATGATTTCTGCATGGGCTTTAAGTTACATGTCAGTGCTGGGTTTGCCTGGTGTGACAGTAATAATGTCTGTACCAGGGGGAAGGGGGGTGGAGTGACGCACTGATTCAACCACTACTATGAACGGAATATCCTTTACAGGGATATAAATATTCAACCCCGGTGGCTGCCTGGACTTAACCCATGCATTCTGTGTTCATTTGTAATGTGTATTATGAAGAGAAATGCAAGGGGCCAGAGTCTGTGAATGTCCCAGTTTCTCTGCTCACTATCAGCATTGTGCAGGGCGGGAGCTCTGTCATACTGGGTTATAATGGGAAAGAGAGCTTTTTATGTATATGAAAACTAGTCAAGAGTGAAATAATATACATATATGTACACACTATGACAGGGCAAACATGTCTCTAATTCCATAAAGTAACTTGCAGCTCATTCAAACATGCAAAATATGTTTAGGGGATAAGGGTTATGGCGCATATATTAAAGGAATAGTTTAAAATTTTTCACTCATATAACCCAGTGTGACAGATGCACACAGTATTATCTCTCATATAGTAGATCATATTCATAGTGAAAATAACAACTACGTTTAGTGTAAACACACACACACACAAACACAGACCCACCTTCTCATACATTTTATTTTTCACATGGAGAAATGTTTTGACATGGTGTGCATGTGTTTATGTATTAGCAGATGTAGATGATGAGAGCGAGAGGCTGCTAGTGAAACAATAACACCGCCTGGCTGTTTACTGTGTGGAGATCAGATTTAGTTCCCAGGTTAGAGTGTCACTTTCAACAGGAAAGGTTTTGCCTGTAGCAGTTATTTTGGTTTTGTTTAGATTTCTTTGTCTGGACTGATTGGTCTTTAGCTCTCTGCCAGGAAAACAAAGATTCCTTTTCCAGCATGTTCAAAAATCGATGTATATGCCTCCAGTTTTCGAGCTGGATTTCATCACTCTTCCAGACACAAAGATTGTTTTTTTTTAAATAGAAAGAATAGAACGTAAGCTTGCGTCTCCCGCTCTCATGATCTGGTCTACTCTCGTTATTCCTTCCTGATGACTATAGGACTGAACACACATCTGCACTGCTTTCGGCTTTTTATCAAAATCCATTGTTTGAAGATACTAGGCAGCACTGCAGCATATTAATAAATAGTCAGAGACATTAAGGTGTCTGACGCATAAGGGGTGACACTAAAGTAGAGTGGATGATATCATTTACATTAAGTGTCATGTTGAAACTTGAAAATTCTAGTGTAACAAACAAAAGGGATTAAAGTAACAAGTGTGATTGGCCATGACTTCTAGAGTCTGTAATATGCCCAACCATAATGTAGGATTATTTTATTATAACAATAGAGTCCTAAATGTTCAAAATATTATTGAGGACCATCTTTCTAATATTCATGCTTTGAATACAAATCTATATTATCTTCATAGCAATTGCGGGTACATTTCCTCCCGGCACAGCTGTCTGATCCAACGACAGCCATGGCTCGGGTAGGAGATCGAGTGCTTTGCTCAAGGACACTTTGCTTTCATATAATAATCTCTAAATTTCATAATATGTATGCAAGGTTTGGTGCAGTATTTTAAAAGTCAAACCAGGCATGTGTGATAACAGATAGAGAGCACCCACACCAGATTGAATTTGCTATGGGAAATGAAGTGCACCAATTACTGAGTTAAGAGTCCTTGAGCAATGTACTGAAGTGCCTTAACAGCTTAAGTAGAGCAGCAGGGGAGACCTGGGCAGCTCCCAGGTTCACTGTATCAGAACAGTGAAGCAGGACAATCGCTGAGTAAGAGCAAATGTGTCGAGTCAAAAATGAAAAGGCCATTAAATAATGATTCCCTCTCATCGCGCCTTGCCTGAAGAAATGCATTACTAGCAGTCTGAAACCTGACAGCTCAGATGTGCGTTTGTCCAAGTTCAACAGTTGATACCATATGGGTGTGAGTGCATGTGATTGGGTGACAGAGTACATACATCTTCACAGATTGGCAGGTCAGAGAACTGTGAGGGTGTGATGTGATAGGTCGAAGGAGGCATGCGGTGACACAGAGTCAGAAAGAGCAAACCAATGAGATTAAGACATGTGAGCGCGCTTCACATGACGAGACATGTAAAATGAGAATGCAGCAAAGAAAAACAAAAAAAGCATCTCCAACTTTTAAAGGGAACAATTGAATTCTGATTTAGAGTAACTTTTTTGTTATGCTAACCCTGGCCTTACATTTATGAAAAAACTTTAGGTAGACTTAATGAGATAAGAAGTATGAATTTATTCAGTGTACCTTCCATAATTATCCTTGCCAGAATGAATTTAAACTGAAGCAACGTTTTATTCTTTTGGGGTATATGGTTGGAGCATCATATTAGCTTTAAGGATAAGTCTTCAGATACAGTAATCTATATGTTCGTAACCGGCCTATACTCAGGTCAAAAATGAAATTGTACAGTGAATTAGAATACATCCTTTTGTTAAAAGCATAATGTTTTTTTGGTTTACTTGGTCATCTTAATAGCCTTATTTCAACCTAAACTTTCTCTTTATGACTTCTATTTTTAGCAGTATACAGGAATGTGAAGCCCACTGCACTGCGGATTGTGAACCACATTTTGAAGCGTATTCATTTTGGACATTTGTCATTTGAAGCTTTTTCAAGCAAATTCCATGTTAATAGTTAGTGAAAAACAATTGTTACCTACTGAAGGACTCACACACGTCTTTAAAGGTGGTAGTACTATGGAGAAGTATTAGTATTCTCTGTTAGTGCTGTAGATATAGAAGTCGTGCCTACTGAAACTCACACATTGTCTTTTGAAGGGTATGAACTTGCCCTCCACCTCAACCCAGCGATTGTTGAGCTGGAGTTGCCGGGGCTCCACTAGATTGGCGGCGCCAGCTTCTGAGAGCTGATTGGCTAAGCCCTGCACCTCCTTAAGCTCCTCCCTCTTCAGGTCGAACTCTGTGCCAATTTCCTATTGGACGAAATCAACCAGGAGGTCACTGTCTATTGGCTGAGCCCGGTGAGGGGTTAAGCACAGAGAGGCATGTGGATGTACTTGAATTATACACATTTATTCACAAACACACATACACACACACACACACACACACACACACACACACACACACACACACAAAATAATAAAACACATTCATTTACTCTCCAGCACACGCTCCAAAAAAGACACATCACATTAATAAATGGGACAACATATCATGTTTGTCAGTGTCAAACATACACAAAGAATTCATACTGATATTGATATCATATAAATCTCCATTTAACGCAAATAAAATAGGAAAGCGGTGCTATAAATGGGAGGCGAACACGGCCTTCAGACTTTTATTTACATTGGGAAGGAGTACAATCACTGGCCTTTTAAATAAGTACAGAGGAGTAAGTGTGTGAAGTATGGGGGGGTGAAAAGAAGCAGGGACAGAAAGACAGACAGATGAATAGACAGACAGGCTGTGAGGAATCTCAGCAGCGGCAATGAAAAGGTGAGTCTGAGGGCAAGCAAGTCAGACGTCCGCTTAGCGAAATGTCATTTTGATCATCTGAAAGGGAAAGACACACATTCTTCTTTAACAAATAAAAGGTCAAATGAAGGGTCTGTACCGTCTGTACATGGTGTATGTAGTACACACATGAACAAGACGTGACATTAATTACCGGCTCTTTAAACCACTTATATTCATTGTAAGCATTCTGATCGAATTTGCTTAATAGGGCAGTTTAAATAAAGTGTTACAATTAATGCGTTTGTCTTGACCGATTCAATCCATTGAGGATGAGTTTTTTTCTAAGTCTTTAGTTGTGTGAAGTGACAAAACTCTATAATAAATAATATTTACACTTCTGTCTCACAAACAACTTGGTAAGGATTTATTGATGTCAAAATGCTGCAGTTTAATGAGCAGAGTTCCAACTCTAGGTCCACCAGAGAGAAAGAAAAAAAATCTGAGATAAAAGCTGCAGTATTCCTGTGGGGGGCACAAATTATTTTTGTTTAAATGAGATATTGTGAAGATCTCCTGGAACAATTATTCAGAAAAGTTCTCTTTGACACCGACTCCCTTTCCAAACGTGAGGAATGAAAGAAAGATATGACAATGAGAAAAAATTAAAAGCACAGAGTGTGAGATGAAGAGCTGGATGATAAGGAAGACAGATATTTTGTAAAACGGGAGAAAGAACAAAGGAATAGTGCAAAGAAATTATTGTTAATGTGTGTATGTGTAGGCTTTCTATGTACAGTATATGTGTGTGTTAATTAAGGTGTGTGTGTGTATGTGTGTGTGTGTGTGTGTGTGATTGTTGTCACCTTGACCCTCTCTCCTTCAGGGGGGTCAGGCAGTTGGTCCACACTGCGTTGTATGTCATCCAGCCAGGCCAACAGGTCATGTGACTTCCTCCTGTACTGGTACCACTGGGGGGCGATGGCCAAAGCCTTCCTGTTCCTCAGCACACGCAGGTCCTACGCACACGCACACACACACACACACACACACAAAGTTATCACAGTGTGTTTTATTACCATAAAATCACAGCTCATGCAGACTTTGCACGAGTTCCAATTGATGGTAAATGATGGTAAAATATTTGTTTTTTGATAGAGAGAGTTTAATGAGAAGATGGATACCGCTCTCATATCTGTTTTAGGACAGCAGACATGCAGCTGCTTAGCTTAGCATTAAGAACATGAAACTGGATGAAACAGCTAGCCTTACTCTGTCCAAATGTTTATTTTTTCAAATCAGCTGAACAACACTTGTGAAGCTCACTAATTACCATGTTCTATCTTGTTTAGTTTAATCCTTGGCTCTGAGCGAGCTGTTGCCAGGCAACAAGCCAAAGAGTCCAGGAAGTCATTGGTTGTGGCCCTGAAATGGTCCGGCACAAAACAACCCGTGAACACAGAATGAAATGTTAACCAGTGAGCTTTTTTTTTACCTTTAGACAGAGCAAAGCTACCTTTTCCCCCGTTTTAAACTAAGATATGCCTGCCTCTCCTTTCTCCAATTTGCACACATTAAACAATGTTTCTGCAATAGAATGAAATGTTGCTTAACCAGCACTATGTGTGTGTCTTATGAGGACCTGTGATTATGTTTCTTTTACTGGGACTCTGGAGCTGGGCCTAATTCGTCTTTTAGCTGCAGCTGTTGAGGAGCCTGTTGTGAACCATACTAAATGTGTGTGTGTGTGTGTGTGTGTGTGTGTGTGTGTGTGTGTGCGTGTGTGTGTGTGTGTGTGTGTGTGTGTGTGTGTGTGTGTGTGTGTGTGTGTTACCTTGACGGTGCTGTACTTGCTGTTGAGCTGGTTGTGTTTCAGTCTGATCTCTATCTTCTCCTGATCCGGTACTCTCTTCTGTAGATTCTCTCCTCTCACCAGTAATTCTTTCACTGCACCTTCTTCAAAGTCCTATGTCACACACACATGCATTGTTTAGTGCACACACGTTACATGAAAGAAAGTTGTTGTTGTTTTGAAGCCATCATCATTCTTGTGTGTGTGTGAGTGTGTGTGTGTGTGTGTGTGTGTTTATGTGTGTTTGTGAGAGAGAGAGAGAGAGAAAAAAAGAGAAAGAGAGACCTTGTCCTCCTGGAAGTCCTCCTCCTTAAGGTTCTCCCCCTGTTTAGCTTCCTCTTCCAGGAGATCCAGCCAGATCTGTGCTTCACTGTGGTACTGCTCCAATTCCTCTGCTGATGCTTCCGTCTGCGACACGCACGCACACACACGCACACACACACACACACACACACACACACACACACACACACACACACAAAAGGAAAGGAAGATCATTATAGACCCAAGCAAAAACTACATTTAGGTTGGAGTGGATTTGGTGTTTTAAAAAAAAAAAATTCAGTGTGAGAGTTTGAAGTCTGCTAAGTGACGGGATTAAAGCACTATTAGGAGACAGACTTTAGGGAGTTTTGAAATCTATTTAGCTTCTTATGTGTCAGGCCTGAAGTCAATTTAGCCGGAGACAGAGATGAAAGGGAAAGAAAAAGCCATGTGAAGCCGAAAAAAAAAATTCATCTCATCATCATTCATCTCATTATAGCCGGTAGAATTAAGAGGCCATAATTGTCCCCCTCTTTCTCCCCTACCAGTCCTAAGGCGATGCGCTGTGCGATGGTGTCAAATCTGTGGTTGAGCTGCTCCACTTTGGGTCCAAGCTGGGCCTGGCAGTTCTCCCCTCTGGTTGACATGAGCTCTTGGGCCAGAGCATTCACCCCCTCCATCTTACCCTTCATCAGCTCCAGCTCCGCATGCAGCACCTGAGATATCATCAATAGATTTGGTATTAAAATATGCTGAATTGTCTACCATAAGCCTCATACGCCAAACAGACTACACACGTAAAGATAATTCAAAAAAGATAATGACAACCTTAAGCACAGCATCGTTGGGTCCCTGGCTGTCATTCTCGTCCATCTTCTTCTCCGCTCCGTCGATCCATCTATTCACTTCCTCCATCTCTCCATCCAACTTCTGCATCTGCCGCTCGTAGTCCTGATATATATAGAGAGAGAGAAAGAGAGAGAGAGAGAGAGAGAGAGAGAGAGAGTGGGAGAGAGAACGTTAGCACTCAGATGGACTAGACAAAAGAGTATGGTATGGTATGGTAGTTATATGTTTTTGAATTATTTTGTATTTTGTATTATTTTTTCCCCCTGACCAGCAGAAGATTGCGCCATTCCTCTGCCCTGGATGTGACTGCGATCCAGTTGCAGTGCAGCAGGCTGACTTTGTCGTCCACCAGGCCCCCGTTGCCGCGCAGCACTGCCTTGAGGGCCTCGGCCAACTCCACCACCGCCTGCAACTGTGGCTGGCGCTTCTCTGTCTCCCCGTGGATGGACTGACAATGGAAAACAATGGTGTCAATTCAAGAGCATAGACTCATATGTTTACTATATATATGCGTGTGTTCTTCTCATGTGCCTTCTTTCAAGCGGATGTAACCAATATTGGTATGATGACAATTGGATCGTGACTACATATTTATGTGAAAGGTGTCTCTCACAGTCATTATAGTTTTGGTTTATTCTCAATGCTTGCACAAGTGTCATGCTCTACCTGTTAACCATTCTTCACCAGGATAGTTCTATAAAAAATAATAAGTCACTGTGTTGTTTACAACTTGGTTGTGCTGTGTGTGTGTGTGTGTGTGTGTGTGTGTGTGTGGTACCTGTGCCCATGCCACCTCAGCCTCTAGGTCACTGGGCATGCCGTCCACTACAGAGCGCCGGGTCAGCTCAGCGTCTGTGGCAGCCAGCCACTCTGTCAAACCATTCAGCTCCTTACGCAGCTTCCTGGACAACTTCAGACTTTTCTCCAGCTCCAGTTTACTCTCAGTTACCTACATACACATTCAAAAAAAGGAGCATTTCTAATGTAAATCTAACTTGTACGATTATGTGTGTCACATTATGTGTGTGTGTGTGTGTGTGTGTGTGTGTGTGTGTGTGTGACCTGTGATCCTAGCTGGTTGTAGAGCAGCTTGAGTGCGGTCACGCGGTCGTCCAGCTCTTTGGGATGCTCCGTCTGCTGCTTCTGGACAATCTGTCTGCCCGTCTTTATCACCGTCTCCACCTCCCCTTTCACTTCACTCAGCACCTTGTACAACTTCTGTATGAGACACAAACAGACAGCGGTGTAGTGATCAATCTGTTTTTATCCACCATTCTGTTCTGTGTACACAAAAGACACCATTACCCACCATGCACTGCTCCAGCTGCGACTGCACCACGTCCTGCTCCACGCTGCCAATGTCCAGCAGCCCCACCTGCTTCTTCACCCCGGCCAGCGTGCGCTCGCACTCGGACAGCCGAGCGTCGAAGTTCGCCGGCTTTTGGAAGAACCGGAACTTGGTCCACACGTCAGTCAGCATTTTCTGTGAAAAGACAATAGTACAAACACACACAAACACACACACACACACACACAAACATAGGTACGTGTGAGGTGGAGGCTGAAGATGACTGTTAACTTTTTCAGCAGGTGCGAGGTGTTTTATTTTGGGTCTCTGAGAACAGCTGAGACGCATTACTATTTCACACACGTATACATTTACAC